>OZ005749.1:14020038-14267538 GCA_963930835.1 Spongia lamella | reverse complement strand
GTGTATGTGTGTGTGTGTGTACATATACACACAGAGGCAACAATAGCAAACTCACTCTCATAACACCTAAGTGACCTCCCTGAGTAGTAGCATGTAATGTGGTCAGACCGTCGTTGTCCCTAACAACAGGATCAGCTCCAACCTCCACTCTGAGATATTTCAATACTTGCAGTTTTCTTGTAACCATAGTAACCATAATATACACATGTAATATAATTATTATTGTAAAATTAATTACAAAATAATTTCAGGTACGCAGTTTGTAGTGAACTGATGTAGGTGACCGAAGTACGTACTAAACTTTAAAATTCATAATATTATTATAATGCCTTACTGAACTAGCTTACTCCATATCTTAACTGATCATCATTTACAGTATCTACACATGTGGTCACATGAGGATAAGAGCATGTCATTATTACAGAGGCTCTAACACATTACCATGATACTGTAGGGACTACAGGAGAGGTTTACAGGGAGATTGTATCCTTTATTGGGAGTGTGTGCTAATGAAAATGTATGAGGGCTTATCTTGTAAGGACTAATACTATTATACATAGTCGGCAGAACCAGGGGGGTGCCTGAGGGCACTAGCCCCCACAAAATGATGAGTTGCTCATAGGAATTTATAGTTATCGATTTCCTGAGCAAAGAGCTTTTGAAGTTTCCATGGTACCCACCATAGATAATAAGGGCCTACTTGGCAAGTAGCACTAGTGTAGTATTGATGGCAGGCCTTCATCTAGGAAATGACTAAAGGGGAGGACAAAATAATATCTGGTAAGGATGAAAATTAGTTTTGTACATGAAAGTATAGTCGAACTTTATTTGACGGTTGGTCGTGCCTGAGGGCACAGGGCACTAAGTAAACACGTGTAGGTGACTAAGTGAACATGTGTAGGTGACTAAGTGATTTAGTAAGGCAACCAATCATTTTCCATTATCAGCTAATTTTACATTACTATTACACTCATAATCCTATTACAACTCCTACAGAAGGAAAATACTATCAATCTTACTGGAGCATTAAACTATTATACAATATTATTATCATATCAAGTTTATAAGATATCACCCCAAAGGATTATACAGAAGGCAAAGCTTGTTCTAAGGTACGTACTTTCCCAACGCAATGGAAGACTAGTAGACAAGTTGATGCTTTACCAACTGAATGCAAAACATATTGCTATGGTTATAACAGTTTATAACCATGGCAACATATCACGCTATACAATATGTACACACCTTGTCATGTAGGTTATTTTCTTGACCGAGCATAAATGTCCCCACTATCAGTTGTATAATCATCAGGATCAAGGCTCCCTTCATTTACCTTTGATTTGTCTAAAGAAATATCTGTGAATTTTGCATGAAATAATAAGAACCTTATTGAATACCTGTGGATGACTTTTGCTCTTCTTGCGAAGTTGTTTCTTTTGATTATTCTCCTCCTTCAGTTCGTTCTCTATATATAACCTGTAGGGATTCTTGACGTCACAGTCAATACTCCTGAACTCATTCAATGCTGATACTCTGTACGATCGCGAGCTGTACGAACTGATGATGACATCATACATAGTTACTATAGCAACACTGACTTTTCTTGTATGCTTATCATCAACATGATAACAGCATAAGCTCCTTCCTCCTCGGTCACCGACATGTTACTGCTGTCATACCTGGATAAGATCTTTGCTCCCTCCTTGTTATACTCCATAATGAAGGTTGATATCTCCTTGTGTTCAGCCCCTGCTAACATCAATGGAGTCTTCTCATCCTATAGTGTTAAGGACATAAGTCACCACATCGAGAATACTTTTCCTAAATTTTACCAAATTCTGAGGGGTCTGTCACTCTTTGAAATTGTGTACGAAATTTCGAAATTGCTGGATTTCAAATATTATTTCAGTGGTTTGAATTCACTAAAATCCATCAAATATATGGGACTTGCTAACCTGATATTTAAAAGGTGGCCATCAATTTCCTGAAACAAGACAGAGTTTACAGAAAATTACTAAGTCGTGAGTCAATTGATGCAAGGGTGTACAAGATTTCAGTGAGTGACAGAGGCCACACTAAACTGAGCAGTAACATAAACTGTAACATTATAGTTTGACTAGGAGTGATCAATATCAAAGGTGTTCACTCATCAATTATCATTTCATGCTGTATTACCGGTAAACATGACATTGTCAATATGTAGTGGATTATAACTTGACCTTACTCGATCTACAGTCAAGATGAATATTCACATTTGATTGGCTATTAGCAATGATCCATTTCTCATTGATCCCTTGTTTTGCTTTATACATCACTGCCCCTGAGGTGATACAAAACAAGTGAAATAGCTTGACTGTAGCATTGACTAGCAGTGAGCATTAAATAGAGTAATTGATTATGAAGTGATATTACTACTAATTACTGATACATTTTCTCATTGTACAAACAGCTGTTTATAACCCTCAGGCCCTTAGTAACACCCTCAGGACCTTCTGGCTATAATTTGAAGCCTAACTATTATGTAAAGGATCATGTGAGCAATTCATCATCTTACAAATGATGTTCAACATTATTTTATAAATACCCACACTTCAAAGATGATCATCTATTGTGGCTGTTGGCATGGTTACAATATTACTGGCATGATGCAACAACTTTATTACACACGTTCAATATAGCAATATGGTTTACAGCAATACAATCAATTGAGATATACAGTAGAAGATATTGGGGGATGAGATCACATGATGTACTATTATAGTAGGATATTATACTAGTGGAATAATTTCAATGAGCTCAACAATTATTGTAATACACGTACACTACACACTATACTCTCAAAATAAAAATATTGACAAAATATAAAATATTCTCAAAAATATTGACGAATTGTCTAATTTTTACGTACATTTGATGAAAAGAACATTGACGAAAGTTGTTTCAAGCCTCCATTTCTATTTAATGTGCAATGCTAGCAAAAGTATCCCTACTGGAAATGTTGTGCATGTAACATGCATGTTACACCCACATTGCATGCACACATGACTGTCACACTCATGCTACATGCCTGTAACATTAGTGTTTATATGACATGCATGTTACAGTAATGGTAATATGCATGGTACTTGCATGTAACATGAGTGTTGAGGTGACATGCATGTCACAGTAATGTTGACATGCCTGGCGTATTCATGTCAGTCATGTGACATGAATGTCACATGCATGTACCATATTAAATCCCACAATGAAAACTGAAGTTCAAGTAAATGGTTATTTATACGAAGTTAAAACCTTATATAATAGAGTAAGTTGGTAAGTACTTCAACTTAATGTATAATACACATGTATTCCTTACTTGATATGTTCGCATGTTACATGCATGTATGCATGTGAACACATTGCATGATCCAATATACCCATGCCCATACCCACCCCAGTTGCTATAGTAACATGATCCACTGCAGTTGCACATAACATGCATGTCACATTTTATGCATGTCACATGCATGGAAAACGTCCGAAATCCATGCATGTTACATGAAACATGCATGTACATTAACACGATAACATGCATGTTATGTTGTTCATGTAAGTCAATGATAATTGCATGGAACATGCATGTTACATGCACATTATTTCCAGTAGGGATGGCACCATCATGTTCTGTAGAATTTACGAAAAAATAATGATGAATGGACAAATATTTGTCAAATTCGTCAAGGTTATTACCATCAAAATTTAATAATATATGTATATAGTCTAGATGAGTTATTGTACCTTTAAAGCTGCTGCTTTTTACAACTAAACAATGAGAAAATGTATCAGTAATACATTACCTTTATAATCATTTACTCTATTTAATGCTAACTGCTAGTCAATGCTACAGTCATGCTATTTAGCTTGTTTTGTATCACCTCAGGGGCAGTGATGTATAAAGCAAAACAAGGGATCAATGAGAAATAGATCATTGCCAGGCCTTCATCTAGGAAATGACTCAAGGAGGGCAAAATAAGGTTTTATGAGAGTAAGGGGGTGATGGTATAAAATCTCTGTGTGTAAGCACATGACATCTAGAGGAGTCTGGGGGCATGCCCCCAGGAAAATTTAGCATTTTAGACTCTCTTTTCGGGTGCATTCTCAGGTACCTGAGAATGACCAGAAGTGATCTCAGGTTATTACTGCATTCTCAGGTAGAGTTCTCAGCTACTGTACCTGCCAAAATGCACCATAAGCAATGGACCTCATCCGCAATGACATCACAAATCAAAAATGGCAGCGATAGTGGGGGGACTTTTCTAAAGAAAGTTACGAAAACGGCGATACTTTGTTAAGATCGACGTGAAGAACTTGAGTCAGTATAACTCTCATATGAAGTATGGTATCAGTTGTGTTTTATTGTGTCTCAAATAATATGACCACCTTAAAATTTTAGAAGTAAGCAAAACGCATGCCTTTGCATTGGATGATAGTATACTTGCCTCACCTGGTGTATTTTCTCATTTCTTCACATTAATCATAGTGAAACGCTAACCTCTCCATAGGCTCTCTGTACAAAGTCCCCCCCCACTATCGCTGCCATTATTATTTGTTGACGTCATTGTGGATAAGGTCCATAATAATCACTCTATAGATTATGCTGATCAGTCACTTGACTGGTGTTAAGTGCTGACATCATGAGCGAGACTTTAATTTCAACTTTTGCTTAAAATTTAAGTGGGGCGGGAGTTTGTCAAAGGTTGCTTAAAATTTAAGTGGGGCGGGAGTTTGTCAAAGGGGGCAAACGCCCACTCCCGCCCCCTTAAATGAAGCCCTGATTGCTAATAGCTAATCAAATGTGAATATTCATCTTGGCTGTAGAGTAAGGTCAAGTTATAATCCACTATATATTGGCAATGTTGAATGAGTTGAACGAAATTCAGGAGTATCAACTGCGATGTCAAGAATCCCTACAGGCTATAGAGAACGAACTGAAGGAGAATAACAGAGAGAAACAACCAGAAAACCAGGAAAATCCAGGGGACTACTGAATTTATAGCCCTCAGGCCCTTAGAAGCACCATCAGGGCCTTTTGGTTATAATTTGAAGCCTAGAGGATCATGTGAGCAATTTACGTAGCATCTTACAAATGAAGTTTATAAACACCCACACTTCAAAGATGATCACCTATACCAGCTGTTGGCATGGTTACAATATTACTGGCATGGTACAACAACTTTATTACACACATTCACTATAGCAATATGGTTTACAGCAATACAATCAATTGAGATATACAGTAGAAGATATTGGGGGATGAGATCACATGATGTACTATTATAGTAGGATATTATACTAGTGGAATAATTTCAATGAGCTCAACAATTATTGTAATATACGTACACTACACACTATACTCAACATATAGTATGTATATGTTATACTAGTATACATTGATGTAGGCAGTGATCACATTCATTATATATTATGATATTACGTATACACACACTATCATACTACAGTATATAAGACTGACAGTCAATGAACACACACACACACACACACACACACACACAACACACAAACAAACAAACAAACACACACATGGACGTACAGACATACACACACATACAGACGCACGCACACACATACACACATACACACACACATACACACACACACACACACACACACACACACACACACACACACACACACACACACACACACACACAGTCACACACACACAGTCACACACACACACCACACACACACACACCACACACACACACACACACACACACACACACACACACACACACACACACACACACACACACACACACACACACACACACACAGATACACACACACACACACACACACAAACACACACACACACACACACACACACACACAGACGCACGCACACACACATACACAGGCGCACGCGCTCGCACACACACAACACACAAACAAACAAACACACACACACACACACAACACACACACAAACACACACGCACATACAGACAAACACACAAACATACATGTGTACTTATACGCATATGAACATACTCTACAAACACACAGACATACATACAGACATACAGACATACGGACATACAGAGAGAGAATACCTTCACAGCATAACGATGAGATATTGGATTAATAAGATGATCAAAATAAAAAGTTGGTAAATCAGGGTCCTCTGTTTTGATATATACCACTGAAAGATACTGGTACCTAAGGATCACATGATATATTGATCACATGATGCACCAATGGATCACATGATCACATACCATACATATCCAGGATGTTATCATTATAATCCAGTGAAGGTCGATCATCATCAAATGAAGGAAGTATGATCCTTTAGATATCTTAAAGTGTTTCTGATCAATTGATCCTCATCTCTACCTGTGAATATTAAATGTAACATTTGAAATATTTATACTTCACTACATAATGGAGTGATAATGTTGTGTACTACTTGTCCCTTACATGAGCAGCCAAAAAGGAGAATTCATCATTTTTGACTGCATAAGATTATAATGTGATAGCCTTATATGGCTTCAGTATTAGAAGAAAACATTTTGCTGGTAACTTTAGTGAATGTATTAATATCTATGACAAAAGTGAGTTAACCATTATCGTAAAATGCTTTGAAGGTTGTAGACAAACCTTTGAAGGTTATAATTGACATTGATTTATGAACTAATTGTTATCCATTACATCATTACAACAGTATAACCAAAAATTGTGCACTTTTTGATAAAAGCTGACACTTTGTACACCTCATGAAATGTATTTTGAGATATAGAGCAATCGCAAATTTGTCCTTCAGTGATCTTTTAGGCCAATTTATGTACACAGATTCCCATTTCTTCCATTATGTCTCCTAAACATGATTCAAAAATACCTAATGGGGTACCAAATTAAAGCTGTATTTTTAAGGATTACACTTCTACTTGTCTCATGTCTATATCCTATTCTGTTCCAAAGTTATATACTCATTTATACGCCAGATTTTTGGGAAAACACACATACAATCTTGCTTATTAAAGATTCATAAAATGGGTAGGGACAGCATACAGATCTGCAATTATAAAGGAATGGCAGCTTTATAAACCCAACAAGCTTCAGGCCTATCATAACAGGTTTTATGTACGTATCTTGAAGGTTGAATGTATAGCCAAGCTGTGGCCTTCTTATCAAATCCGGTCAAATTATTGTACCATGTAATATTTTAACCTTTACAATGTATGTATAATCAATGGCTATGTAGCATTGTACAATACAAGAACAGAGGAGTATGTTTTTAGGGCAGCCTTGAAAGGGTGGTTACACCTTGTGTCATCCTTTCATCAGAGTCCCCAGCCTTAGTCATTAGAAGATGTGTGTCATCATAATTTATGGTACGTACATACGTACGTACATGCATACGTACCTATAAAATAATCATTTCATTGTGCAGTCCTCACAATATAGGATAACAAAGTGTATTTGGACAGGTCCACAGGATTTGTTTAGTAAAAGGGTAAATAATGGTTGATCAGTTGAAAGAACAGGAGATTAAGGTGATGATCTACTGCTTGAAGAGTGCTTGATCATTGCTACTGAGTGTGCATTTTACAAAAAGAGTGGCCATAGTGCATTGATAGCATCAGGTGGTATTTAGTTTTTTGAAATCCTTTAAACTTAGCCTTTTTAGAAATTTAACCTTTCGAAATTTCCCGCTATATGGTATTGTGATATTATGATATTACGTATATACAAAAACACACACACATACTTACAGTACATAAGACTGACAGACAGTGACCACACACGCACAGACAGACACACAAAGACAGAAACACACTGCACATACAGACACACAAAGACACAAACACACTGACACACTGATACACACACACACACACACACACACACACACACACACACACACACACACACACACACACACACACACACACACACACACACACACACACACACACACACACACACATGCACACACACACACACACACACACACACACACACACACACACACACACACACACACACACACACACACACACACACACACACACACAAATGTACAGTGATATATGAACATACTCTACAAACACATGGACAAACAGACATACGGACAAACAGACATACAGACATACATACAGACATACACACAGACATACATACAAACAGAGAGACATACATACAGACAAACAGACATACGGACATACAGAGAGAGAATACCTTCACAGCATAACGATGAGATCAGGGTCCTCTGTTTTGATATATACCACTGAAAGATACTGGTACCTAAGGATCACATGATATATTGATCACATGATGCACCAATGGATCACATGATCACATACCATACATATCCAGGATGTTATCATTATAATCCAGTGAAGGTCGATCATCATCAAATGAAGGAAGTGTCATCCTTTAGATATCTTAAAGTGTTTCTGATCAATTGATCCTCATCTCTACCTGTGAATATTAAATGTAACATTTGAAATATTTATACTTCACTACATAATGGAGTGATAATGTTGTGTACTACTTGTCCCTTACATGAGCAGCCAAAAAGGAGAATTCATCATTTTTGACTGCATAAGATTATAATGTGATAGCCTTATATGGCTTCAGTATTAGAAGAAAACATTTTGCTGGTAACTTTAGTGAATGTATTAATATCTATGACAAAAGTGAGCTAACCATTATCGTAAAATGCTTTGAAGGTTGTAGACAAACCTTTGAAGGTTATAATTGACATTGATTTATGAACTAATTGTTATCCATTACATCATAACAATCTTCAACTAATGACGGATGATACAATGGAGATGACTCATGGAGGTTGTTTACAAATAATGATGAAATTCATGACAACTAAACTGGAGTGGTAAAATCTTGTAGTAAAGTTGTATTTGATGTCTTGGGAGAGAGGGTAAGTTTCCAGTAACTTTACATGTGCCATGTATTTTAATGCCCTGGGGTGTAGTCTGGTATAGTCAGCCATAGGCAGTAAAATAGTTCTAATAGCCCCTCCCCCAGGTATCAACAGGTTACTATGTGTATGCAAGGAAGGTGTTCACATACATACTCACTGTAGGGTGATCTGTGACCACGGTCAAAATCAAAGTCAACGTCTCCAAAATAATCCGGTCATCAGGGCTCAGAGGAATAGTGATTTTTGTATTGAATATTCTGTAATGACAGTTGACGTAATATTCTTTAGTGTACGTACTATCAAATTATTATGATGTGTACAACATGTTACTTCAACACATAAATTAAAGGCATTCATGTAAGATCAAAGATTATTACTGCATGTTATGAAGTGTAATTGGTTTGAAATGAATATTTGAATATTAAAAATTGTAGTTGAATATTTATGATTACAAATATTTGCAAATGGTCGAATATTCTATAAGAAATTACATAGTTAAGAAATTGTATTCAAAATTGTATTCGAAAAATTGTATTCGAATTTGCGAATATGAAGTTGAATGTTTGAGCCCTACAAGAAATTACAGGTGTTAAGGAGGCACAACAGGGCATCACATGGCTTCAGCAATTAGCACTACATGGCTTCAAACAAATCAGTTCTATTATGTCACCAGTGTAAAAAGGCGGTTGTACACAAACAATGTATAACTCTACCTCTACTCCCATAATGAACACTTAGCTTTCCTGTATTTCTTCTTCATGAATAAGCACGTAAACAACATCTCCATATAAATTAGTATATTTGTGTAATTTTGATTAACATGCATTACAAATCGGGTATGCATGCTATTTTTGGAACTATGTCGTCATTTTTGAATCGATAACCTTCAAATTTGTGGTCGAATAAAAAGGTATAAAATAGCTACAAAAGTGTAGAAGACGATTTCAAATTGAGCAAAGTATGGTGAAATGGCGATGTGACAAAGATGCTCTTAATTGGCCTCAGAAAAGTGACTAATGGATTCCACTGAAGAAGAAAAGTTAGAATTTTTTTGCGCAAGCTGTCGAGAGTAGTTCTAACTAAAAGTTTAAAGCAAGACAGCACCATAACTAGTGAAAGTGTTTAGATATAAGCTTAGGCTCACTATATATATTGCTACTGACCTTCAGAGCATTGTTTATACACAATCATGAATTGATACAATTATTGTACAGACTTTTTGTATCGCCCGGCCACGCTTACTGTATTGTGCCTCCTTAAGAGACAAAAGGAAAGTTTTAACCTCACAATCAAATTTATTAAAGTATAGGGACTTATACTAGACTAGTATGGTATTTATAATAATACTTCATGTCATGTTGATCATACAGCTGAGTTGTATCATTGACATGTGTAACAGAGGAGAGTAATGATACAATGCTACTAGTGAAATGTGTTACAACTGCTAATGTCATTTGTTACTCCTTCATATACTGCACTAGAAGCATCACACATTATTGTGCAGCCATTATAACATCAAGCAGGTAGGAAGGATAATAGAGAAAGTCAACGATCAACAACAAAATTAAGTCAAGGGTCAAGCTTAATATTTCTCTGGTCAGGACTTTGACCGTGGTCGCAAATCAACTTACAGTAGATATGCGTGTAACACTCTCTTGCCCTTGGGTTAAGATTTACCACTATACTGAGTGATCATGTGATCTATTCTAGGAACATTCAATAAACTCACCCCATCCTCTTGCCAATCCTGTAACCATAGTAACTCGGCGTAACGTCATCAAAATTTCTCTATTATCTTTTTCGTTTACTCCACAATCTAAAGTTGGCGCCACTTTCTTCTCTCTTCGCCATTATTACTAGTGAAGGGATGTATAAACATTACTACATAGTATATTAAAATTGCTTACCGTACACTCGCCATTACATGAGCGATCACACGTGATCTACAATTCTAATAGTTTTGTTGTTAGTAGCCACGCCCTAGCAATTATATTTTAGACAGAATATGAAAGAGCGTTTTATCCTCTATTAACTGAGCAACTCACAACGATCATCCTTCCCCACGAATAAGCAAGATCGCGTGATTGACTGTTTGCGCGCAAACTGATGGCGACCGTTAAGCTGAGGAAACCTACTGAAGTGAGAGACATACTAATATAGCATATAATGATATTACTGTATGTTAGTAATGATAGAATGATGAAATATTAACTGGCGCACTGATAAGGTAAAGTGGAGGACACTAGGCTTGGTATACATCACTGCATACATTATATTATAATCTTCTAGACAACTGAAACAATTAGAACACACTATGGAGACTAGATACATAGTCACTGGTACTCTCCATTGCTGTTATACTTTATAAGTTATTTATAAAGTATTTACAAATATGCCGTAATTACCTTATGCTATGATATTATTGCTATGAACAAAACTATTGTTTGTTACAATAGTATACAATACATTATGAGGTGTATTATGTAACTTACTGTGAAATGATGAGAATCAGTTGTCATGGTTACTGTTGTTATATAATTGTAGGATGAGAAGAGGAAGATAGAAACTGCAGCTTTTAATGGTGATCTCCACACCATACAAGAGTTGGCCTCCAGTGGTGTGGAGGTCACAGGAATTGTTGGTCGGGTGAGTATGTGTGTAGCTATACAATACACACACACACAGTGTATTATTTGATGATATTGTGTACATTGAGTGAGTGTGGGATATTTAGCAATGAAATTGAATGTTAAAATAAACAAAAACAAGAAATATTGTAATTGTGGATATTCTTAATAGTAACCTTATGGTAGAAGGTTAATATTGATCTTGTAGAGATGAATTATTCCATTAGTTTAATGTTGATGTATATCATACAGTGGGTTTTATCTGTGAGGTCCTAATTTTTGTGAAGATTGTGAGATGCAGTGATCTTGCAAATTTACTTCTGAAGCAACTCTAACATATTCCAGGTATCCTTCAGTCTAGGCATTACCCCTCTCCTTGCCTTGTCCTCTTTGGGCTATAGTCTATGGAAGGATCGTAATGGTTGAGTGTATAGTCATGGCAACAAAGCTCCCCTTGCACTTGACAAAACTTCTTTATAAGGCATGAATTACAGAGTGAAGGAGTTGACTTCACATCCCATCACATTTGCAACATACATATACAATTTTATAAATGATCACATGATTCGAGACATGACACAGTTAAGAAATTTTAGAATAGCAACTGCTGGATGGGAAATTGATGGTTCATGAAGTTGTGCCTTGCAAAGTATACCTGCGTGTGGTATTGAGTAAATATTGTTTTCATTACATTTATACAATCCCACAATGCTTTAGTTGACAAATATTGTATAATGTTTATGTGATGGGCATGAAACGTGTGTTAGTTGTGGTATAAAATATAACAATGCATGGAATAAATGGTCACCCATGGCAACAAGGACTGTTTGTTTGTCATATTATATATACAGGCATTACAACATTATGTTAATATTGTGTATACAGTGAAGGGCCGCCAACAAAGCAAAATATGAAATTTCAATATTTCAAAAATATTTCAAGATTTCAATTGTCTTTCAAAGTTATATAATAAGTTTGAGATTTCAATATTTAAGATTTATGTGTATAATTGAATAGGATTTTGCTTGTTTTCTTACAAATGTGGAGTTCTGGGCATGCACAGTCACTAATCATCAAACGTGAAAATGTGTGATTTAAAACCTGTACTGCAAGATTTCAGATTTCAAGATTTCTAAATATTTACATAACTTTTGTCAGATTTCTTTGAAGTTGTACAAGATTTCATGATCATTGTTGACCCCTCATTATACAGTATGTATCTGAGTACTATTATATTATGATTGCCCATAGTTTTGGTATAATGTATTGATAGAATAATTGTAATTGATATTTCAATGTTATGTTGAAAGATTTAACGAACAAAATTACTGGGATTTTATTTCAGAGGATTTATAATTTACATTTACGTATACTATTTCAGTGTCATTGTCTGAGGAATTATAAATCTTGAGAATTTCTCTAATTTCATTGTATTGAGATGTGAGTGTAAAAATTATTAATAATTATGTCGTAACTTGTGACGGCTTTAACGTATATACTTTAAATTTTGGTAGACACTATCGTAACATGAGGTATAACTGATGGTGAACGAATGGAGTTGGTATGGGCAACCATTCTATAATAGTAATCAGATACATATACACAATATTAACATAATGTTATAATGCCAGTATATATAATGTCATTGTTTGTGTAGAAAACATTTTATTCATTTGTGTCATGTAATATAATGTCCGACAATGACCCTTCATGTTAAATGAAACATTTTGTGATAATATATTTTATTGTTTAAATTATTTTTGAAAATATATTTTATTATTATTAAATAATTTTTATTGTTCATCTATTGAGAAATTATATTATAATACACTTGTATGATATTGGTGAAACCATACAAGTGTTTTTGATATTATTGTAATAATGATAATCATTGTTGTTGTTGTTTACTACTGTAAACATTATTATATTTAATGAATGTTGTTAGTGTAGTCTGATCATTAGTGTTGTGTCTTCCTACAGAACAACATGACACCACTCCACTGGGCTGGGGTGGAAGGTCGCAATAATATTGTGACCTTCCTCCTTAGCCATGGAGCTAGAGTGAATGATGTTGATAAGGTGAGTTAATATCACAATAATGTGTGTATTGGTAGATAATCACATTAATAATTGTATTTCTTATTTCTTTAACATTTATGATATTTATGATATTTTATGATGTTTATGATATTTTATTGAAATACTCGTATATTGCATTAATTGATTGATTTTAGATTAATTAATTAATTAATTAGCAAATTGTCAAATTGTAAATTTTATTATTTCAACGTAATGTTGAAAGATTTAGCAAACAAAATTACTTGAATATTATTTTAAATGATTTATAATTTATATTTACGTAGAGTATTCCAATATTATTATTTGAGGAAATATAATTCTTGAGAATTTCTCTAATTTCATTGTATTCAGATGTGAGTATAAAATTTCATAAAATGTCGTAACTTGTGACGGTTTTGACGTGTAAACTTGAAATTTGGTAGACACTGTCGTAATATAAAGTATAACTGATGGTCAAAAAATTATGTTGCTATGAGCAACCATTTGATAATAGTAGACAATTATACATACACAATATTGATACCTTAGGCCGGAGCATAGGGAATTTAACAAGTGAGCATTAAATGGCATACAGCATTGAAATAAAAACATTATAACGTAAAATTGTCTTGTAAATATCTAAAATTTGTTGATGCTAATAATATCCAGCCTATTGGTACATGTGGAAACCTTTGTGATCATGTGATATTTTATATTTTGAAAATTTACGTGTGTCTATTCTATTTATGTAAGGACAATATTTCATTATTATGTAACCATGGTAATGTTATATGAAACAGAACAGAAGCCATATGAAATTTTACGTTGTAAAATATGTCACTAATACACAGTAATGTCCAGTGATGATAATGTGTTTGTATAGACATTGTAATGATCATGTTGTTATATTATACAGGGGCAGTATACTGCTCTTCACTTGGCAGTCATAGGGGGTCACACTGATACAGTGGCCCTCCTGGTGAGTAATGGAGCAGATCTGAATATGAAGGATCATGTGAGTAGTTGAACATTGTTAATGTATTACTATGTATTAAGAGTATATTACAACGGGTCCGACACAATTCTGAATCTTCTCCATGGCTACCAAAATTATTGTATACGTAGTAGCTCTAATAATACATTATAACATTTTAATCAGTTGAACTGTATAAATGTTATTAATGATGAATAGGATTAATCATGTTACCGATGGTAACCTAGAATCAGTATAATATATATATAAGTTCCTCATTCTAATATTACCTTTCATGCAATATATTTTACATTACAGAATTTTTAAATTTTGTAAGTTAGAAAAAATGAATTTATCAGACAACTTTTTTATGGATTACAAAAGAATAGTATTGAATTGTACTGCAACTTCGGAGTTACAATTTTTGTGTAACACACGCAACAATGATATCATCAGATCAGGGGTTAACCAATGGTTGCCTATGACAACACATGTCATATTATAATGTTAGTGTGCATTATCGTATAGCCTAAAATTTTTGAAATTATGTTTTTTGTGGATTTCATGGATTTATAAATACGTAGTAGTGAAAATTTTAACCTCCCAATATTTTTGTTGCAGTACAATTCAATACTGTTATAACTCAATGAGTAGTTTATTAGAATTTTGTTGATTTGTAAATATTTGTTGTACACTGTCAGTTTTTAATGTTCACTATATTGTTGTATTGTGTCTGTAGTATAACAGCACACCTCTAGAGATAGCAGTGGAGGATGGTCAGAGTGAAATAGTGGAGCTATTAGTGAATCGCCACAATATGGATATAAACCAGTTTAATGACGTATGTAATATTGTCACATTATGTGTATAATATTGTACTAGGAGGTGTGGCTTGTTATAATAGTGGGTGGGGCTAATATGATACTAAACAGTAACTGATGGTTGTACGTACGTACATGTGTGGGATTTGCCAACCAATCATGAGCTTGTATTTGGAAGGTACGTATCAATTTCTGGAAATAATACTAAGATTTTGGAAAATTACTGAGTTGTGGGAGTTTGTAATTTAAGGCAAGGGCGTACGTACAAGATTGTAATGACACACATTGTACAAATGTCATATAACAGGTTATAGTCAAAGCAGAAATTTTCATGAAACAATCAACATATTAATTTTTTATCATACTATTCCATTGCCAACAATAATCCCCACACGTATGATAATTTTGTCATAGTTATATTATCGTAAAATATCTAGTACTTCCAATAATATTGAAATCAACTCTTCCTCTAATAACCTGTTATACAGTATGACATGAGTGACTTGTTGTAATAATATACTCTAATAGAACATTCAGTGGTATAAACAACAGTTTTGTTATTGTAATTTTATGAATGATTTGTACAAACTTTTAATATTGCGTGATTGCCTCTACAAAATCCTCCATATTTACATACACAAAATTTGATCCATTTTTACTATTAGTTGTCCAAGATCAGCTGCACGTTAACAATTGATGGTTGCTACTAATTTGTGTAAAGTTTTATAAAATGTGTAAACGTGAAGTAGAGCATGTCTCATATACTCTAATAGAACAGTCATTTGTATCATGTTTAAGAATATACTATAATGGAAGAATAAACTCCTTATGTGCACTCAATATCTGCACTCAATAATATACTCTAATAGAACAGTCAGGAATAATAATATTGTAATTGGGCAAGAATATATTGTATCATATGAATGAATGATTTGTACACCTATGTAATTATCAAGAATATGTAAACAAGGGAGTTGTAAAGCATAAAACTAAAAATATTGACAAATTGTCTAACTTTTTTACATTTTACGAAAAAACATGATGAAAGTTGTTTCAAGCCTCCATTTCTATTTAATGTGCAATGCAAGCAAAGTATGGCAGCGCCATGTTCTTAAAAATTGATGAATGTGCAAATTTTTGTTGAATTTGTCAATATATTTTACCTTCTAAATTTTATGCTATACGGTATTGTAATATCCGATATACAAATAACCTGTCATTGTAATAGACATTCTGTCATATGATTTACTCTAATAGTACAGTCATTATACCTTATTTTGTACAAGTGAATGTACATTAATCAGCATTATCCCACTAAGGACTCTTATAACTAAGACCAGTTAACAGTATTGTGACTGTTCTATTAGAGTATATTATATCCACCTGTGTATTTGTTGACTGTTCTATTAGAGTGTATCATCAATGAGTTATATATTGCAGTTGTTGATTGTTGACTGTCACTCTAATAGTACAGTAGACAGTTCACTCAGTGATATGATGTAATACACTCTAATAGAACAGTCAACAGTAAACACCTAACTGCAGTTTTAGCAGTAGAAAGTTAAGGGTTGCATCATAAGGAATTGTTATGCCAATAGACAGTTATCGTGTGCAGTTACATATAAATCTAATTAGCTGACAATAACGTTGTGTGTATGTGTGTGTGTATGTGTGGGTGTGTGTGTGTACGTACGTGTACGTGTGTGTGTACGTGTGTTTGTGCGCGTGTGTGCGTGTAGCGATTAGTATTATCACAATGCATTTATTTGTTGTTTGGAATGTCTTTTCATTAATCAACCCTTCAAAGACCGTAAGCCACTATAGTGGCTCTGAGGTTTGTAAACCAAATTATGTTACGCAAAAACTTTTTAAAACGAGTTGTGAAGCCCGATGCTTGGACCCATGTATCTCCCCTTGTAAAGCACCTATGCCTACATGGTTTGCGGCAAAATACTCTTTATACATAGACCTACAATAATATATAGCATTTAAAAACCTTTTATTATCCGTGATGTTTCTCGATACAAGTGAAACAAAGCAATAATCAGACGGCATAACTCCGCGATGGATAAAGCTACAACTCTAATGTTTTCAACACAAACCCATTACTACATGGTCTCCTGGGTGCCCCCATACACGATGACTCAGTATTAACATAACCGGAGTACAAGCGATCCGAACATTTATCTGTAATTTTTGTGAATAAATATTTTGTATTTCCTTATTTACACAATAATTCAAAATGTATTTATTGTATTACCATGTTTTCATATTGATAATTACGTGCTAGCAATGTATATAAATAAATATAACATAACTGTTTATTTTAACTTGAATTCCAACCTTCTGTCATTTTAACAATAAAATACTTCATTGTCTATTTCAACTTGACTTCGTATTTCAATTACTGCATGAAGTTTCTTTCACACACATACAGTAGACACACCAATGCTACTCCACGTTGTATATTCTGCAAAGACAAAAACATAACACAGTATAATACAATTGTCCACACAGTCCCGTAAAAACAATAACATGCCAACCATTCCCCATTGAACACCATGTGGTGGTTTTGACACATGTTTAATATAGACACACAACCTAATACCCATGATCTTCATATACATACTAACAAAATAATACGTACACATACACATACACAAACAACTAAATGGTATGGATACAAATAAACACACAGACACAACAATACCCATGATCCTCCATGTACTAAATGGTATGGATACATATAAAACACATATACTTACACAACGTACAATGCACAGACACAGAACCTAATAACGTATAAATGGTATGGATACAAATAACGCATACGCACAACACAGTCATAGAACCTAGGAGAAACAGTCCTATCCGGAGAAACTGACCTATCAGGAGGAATAGGCCTATCCAGAGAAACTTCATGACCTAACAGACCTAAGGGTATCATCAATAAAAGAAATCGGACGGGGATACAAGGCATCAGCAGTAAGAAGCCACCTCCTTTTCTGGCACAAGTAGACGGAGGCCGAGTTTTACTAGTAGTTGGGGTGGATGTAGTGGGGTAACCACGTTCTCTACACTTATACTATGGTACATTTCACTTTTACCTTCTTCTGCTGGCAACTCTTCATCCGAGTTTGAGTCCTCCTAACCCACAGGAACCGGCGTGCCGCTCCTTCTCGCCAACAAGCATGTACTCCTCCCCACCTGACTCGCCTTATGGAGACTCGCTGCAGTCCTAGAAAAAGAAAAAGGGTTATAACGAAGCGAAGAGGTTATTTCAGTAAGATAGAAAGAAACAAAGGCGAACTTGTATTCCTCTCAACACGAGTAATCATGAACGGAAGGGATTCAAATACTCATTGATATATAGCGAAAAACAAACCTGAGCGGCATCCAGTACTTCGTTTGTAGAAGAGTGTTCAGCGCAGCCCTATCCTTCGATGATTCACTGAATTCTGCAATTCACACTAGGTATCCCAGCTTGCTGCGTTCTTCATCGATGCACGAACCAAAAGATCCACCATTAGAAATTGTCAACTTTTCCAACCAACGCACAACACCAAAATACCACACAAAGTCACACCATAGATATTATACGCGTAACGAAAGATAGGAGAACGCCGTTCGAGCATAGATATACTAACACCGGATACGGGATTGGAAACGGAGCGGCGCGCCCATAAGTCTCTAACCCGGTGTTAGTATATCTATGGTTCGAGGCCCTTCATCCGAGGTACCTTCGTCAGAGTAGTTGTCGTATGAATCCTCAATAATCTGCTATAAAGCATGCGAAGATTCCATGGCACAAAACTACCAAAAGTTATATACGAAAGTAAAGCCCTTTGTCTACTGAACAACGTGGTCGAGTCCATTTTAGCATAGGATACTTTGTGTACAAGCTACGGGGCTATAAACACATACGTGTTGTGAAAGCCACTATAGTGGCTTACTGTAGATAACCTTCCCGTAAATATTATCGTATAGCGGGTTTTTTCGAGGGGGAAATTTTTCACGAATCTATAGCCATTCGTAAAAGTATAACCCTCGAAATATTTACTAAAAGCATTAGGCACTGTGTGCTCTTGACGAGATTCTTGAAAATTTTCCCCCTGGATAGGGCAATTCGTGAAAATATTCCTCCTCGAAAAAAACTCGCTACACGGTATTATCTTAGGCTTCGAAGGGTTAATATACCTATTCAAAGTTAAATCTTCTAATATAACCCATTATAAAGTATGTGTGTATGTATGTTATGATTGACTTGTTGTACAACTTAATAATAAACTCTATTGGAACATTCTAAGGAATAATAAATATTTTAGTATTGACTTGAATAAGAAAGTATGATGAGTGTTCTATTAGAGTATATTATTAAGTTTTACAATCATTTATACTGTCTTATACATACACTGAACAATATTCATTAATGACTGTTCTATTAGAGTATGTCACTAGCTCTGCAAAAATCTTTCACACAAATCACTTATACAAAAGTTCTATTAAGATAGTATTGAGATAATAAAGTTATATAATGAGTAGAATTTTGTGTATGGAGGATTTACGTATGTAGAGCCAATCATTCGTATGCAATTCATATGAACAATATTATACTGGTAATACCGTACATGGGAAAATTTTAGCAGGGTAAAACATTGGCGAATGCACTGATTTGAATCAATTGGAGGATAAAATATTGGCAAATGAGCCGCATGTATAGCTAAAACTGATCCTAAAAAGAAACATTGGCAGATAAAAAACTGGTGAATGGCCTTCTATTCGCCAAATTTGCCAATTTTTTCCCACTCCAAAATTTTCCCACGTACGGTATGTGTGATGTTTATAGTTTATAGTTTATAGTTTAGGCCATCATTCTAGAATTACAGAATTGTCAAGGTTACTTTACAAGTGTATAAATTATGTATTTGACACATCAGGCTTAAGCTTGTCTCACAATACTTCTGTTGTATTGTCAGTGAACATTTGACAGTACAAATATTATAATGCACTAGTTTATAACTGAATGTTCTATTAGAGTATATTAGATTATATAAATGAAGTACTTGTACAGTATAAATATATTGTGATGTAGGAGACACAACAGAAGATTAGTAATCTACTGAAGGAGGCAGAGAAGAAACATAGCAGTTCAGATGAACATCCTGGATCACATGATCTTCAACAAGGTATAATATACAACTAGTGATAGTAACTACAGTAGAGTATCCATGGCTAACGTGATGAGATCACATGATCAAAATTTCTGCAGTGTTACCATGTTTAACTAAGTCATATGATTTGTTTATTGATGTGTAGCTATGGAAATTCACTGGGAAATTTTTCTTATGATACATAACTTGTTAATTGTCAAATATCTTGAACAATTATCATATAACGGGTTATTTTCACAAGGTGTATTTCAATAATGCTAAACTGTTGTCTTAGCAGAAATTTTAGAACTTTGTGAACCTAACACCCCCAATAACCTCACGTGATCAACATTTAGCGAAGATCTTTGAGTATTTAGCAGTCCGTGTCATGCAAATACCTTGAGCATAGTCTCGAGTACATTGAGTAGTTGGTTCACTGCATGTAGAGTCTTAAATTCATGGACATTACCTCTACAGGATCATTATAATGGACTCCGGTAATAGATGAAATTCAACATATTTCTCATGTTTCCAGACTCTTTTTGAACAGACGCTTATAGATTAGACATTATAAGCGCCACTTTTTTTCTTATTTCAGTTTTAGGTGGACCCTAGGATCTTGTTAGTATGCTCCTTAGAGAAATAAACTTAAATCGACCTAGACATGGCTTGCATCCACCCATCAACACTCGTGACCATAGATAGCTATGGCAACACTAAACCCACAATCAAATCATAAATAGCTCACACGAGTCATGAAGAAATTCGCACCTTGCAAAGATAACCTGGTATACGGTACCATACTCACATTGTACAGATACACATTTCCGCACATAGTGCAAATGTAGTAGTGTGTGTGTGCGTGTGTGTGTGTGTGTCTTTGTGTGTGTCTTTGTGTGTGTCTTTGTGTGTGTGTTTGTGTCTTTGTTGTATGTGTATGTATGTGTGTGTATTGTGTGTGTGTCTTTGTGTATGTGATTTTGTGTAATTGTGTGTGTGTGTTTGTGTGTGTACATATGTGTGTGTGTTTGTGTGTGTGTTTGTGTATTTGTTGTATGTGTATGTATGTGTGTGTATTGTGTGTGTGTCTTTGTGTATGTGATTTTGTGTAATTGTGTGTGTTTGTGTGTGTACATTTGTGTGTTTGTGTGTGTGTGTTGTGTTTGTGTGTGTATGCTTGTGGGTGTCTTGTGTGTGTGTGTCTTGTGTGTCTGTGTGTATATTGTGTATGTTTGTGTGTGTTGTGCTTTTCGTAATTACATCATTATTACGTGTAATACAAGTGTAAGTACGTATACAATTACAAAATGTTAACTTTAAATAATTAAAGATTTAAAAAGGAGTAGGCATCGATATAAAAAGTAGAGAAACAAGGAAAAGATTTTGGCACAGAGAACACTAAAGCCGAATGCTGATATGAGATAATTGATAAAAGTTTAATCCCTCCTTTTGATTGGCTGTGATTTCAGTAGGTTAGTAGCTGTGATCAAGCCAAAAGTAGGGATTAAACTTTTATCAATTATCTCATGCAGAATTCGGCTTTAGTGTTATAATCTTTTCCTTGTTTCCTTACTTTTTATATCGATCCCTACTCCTTTTTACATAATTATACTGGTTTGTTTGCTTTGTATGTATTGCTTTTGTTTATGTATGCTTTTAATTATATAATTTCTTACCTTCCAGGCACCTAAAACATTACAGGTGCCTACTTTAATAGTTTTTACAGGTGCTTGTAACAAGATGGTTAACATAGCAAACCAGTTGTATTATAGCGAAATACATTCAAAAAACCATCAAAATCCATTTACCTAAGATGTACATTGGCACGTATGATGAAGTTCACAATGTAATAATGTACACGCAAAACTAAAACATCACATTTGTTAATATACATAGTTTTAACAATGGACGCGTAACTGTAAGTTATGCAAGAGCGCACAATAATATTACAGCGTTAATAAACACTAGGTACTCGTTGACTAGATTACAAAATTGTTAAACTCTGTAACGATGACAACGATTCCTTCAGACTATTGCACGCTACGCTGCACTCCTTCACGCATCATGTTCACACTTGTATGAAAGTGACATGAACTGAGTCAGCATTATTTTCATGATGCAATTTTGTCACCTTTGTATAAGAGCCTTGAAGATGAAAGGGAAGTAATACGGATGAAAGGAATCGCATTGGCACAGTGTACAAAGCAAAATCAGAACAACGTTTTTGCTAATCCGCTGCGATTACCCGCGTTGTGTGAAATTTCTGGACCCATACATCGAGCACTAGTGGGTCTTACGTGAGGCCGGCAGGCAGGTAGGCAGGCAGGCAGGCAGGCAGGCATGCAGACGAAATACAGGTAAATTTCGAAAACTTAAAAATATGCTATAGCTCGAAATAATCGAGTTTTTGCTTTGTTTGACGACGGTTCCGTACTATTAAAGCAGTACCAATGCATTCAAGTCGCTTTTTTGGCTAAAGCCTGTTGTAAGGTGGCTTATAAAAGTGCGAAATTTTGGACAGCCATACGATTTCTTGCCGATCCCTACTATTAAGTACTACCATACTTAAATGATAATGCAACCCTACCATAATGTGTTACAGTACAACCGTGAGATAATGCTAAAATATGATCATTGCCGGTTTCCTTAGCATAGGTCATCTGAAATAGAAAATTGACTTGTGCTTATAATGTACGTAGCTTAGTGATGGTAATAAAGAGTACGTGGTACGGTACAGCTCGATTATAACTTTAAAAAAACTCGTGTGCGCAATTACACATGCACTACACGAACAGCAAAAATATCGTGGCGTGTTTGCGAGTGCACGAGAAATTGATGACGTCTCAACTGCTGGCAGAGTGTTAAAAAACTCCTAGCAAGTCTAAATAAACTTGTGCACTCGACACGTGGAGTCTGCTCGAGTATAGTACAAACGCATGTAAACGAGCAGCAACGTACGTACGTACCTTGAAACTGGCCGGGAAGGTTACCTGCAAGTCCCAACTTCTTTAAGATAAGGTGCTACGTGCCCTTCCATTATCTCTTGTTAAGAACAAAAACACATATCACGTGCGCATGTGATTCTAATAAGTTTGTGCGAGATTTTTGTGACTAACATGTGCTTGTCAGCAGGCACATTTATTTGACAGACACGATGACTGACAAGATCGATTGGAATAACGGTAACAATGTTTTATGTTTACTATTTAGCCTTCCATCTTTAAATCATTGGCGTACGCATACTGAACGCACACGTGTCCTTTGTCCCGGTACACTCGTGTGGTACAGCTTACAGGTTAGTCGTGGCGATCACAAAGATAACATGTATGTACTGCACGCGAAATTCTCGTGCAGTTGTGTACAAACATGCGAGTATTTTAAAAATACTCGAGTATAGTTACAAAATACACGTGTGTAGGTGACACGTGTGTTTCAAGTTATAATCGAGCTGTACCGTATGTGTGATTTTGTGATATTCCACTTTGTTTAGCTACTTCAGCAGTTTTGAAACATTGCGGTTAGTGACATCATTAAACGTCATACCGAGAATAAGTACACGCGTATTTGTATTGCAATGTATGGAGTCACATGCAGGTGTGCTTGATTGATTTCTAGCAAAGGACCATGGTTAACGGCCCACCTTAGCTTTGCCTATCGTATTATCACACTTACTGCTTGCTTTGTAATGGATGATCAATTCAAAATGAGCGCTGATGGGGTGCAAAACGGTAGGTTTGTGGGACTGGATTGCCGCCAAATTGATGAATGGGATTGTAACGTATCTTAAGCAAGCTTTCTATATACACTTCGGCTCCAGTCACTTAGTAAATTGATGGAATGATGCATTATAGTTGGCGTTAGTGGTAGGTTAATGGTAATAAAGACCAGTCCAGTGGGGCTTTTTTTACAAGACTGATACAGTGGACGTGATAGATCATTCAGTATAATTTAGAGATTTTTGATAATTCATGTGTACTGAATATTTGCAATTTTGCAAACTAATGTCAGTTGGTACTGGATCTATTGTTACACTTCATCATTCAAGGTGACAGCAATTGTCTATACACAGTAAGGCCTTGTTGATTATTATTTCTGTATACAGGTGTTTGCAGTGCTAAGCAGCACATGAATGGTGTTTTTGTGCAGCAGACTCCAGAAGACATAATCAAGAGTTGTAAAGTGTTGATACATTTATACGGCTTTGTTTATTTCTAATCAGTGGTTAACTTTTCAATTATTGTACATTACAGCTCCATGGCCACACATATAATACTACGTATATGCATAAATATATATGAAACAAAAATCAAGTACAAGTATACGTAGCAAGCACCACGTACAGCAAGTACGTATAAACGATCAAATCATGGCTAGCATATACCTACTAATGAAAGTTATAACTCCAAAGGAGATCTGATGCAGGCAGCTGCATTATTTGATCATGGTTGAATGTTGTTGTGTAGATTTGAAAAGGCACCAGCAATGACTATACAGAATATATTCACCACAAGCTCCTAGTCCTAGAGATCTCTTCCATTGTTTAGCTGGTCACAGTGGCGTAGCCAAGGTGGGGCACACTGGGGCACATGCCCCACCAACTTTGTCTTGTGCCCCACCAAGTTCCCAGCTAACTTGAACTAAGTTGTTAGCAAAATATACATATAATAATCTGACTAGTAGTTACATACCTAACTGTTGTAATCTGTAAGTAATATCTGCTTAAGCACAAGTCTCGCTACTGTATTCTAATTGTTTGGTGCACAATGATAGCAGTTTTGTAATTGTAGTAAGCATTGTAATAGGTAGTATAGTAATCATCAGTGAGTATTGTTTTTTGATTGTAGCATAAGCCTTCCAACAATCAGCATCGTTGTAACAAAACAAAATTGAACCAATCGTGGGTTTTGATTTTAATCACGTGATTGTACTTTAAAGTTTGAAGATGGAGTCGATAGGGGTAGTGCACCGCATGGTGGGGATGAAGTACCAGTCGGTGGAGTAACTTATTACGCATAGGATATAATATCATCCATGGATCACTGATTCAGAGGCGGTAGGATAACTTTCGATGAAAGCAAAGATAATGGGTTCAAGACTTCAAAGACAAAGGTGTAAATCAGTATTATCGATGCAGAGCCTAGCTATAAGTAGAAGACAAACGTAATGGTAAATGCTATTTTGCTTTCAGTAGCCAGAGGGAAATTAAAATGGTCATGTGACTCTGGAGCCTAAGTCACGTGATGCAGACTAATCAACTGGACGAATCAAGTCATCTATATATTGTGTGTAGTTATAGTCATGCAGTAGAGAATAAACTGCATAAACAGCAGCGTAGCTAAATTAGGGACATGTAGTAGGTATGCACATTTAAATTTCATTGTGTATGGAATTGTTTTTAAGCCCTATTGAATGTGGGCTATATGCACACATCATATAAACTCCTCAGCTGCTCCTGGATTGTGCTTGGATAACTCTGGCTACAGGCCTGACCTAGCATGCTCAACTGTGCCCCAGCATCTTTAAATCCTGGCTACGCCACTGGCTGGTCATGTTACAACCACACTAAAGTTGACACAAAAAGAATAGTTGCTTGATATAACACCTTACATTTCTCACTTATACCGATTTATAGAGTACACATGCGTCAGTATAATCGGGTAGGGTATAATATAATGGCCAGAGTAGTACAAGGTCAGCCCACCTTATTGTGGCAAGGTGATAACCATGCAAGAATTGACACACCACTGAATCATTTACGCTCCATGATGACACAACTAACTTATTCAATGGTAGGTAACCATCCATCTACACCGAGTCTATAATACTCTATCCGGCTGTTTTCATCGTGTACAATGCGCGAATGATTTGACATCTCCGAGGGCATGTCAGTCCTTTGAAACGTGGTCTGACAAAGAACGCTGATAGCACGATATTTTGACCCAGCATTGCGATCCTTTTGGCACCAGATTGTTTATAGAAGGCTTAAAGAATCAATCCGCATAGCCATTTCTTGCTTGTTATTTCCAAAGAACAGAATGAACATTACCATCATTTGCCAATACAACGATGAAATAAAAGTATTTCCAGAGCTCGATGTGACATCACAACATTTTAAGAAAATGACATATTTCTTTTCGGCTTTATATCTTGATAATTTATTAAAATATTACTATAAAAATGTTGTTTTTGTGCATTGTATGATCAAATATACATATTTATGTAATAAAATAGCAGGGTGATTTTCCATTTCAGTTCACCTTTAGCATTAAACATATAATTGTGTGGGGGCAAAATGGAGCATGCTGTTGAGTATGCTTGTTTATGTGCAACATATTACTGTACCAATCACCTACAACTTAAATGACACACACATGTGACACACACACAGCAGACAGATAACACGCATGGCATTGCACCATGCAAGTACAAGTGTGTAGCAAGACACATGAGTATGCGTGTATTAAAAGACACATGTGAGTGGTAACAGTCGTTGCAATCGTTGTTGAAAAGATTCCGTTAAGACCAGCGATGCCTTATACAATGCTTATAATCCACAGAGAGGTATCATTGCTGAAATAGTTACCTATCGATGTTAACTTGATATAGATATTTCAATTGACTAACATCCCGCATAGCATACCATTTTATTCAGCTGCATACACTTAAGTAAAAGTAACTAGCTACTTATCTTCTTTCACTTCAGATTCTGTGCAAGCATGGATACCTCGATGGATACTCTACTCTACCACAATACAAGACCTGTTGTGTGGTTATAAGTGCCAGCTATAATATTTTTAAATGCATGTGCACGTACGTATTAATACTAAAAACGCATGAAGATTAGCTAAAGGCTAAGGAATAGCTATGCCTTGCCCTTGCATGGACATGCGTAAGGCCATCACTATAGCCATATGTGTGAGGCATGCTATTGTACTAACTAGTTTTGAAGAATTCTTTCCAGTCAGCAACACGTGACATGACTGAATACCGGTTTGCCCAGTAGACTTACCAAGGTTGGGTTGCACGGGCGCTTATAGCCCTGTGGATGATGACAAATTGCTGGTAAAGTTTCTTGATATCTCGTGTATCATATGTGTAGCTCGGCATATGCATGGTTACTTCAGGCCAAAGGAGAAAAGTTGCTTTAGTAACTTTCTAACAGCCATGGCTACTTGATTCTAGGTGGCCGGTCTTCATCCAGTCCTGCAGGGAAAGTATATAGCTAAAACAAAGGTAGTAATGCACATGTGCACAACATTATTTATATACAGCTACGTACGTATATACAAACACACACGTTTGTAAAGACTTCATGTTTGTGTGTAAAGACTGCATGTGCATGTAGCTATATGCTTAATATTCCTGAAAGTTAATACCTATGTACATACGTATCTGTGGCAGTTTACTAGGATACCTGTCACTTCGTGGACAAATGCGTGAATGCAGAAGAGAAGCCAATAAAGTTAATTAACTATTAAGATGTGTCTCTAATCGCAATATCATTCCTTACTAGGTCATCATTCATGTGCTAAATCTAATGCTGTTAAATTACTAATGCAGTCAAATCATAGCTTATGACAAATGCTGTAAACTATGTACCCTGTATATTGTAACTGTACTGTATACATTTTCATAGCGAACCCTACAACTTTCAAGTGCGAATAAATATCTTATCCTAATCAGTCATGTTTGTTTATGTACAATATTTTTGCATAATTTAGATACATAACTAATAAGCTGACCATATATTAGTGTTTTAACTACAGATATTGCGATTTAAAACCGTAATCAAGAAATACAGAAATGCATGTTAAAAGCTTGTAATACCGTTCATTTGCGATACAAAAAGTACATTTAGTACTGCGATATTTTAAACTTACTGATTGAAGAGGACTTTCAGTCATTGCATATTATTACTGAAGTGCTTAAACCTCAGCAAGAAACGATTGCCATGAAAGCAGTATTATCTACTAATGATGGCAAATTGGATTTTAAAAAGATGAATATTGTTACAATTGCTCAGTATATTTACAAGGAGATGGCTGCTCCTATAAATGAAAATGCTGATAAATATTTCATGCCGTGTTTATTATAGTACACACAATTCATCCAGATTTTTGAGCTTCTCATTCATAATTGGGACAAGCCTGAGCGAGCCCCACTCTAACGAGGAATCTTGTGCGGTCGTTCGCGTGCGGAAAACGACGGCGAAAACTGGCCTGCCCAACACTACTGTAAGTTTGGTAGGGTGGTTCATGCGCAATAATACACGGATAAACTCAATATATGGTCGTAGGGTGGTTCACGCCACGAAGTTGTAAACGGCGAAGATTACTGACACTAGAGAAATAAACGGCGAAGGTTACTGATATGGCATAGCTAAATGGTCATACGGTATTTAATGCTATGAGAAATAAACGGCAAAGATTACTGATACTCCATATATGGTCGTAGAGTGGTTCATGCCACGAGAAATAAACAGCGCAAAGGTATTAGTGTGCGGATAGTCCAGTAGTCCCTTATTGTTCAATAACGCACACGTGGTACGGTTAACACGCAAGTGGCAACATGTACAAATGCGTTTTTAGTGTTTTGATGAAGCAGTGAAAGGTAATTTAAATATGATTTTAATGTGTGAATCGATTGAATGTAATTTTTTGTAGTATGGAGAGGGAAGAAAGATTTCCTCAGTCATCTCTACCTCGCAGCTGCCTCGTCACATGCTTAATTCTATCTATAATTCTATTTACAGCACAGCGACAAATTTTCACGTGATGCAACAACAACTCAGGCTCGTCCCACGAAGCTAAGCATTTGTCTAGTAGTATACGTACGTACCTAGCTACTTGGTTTGTCTCTGGATATAGTTTTGGTTTTAAACGAATATCACACAGGTCTTTGTGAAGACACCATCCAAAGACAACTGATCACATTAGTGCATGCATATTGTACATAAACAAAATGATGATGTTGTCCAAAATAACTTTTATCTTAAATGTCTTCATTTTTAGTTAGACCGACCGCACAGTGAATGCAAACCAACCGTGATTATTTACCATTATCAATACTTTATCTGTTATTTTATGTCACAAAATTATATGTAGCTACGTAGCTCTAATGATTACATGTGCTTTTTATATCACTTACGTAGCTTAATTTAAAAAATTCTTAAATAAAGATAAGTTCAATTAAATACAAGATAATTCTTGTTTATTTATATAGAGGAAGTTGAGAAGACAGCACTTGCACTAGCGCTACGAGACGGAAAGGCCAAAGCTTTAGGCATAAAACTGCTACTGTTTGGCGCAGAAACTGTAGGTAAAACCTGTGTAGCTGCTACACTTGTAGGTGACCCTTTTCAAGAGTGTAGCGCTACACAGGGTGCTGATATAAAGATTTGTAATGCCTCTAATTGGAAGAAAATTACAAAAGAAGAGGCTTACCAAAGGCTGCAGAATGAATACCTCAATAAGCTAGCAATTAGTGCTGAAAATACCACCACCATTGCAAAAGCTGAGTCCAGTGCCAACAAGATTGTACAAGATACTAGCAACGCTGAGGCAAAGTTTCCACTTCCAAAAATTGCTCCTGAAGATATAGAGGCAATTAAAGCAGCCAAAACAAAAGGTGTAACAAAAGTCTTTAAGATCAGAGGTGGCATAGATGTTACAATACTTGACTTTGCTGGTCAAGTGCAATACCACAACACACATGCACTATTTATAAGGAAAGATAACCTTATCATGGTGGTGTTCAATGCCTCACAACCTTTGTCAACAAATGTCAAGGTCCGATCAAGCACCTTACGAAAAGATCCGATGACCTACTCTCAAAATATTCATTTCTGGATGAAGACGGTTCACTCCATCTGCCGTGAGCCAGGGGATGCCACTGATAAAGCTTCACTACTTCCAGTAATTATGCTTGTTGCAACACACCTTGACCTGTTGGGGGATTCTGCTGAAGAGGCAAAAGAAGAAATTATTCAGACCCTTGCAAGGGAGCTAAAGGGCAAGCCATATGCCCGACACCTTGCAGGTCATGGTGAAGGTCTTTTGAATGCTCTCAGAAAGTACTGCATCTTTTTGAGCAACAAGGTTCGAGATCCTAACACTATTCGCCAACTACAAGATGTCATAATTGAAGTGTCCTTTCCAATCCTATCCAAAGAGCACCCACTTGTTTACCTAAACATTGAAAGAGAGCTCTTACGATTGCAAGAAGGAGTGATCTCCATTGAAGAGTTCCATAGAGTAGCTCACAACTGTGGCTTTCTTGCTGCCATTGATAGCAAAGAGTTTGCTTATGCTGTTGAACACTTCCACCAAAATGGAACTGTGCTGAATTTTGCATCCATTGAAAGCTTAAGAAAGCTCGTTGTTTTGTCACCACACTGGCTGACTAAATTGTTGTCATATGTGCTCATAGCCCACCCTTACAAAGATACAGGAAATGGTCGTGATATTTCCTGTAATAATCTGAAGCAAAGAGGAATTCTACTTGAAAGCTTTCTCTCATACATGTTAGGTTGTTTCAATGATTCAGGAGTTACAGGATACCAAATACAGCAAAAAGAAGCTACAGATCTAATGAAATGGTTTGGGTTTTTGGCACAAATTAGCCATAAAACGAAGATTTTGGATACAGAAGTCAAGATTATTACAAAGGAAAAAGGATTGTATATTGTTCCTTCCTTGCTCCCTGATGATGAAAATGAACAAAAAGGGCTACCTGATAAAGATGACAAAAATGCCAGGATAATTTATTTTCATTTCCCTGATCAATTTTTGCCACCAATGTTGTTCACTCAAGTTGTTGCCATGTGCATTAACAGAAATGAGGAGAAACGTGAAGATTTGATATGGTATGTTACAGTATTATAGTATTAACTAGTTTTTATGACATACATACGTATATACACTACAATAATAGGTTGAGGAAGGGGAAAGTGAAGATTGTACTTGATCGTAATCAGCAATACTGTGTCAGCCTACAGGAAGACATGTGTAGCATACAATTATCCTTTATGCTAAATGGAAAAGATTCATCTGCTGAGAATCGTTATGAATTGTTCCAGTATCTCCAGTTCAAGCTTGAATTATTAATGAATGATTTCATGCAAGCTTCAACAAAACCAAAAGCTTATGTCCCATGTTACTACAAGGATTGCCACAAGCTCCATGTTGAGTTACAACTGGTATGCAGTAACGACTATCAATATTGTCTGACAGAAGATAAACCTGTACCTGATGATTACTATTTTGACCTTTTCCATGATCAAGGTTTGCATTATAATCATTGTTTAATAATTCATTCTCTGAAATTTCATTATGCGTATATATACGTACGTGCATATGCACCATTTAATAATGAACAAACACAATGGGACTTACATGACATGGTACAAGTAAATGTGTTTTTCATGTACATGCATAGCTACATACGTAAGATTGGCTTTTCAGGTTCAGTTACATATGCATGTAAGTATTTCAAAAGTTATAACAATGGTCATTATAGAAATTTCCATAAGATTTAGCTATGTATGTACTGTTTACATGTCTAGTTAGTATTGATAGCCACGTACTTAATTACGTAAATAACTAGCTATGTATATATCGTTTACAGTGATATCAGAAAATGCTATCACTACCTCACCCAATACCAGTAGTCATTGTGAAATATTCAATAAAAGTAAGTTACGTACATAGCTACTTACGTAGGCTTAATTTTAAAGACAATGATATCATCTCACATGTAGAGCCAGAGATGTTTGATCTAACAAAAATTGTGATCCTCAAGATAATGAATGAATGGGAGTACATTGCTGATGCTTTTCGTTATGATCTTGCTACCATAAAAGCCATAAAAGACAAAGAAAGAGCTGATCCAGAACGATGCTGCAGAGAGTTCTTCATAGACTGGCTGACAAGTAATAATGGTGCTAAAGCTGGTCCAAAGGTGTGGTCAACACTGCTTGATACACTCAAACAAGTTGATAAAATTTCAGCTGACATTATAGAAGACATTATTGAGAAAGTTAAACAATTGTAAGAGTGGTTAATACCTGTGTATGTATGTATGTTGCTACATATGCATGTGTATGATTAGTTATACTTACAGTATTTATATTTTCATTAACGATATAGCTATCAAAGACAATACAGTATGGCTATGAACCCCAGGGTTATGAGATATATGCACTGATACCAGTGTGTAACTATGTATAGAGATTTCACACAATTCCCTAAACAATAATATTTTGATAAATTACGCGAAACTACTGCTCTTCTTTATATGTAGCTAGGTAAACTATCCAATGTGTCTTTTGTTTTCTAAATTTGATGTTTGTTTATATAATTATACATAATAATAGTCAAAGTAAACTTCATTACTAGTCTAAAATGTTTGTATTTGTTGTCTATCAAAGTTTACAAGCCCATAATATTATAAGCCAAAAAACATCATTTGAGAATAATCTATTCATTTTTTGATTATTTATCTCAACATTAATTTATTCTTTTGAAGCAATATTTTTGCCCATTTATAAAGTTGTGGTTACCCAAAATCACCAGTGCCAACATGAAAGAACGTCATGATGATGATAAAATAGAACCCTGTACATATTCCATCAGACATTTGTCACACGCAATTTGAACAACACAACATAGGTGTAAATTTTTAATAACTTTTCTGGTTGATAAAATCCCAATCTCAAACTAAAACTAAAATCAGCTGTATACACATGCACAGTGGCTTTTGATAATGTACACCATATCTTCTAATCGATATCATTAATCATCAAACAGATCACATGCTGCTTACACTCTTTAGTACATATTCAACAATAGCATCCAAGTCATTGCTTACAGCAGACGTAAAAAATAGGCGGCATATTATTTCAACATACTATACTGTAGATAATTTAGGATATATGCAGCTTGAGGTAGCATTGTTCACACATGATCGATGTAGTTACCTTGGAAACACATAAGCTGTAGGCTTGCGCCGATTGTGCCGACATAATTTTGGGCATGATAGGTACTGAAAGCATCAAGCATAATGCTGGCATAATAGGCAAAATTTCTAGCGCGCGGCGCCAGTTTTATTATGAAAACATACTCAAATCATTTAGAAGGGCCACACACTTACCATTACACACAAACTGTACTATTATACAACTGCTAGGCTGAATATTCAGCAACTATTGCAATCCTTTTACAGTCATTAGATCAAGCGCCACTAAAAATAATTAAAATTATTTTGTGAATGGCTCTCTGTACAAGAGATTTAATGTTGTGGAGGTACCAGAAAGACTACTAATCCACATAAACAAGTAAGAGGTGTGATTAAAGTAAGTTAAAAGGATAGGTAGTGTTGAAATCAGATTATTTTTTGGAGCATAATGTTAAGTTATGGAGCATAATTTGAGCATAATAGGAAGAATATTGGAGCATTGCTCCAAAGCATAATAGGCAATTTTAAAAGCATAATAGGTGCAAGCCTAATAAGCTGGCCAGGCCTGATCTATCACTATTGGATAAAATGTTTGAAGCGTCTAGCTACAACTTGCAACTTGAGATCTGTGGCCGGTACATTGTTGTATTAGCTAATTCGATTTGGAAATCCTGTATTTTATTGGATACCCCAGCTTCTAGACACATCTCCTTAACATACTGTTAAGGCAATTTCTACCAATAGCAGTTTTGGTGTACCAAGGTTTCATTGGATCTAAATAGCTAATGCTGTCAAGTATATAGAAATTATTGAGTAACGCTACATGACGCCTACCATGTAGGGTTGGATGAATTGTGATGCCATCGAACAATTTTGTTAAGGAGATTTTATATAACCAAATCCACCCTGCCTATTATTAGATCCAAAACTCCTGGTAGAATCATTCGATTGTGGGAATTGTTGTTTTAAATTTTCCTTTCAAATATCTCTCTTCTCGCAGAGACAGACTAAGATGTCATTGTATTTAATGGTACCTATAGGCCTCTAAGGCCAGTAAGGCCAGTAGGAAACAAGTATAGCTATATAGCTAGCTAGCTATGTAGCTACTTATATGGCTATATTGTAAATTTTAAACTTATGATAGTTATAAAGAGGAAAATGGCCATGATCTGCCTGCCTACATGCATTAACTTGAGACTTTCTCATGAGATCATGAAATCAACAAACAGTAGCCAATACATTAGCTACTTAGTCATGTAGCTACATACAGTAGCTATGCACTTTCTATTACATTTACTGCTAGTAACATATAATTATAGACTATATACAAGATTAGCTAACTACATACCTGTGTCATGTCACTAACTGTCAGTATGATTTACATAGCTATGTAGTTAGTAACCTCATACCTACCTGTTAATATGATGCAACACTACTATTATAGCTAAGCCATACCTTTCAAACAAACTTATACAACACTTATATAGCTACATGCATACTCCAATAAAGCTTGTAGCTTACCAAAATTACATTAGTATATATAGCTACGTATATAGTTATAATTATAGTGAGTAGCTATAGCTACATAGCTAGCTATACGTGGCTACATCTAAAAATGATATTGATAAGCTATAATATAGCTATAACATACGTATAGCTACATAATTATATAAGCAGGTTATATCCCGAGTTCACTTTAGCTATAACTGACACTGACACAATTATAATGAATGTCTGCATGGTGGCTGGTATGTAATTATATAAGTACATGGCATTGTGGCCCGGGTGGTGCAATGATAGATGCATGTATAGCTACCATTGATGACTTTCACATACAAATCGACAATATAATTATAATTATAAGCACATTACATGTACAGTTCATGCAGTCTCAGTGTACAAGCATATATTTGTGGACCTGATTTTGTACAACCTACCATCTACACACAAGTGAAATAATTAGAATACCTAATTTTGCAGCCCAGTAACTCAAATGCACAAGCCAACCAAAAGTATTTCTGCAATTATTATGGTAATTCAATGTATTCCTAACAGATAGATAATATCAGGATATATTGCCAAAAATAGCCAATGCTATTGCCATAGCCATTGCCATGGTAATAGCAATGGAACACAGGCAGCAGACTTGGGTAGATGGATCATAAAGCACATTACCACAACATGTGTTACGGCTATTTTGCAGGTCAAGCACATTATCATCACAACATATTTGACGGTTATAACTGTAAGGCACAACACCACAGCAATATGTACTGTTCCCTTCCACCAGTGCACTACAGTAAGTCTACCATTGCAACATATTTGAGTATTGTATTTGAAAAGTTTGGTACTGCAGCAAGAAGCTTCACTTTCTCTGTGATAATTTTCCCACCACAGCATGCAAGGTTCTCTGTATTATAAAATGAGCTACCACAACATCTTACATTTTGACCCTGTTCTCTAACCTGCCCATCACAACAGATCTGAGTATAGTGATTGTAAGGAGTACTGCCACAGCAAGAACTAGCAATTCCTCGTGGCTTTAATGTTTCAGAACAACATATGTGTGAATATGAGTTGTAAGGAGTATACCTACAGCATGATGTACTGGCGCCTCGTACCATCAATATTCCACCACAACATATATGGGTATATCTATTGTAAGGTATGTTACCACCACACAATAAACCTCCACGACGTGCATACCATGCATGTGAATTACTTTTGCTACTGCAACATATCTGAGTATCAGTGTTATATAGAGTTTCTCCACAGCAATATATCCTGTTGTTTTGTTCACTCAGCTTTCCTCCACAGCATAGGTGACTGTTTGAATTGTAGGATTTATAACCACAACAAGATGTGCTATTGCCTCGTAACAATAATCTACCTTTACAGCATCTATGGGTCAATGAGTTGTAAGCTTGGTTACTATAGCAAGATGCACCGCTAACTCGTAGGGCAATGGTTTCAATGCAGCATATGTGAGTGTATGAATTATAGAGCACAACACCACAACAGGATGTGCTATCATCTCTCATACTTAATTTTCCTCCACAGCACATGTGAGTGTGTGAATTATACACTGTGTTACCACAACAAGAAGTGCTGATACCTCGCAGAGCAATGGTTTCACTGCACATATATGAGTGTATAAATTGTAAGGATGATAACCGCAACATGATGTATAACCATCTCTTAAGCTCGATGATTCATTGCAACATATAAGAGTATTATTATTGTAAGACATAGCACCACAGCATGATGTACTATCACCACACACTCTCAGTTGGCTGATACAGCATATGTGAGTCCGTGAATCATAAACTAGATTGCCACAACAAGATGAACTGTCACTTCCTAAACCAATGCTTCCATTGCAACATATATGTGTGTATGAGTTATAAGGAGTAACACCGCTGCAACATTCTATGCCATCATCTTTTTGTATCAACCTGTCACTGCAGCACAAGTGAGTTTGAGAACTGTAAAGTATTCCACTGCAACAAGATATACTGTTACTTCTCAGAATGCATTTTTCACCACAGCATAAATGTGTATATGAATTACGTATACGGGATGGAACCACAACAAGATGTAGTACTTCCTCGTATGCTCAACTTTTCATTACAACATACATGACTATGCCAGTGATAAGGGTTACTGCCGTAGCAAGATGTGCCCATGTTTAGTGGTCCTATAGATCCTTGGCAACATATATTAGTATAAGAATTGTACAGTGTAGTACCACAACAGTTATTATTGTTGCCTCGTGCTATCAAACTTCCTTGACAACACAAGTGATTATATGGATTATAAGGTTTCTTATCACAACAGGATCAACTCTGACCTCTCACACTCACTCTTCTAATACCGCATATATGAGTATATACATTGTATGGTATATTGTAACAGCAGGATATATTACCATTCCGTACACTAGTTCTTCCATTACAGCATATATGAGTATATACATTGTATGGTATCCTGGAACAGCAGGACATATTACCATTCTGTACACACTCTATCATTACAGCACATATGAGTATTGTTGTTATACAATGTGCCACCACAGCAAGATGTACTAGCATTCCGTGAGCTTACACTTCCATTACAACAAATATGAGTGTTTAAGTTGTATAACACACTACCACAGTAATATATGCTATGTGGTTTATGACTTATTGTTCCGTACCGACATATGTGAGTATTCAAGTTGTACAATGTGCCACTACAACAAGATAAGGTATCATTTTTTGGACTTACTTTCCTATTACAGCAAATTTGAGTATTTCTGTTGTATGGTATGCTACCACAGCAAGACGTACTACCATTCCTTGAGCTTATACTGCTATCACAACAAATGTCAGTGTTTATGTTGTAAGGTCTGCCATTACAGCAATATGTACTATTGCCTCGTATAAATATCTTATTATATCCATGATCATAGCAACATATGTGAGAATAACAATTGTAGGGTGTTTTGTAGGGCTGAGCCTAATATGCTCAAATTTTTACCTATTATTCCTTCCCGAACTTCCCAAAAATTTGACCCATTATTCTTATTTTATTCCCACATCATCACCTATTATTCCTACTTATTCTTGTAATTTTATTGTATCGGTGATAATAATGTCCACAATACACACAGTGACTATTATACTGGTGAATAGGATATTGACAGTGCAGACTTTTCTTAAGAATCTACATGAAACATTGCTATCTTCATGAACATCTTCACCATCATCATTTTAAACAGTCCTTGAGATAATATTCATTACATTTACCCATTGTAACTTCCAATAATTATTCTTGTGATTTCCAATTATTCTTGTATTATGCTCGTGAATGTTCTATAATTCCCAGAATTATTCCCATTAAAATTGCAACCTATTATTCTCAAAATTATGCCGGCATATTAGGCTCAGGCCTAGTGTTTTGTCACAACAGTCAGAACTGTTACCTCGTATACTTAATATTTCATTACAGCATACATAAGAGTTTCCGTTGTAAGGAGTGTCATGACAGCAAGAAGTCTTGCTACTTTTAGGTATCAATTTTCCACTGCAACATAAATGGGTATCGAAATTATAAAGTTTGTCAATGCAACAGGATGTACTGCTGCCTCGTAAGCTGATTCTTTCATTGCAGCATATATGAGTATCTCAGCTATAAGGAACAGCTCCACAACATGATGCACGTGTACTGCTAACTCGTAGCACTACTCTATCATTGCAACATTGGTGTGTGTAATAATTGTAAGAAACAGCCCAACAACAAGATGTGGCAGTGTATCGTGGGTTTACTCTATAATTGCAACATTGGTGTGTGTAACTATTGTAAGGAACAGCTCCACTACAATAAGTGTTATTACCTCGTGTTGTTATTCTATGATTGCAGCATATATGAGTATAACGATTGTAAGGTAAAGATCCACAACACGATGTACTGCGACCTCGTGACACCAGTTTATAATTGCAGCATAGGTGTGTGTAATAATTGTAGGAGACTGTCCCACAACAATATGTGAGACTGTATCGTGGATTTACTCTATCATTGCAGCATAAGTGAATATCACTGTTATAAGGAGCATCCTTACAACATCTTGTATTGTTTCCAAGTGGACTCAATGTTTGATCACAACAAATGTGAGTATTTGAATTATAGGGTGATCCATTGCATTCTATAAATAAACAAATATACGCATATAAAATATAATTCTCTATTCCAAAGAAGCCATACATCAAGGGAAGTAATGGATTACAGTGGCGGATTTAGGGGGGGCTAGGGGGGCTATAGCCCCCCCCTCCTTGCAACCTCAAGGAACATTATAGACTCTATGTATTGATATAAAAATGCACTAAAACACATTAATTCTTGCATTAAGTGTCATTTTTACACTTTACAAAATAAAATAACCTATACCCTCAGAGGGGTTGCACCCACCACACCCCTGGTTCAATTATACATGCATTTTATTAGCCCTTTTTAAAAAATCCATCAAATGTGCTCTAAATCCTTGATTTTGGTAGTTCAAAAACCAAATAGCCTATAGCTCCTGGGGGGCTGCGCCCCCCAGACCCCCTGCTTCAGAGATACACTTCTAGGTTTAGCCCCCTCCCTCAAAATATCCTAGATCCGCCCCTGGATTATTATCATTGGATGATAACTACTTTCTGGTAGTTATAGTTAATACATCTCAGGAGTGAAAATGTTCAAATGCTATAGCTAATCAGCTAGTTGCATCTGTTTGTAGACACACGTTTGCAAATTACTGCTACAAAGGGCCTCAAGCAGCTATATACGTAGCTAGTTGAGTAGCTATAGCTACATATGAAGAGTAAAAGAAAGCAGCTATGCAGCTAAGAAATGGAGTATGCATGCCACGCTAAACGGTGCAATAACTGATATTGTGGGGGTGCCACTAATCACATATACATAGTAGAGTGATTCCCGCACTGTCATTTACGTATCACACCATTTAGTATGGTATGTATATGCACACTTCATTTTATACAGTGATTTAAGCTTATTCTAGGACTGCTATTTTAAAAATTATAGTTATCACACCTCAGTGACATACGTACATATACGTAGCTACATTATGTAGATAATGATTTAGTCAGTTCACAGTAGCTAACTAGTTAAATCTAGCTAAATCTCTCTTGTGCAACAACATGGGCAGATCTAGGACCTACTGAGAGGGGAGCAACAGAATGTCTGAGGGCACAACCTCTTAAAGTTATAGGGTAATTTATGTTACAAAGCATAAAACAATAAAAAATTAGTTAAAGTTTCTGTTCATGATCATGAAGGATATTTCTATATCTATATAAAGTAGGGTGGCAAAAGGTGAAGTTGTCCCCTTGCCCCCCAAATCAGCCTATGTCCAACAGTGTAAATATGATGTAACTATAACCATGCAGAGCAAACAATTTGTATAATGCACATTGTGAAAGTGCTAATCATCTTACTAATGGTTAGTCTCCCACAGTGTTATTTTTATTACATTTGTGACCTGGCCAAATTAGACAGACACAAATTGACTGTTCTTCCAATCATATCTTATGTTCTCATACAGTATGTAGCTATGCAGGGGCGGATCCAGGGGGTCTTTGGGGTCTTGAGACCCCCTCCAGAAATATATCAAAGAAGCCAATATATCATCATATTAAGTAGCTGAATGTAAGCTACGAATTGACTGCTCTTCCACCTTTTATATTTATTGAACAAATCATATGAAATTATAACCTACTTATAGCTATGCACAGCTACTAATGCAAATATTATGCGTACTTAATAGGGAAGCTTTTGCAATTTACACACATAAAAAACAAGGTGAATAGCTAAGTGTTACTTCAGTCCTGTGCCAGACCAATCAGGCACATGTTGTAAGGTAGCTACGTAATGTTTTATACTGGCCTAATAAAATAGCTAACAGCTAAAAGTGTACAAATGTTTGTTCACTATTGGACATTATATAATTTGTTAGCTATAGCATGAATAATGCTGCTGTATTATAGTGAAGTAGAACCATGCATACAAAATACGAACAGCTGCCTGCAAGAAATTTGGTTCAATACATTCGCTCCTTGGATCAAGCCATGGTCTGTCCACAAGACTAACAAGGGATGGTCTTGAGAGGGACCACCTGCCATAGAGTTGTATCTAGCTACGTATGATGTGATAATGTATCCACCTGCCATAATGTGATAAAACGCTCCATTGGTAGCTATATACATGAAAATTCAACACATGATTAGCTAGCTAGCTATAGTTGCAAATGTTGACTATAGCTATCCACACACACACATGTACACATACGTAATCATGACATGTAATACCAGACATGACACTCAGATGACTTACAGGATTTGTATTTTAATAAACAAGTTGACCAGATGTATCACTGAATCAAATCAAGATTAGTGGCTCTAGATCTTTATATGTGTACACTATTTCCTTATTTGTATCATAAGAATGTATACATATTGCTACTAGCTAACTGATGCACAAATTCAACAGTGTAATCATAAGAGTAATTTAATATTTAGCTAAGTACGTAGTTGTCATTTGTAAGATTATGTATCAATTTGTATTGCTAGTCAATTCATTTACACATAATTATTTGTACCTATCCATGCATGTATTAATTTATTGACTTTTGTGTGCAGTGGCGTATCTACAGTGGGGCCTAGTGGGGCATGTGCCCCACCAACTTTCAGTTTATATATTAAATAAACACGTAGCTTACCTTTCTTGTAGCTGTTACACGCGTACGCATAAGTCGGCATAACCTGGAAGTGCCGAAGTGGTGGCCGCGCTATGTCAGGAGTCTCTCTTCCGCGCAGGGCGTTTATCGTTTGCAGTATAAGCGCCCGCGCGCTGTGCGTTATTTTATGTATTTTGGATTTCGTCAAGATGGCTTGCCCCAAAAGACTAAACAATTAACATTACTTGACTTTCACTGGAAGAAATTTCATAAGAAATCTCGAAGAAGTGGGCGTGGTCACTAGCAAAATTTTTCGCCGCTACGCGCCGGACATTTACAATTTATAGGCCCCACTAACTTTTGAAGTCTACATACGCCACTGCTTGTGTGTAAGTAAGCTAGGCTTTGCATGTGGTCAGACAATTGCTCTTTATTGTAGCACAGTAGGCAATTGTTTCCTTAGCTATAGCTATAGCTATACACAGTTATCAGTTATCTTTGTAGGTATACATAGCTACACACACACACACACACACGCACGCACGTACGCACGCACGCACACACACACACACACACCGACGTCCGCACGAAAACAATTTTAAGAAACCAGGCGCGCGCCTGGTTTAAAACGCTATAATTATATTATTGCATGCCAGTCGGTGTTATCAGTTCTCAGTTCTGCGATCTTTCGCACTCACAGATTAAGTTATATGCATTATTATGGTTTCAATGATTTTAACTGATTGTTGTAAACCTTAATTGTACTCAGTGACTGGCATCCATTAGCTATGTAGCTAGCTAGCTATGTCTGCAGCTGTTTTAAAGGAAAAACTTGATAGTGCCATGGCCAACTCAGGAAGAAGTTAAACAGAGCAGTGCTTAACTACAAAGACTCATACTAATAGTAGAAAGCTGAAACTTAAATCTGTATACCGGTACTAGGGACCCGCCTATTATGTCAGCAAAATTTTGGGCATAAATCGATATACTCTAATAGAACAGTCAACATTCATAGACAATACTTTATTAATTTTTGGACAAGTGTGAGAATATACTCTAATAAAACAATCCAATTTTATAGCAAATATTTTTGCATAAGTTTACAATGGAGTTTTTATAATTAGCTGATTTGTCCCAGAATCAGCCTGGATGTTTAGAGCAATCGTTTAAGATACTATAGCTAGCTACAGAAAGATGTAGCTAGAGCTTGAGTGACTTTAATTTGTACTAAGGGTGAGCCTAATAATTATTATGCTGACATAATAATAGGTCACAATTTTGATGAGAATAATACTAGAATTGTAGGATCTTCATTAGCATAATTTTGGAATTACAGGATATTTAGCTATGAGCATTATGGAAGAAAAAATCGCATTAATTACTGACATGTAGCTAAAAGATTCTTTGTTCTTTGGATATTAATAGCCAGTTCATACATTTCATGATATCAGTGTAACACATATAGCTATATATTGCTTTGCTTAGTGATATGAATTTTAAGAATAAGTACTGTAGCAGGTATACAGCTCTAAGGTATAACCTATAAGCCCATGTGAAGACTGAAGAACATGCACTGTGCAGTTACATGATGAGACTTGAATTATTCTGGTGCCTGCTAGGGACCCGAAAGATTATGCTTGTATGCAAGCATGCTATACTAAAATAAATTTAAATAGTGAGGAGGGATCAACTTCAGTGGTCCAAAATGTAAGGAAACAAGGAATTTTGGCATAGCTAACACTATTAAGGATTCTAGATCTGGCATGAGAAATTTATAGTCAAGCTATGTATGTATAATATGTATATCCCAACTTGTAAGTAGGCATGCGTCTATTATGCCGGAATAATTTTGGGAATAATCGGATGAAAAAAGAATTGAGAATAATTCCGGAATAATAGGATATTTTAATTTACATTGTATTATAAACTAACATTTCTAGCTTAAAAGTACAAGAAACTTACTTTAAAATCTCTGATATAGTCTTTCCTAGTTAAAATCAAAGCTGTTGTTTTGTATCCCAAGCCATTACAGGGGCGTAGCTACATACAGGCAATTGAGGCATATGCCTCATTAAACAAATTGAAATCTAAGCCAAGCACTCAGATAATGGTCCTAATGTAGTATATTAATAGGGATGCTATACTACACTATATCATAACGATTTACTCACTAGTATATTCTCGGTCATAATGGCAGAGCCTAACTGATTCGCAGTCCTTAGTGCCATTTAATATCTTTTAAAAAATTGCCGATCAACTGTTAAAAATATCCGATCGACCGTTAAAAATAATTATGGATGAAGATGTACAAATGGTTGATGTGAATGAGCCAGAAAGAGAAAGTGATGAATTCGAAGTGGTGTAAAGAAAGCTTCAACAGACTTCTTTGTTGAAAGTTACTAGGTATGCTTGTACAAAAGTATAACGGATCGACGCTCACGCATTTGATTACATTTTTTAATACTTTGAGTTAGTTAGTTAGTTACTCAGAGAGTTACTCCTGTGGAGATTGTAGGGACAGAAAACCCTATGCAAGATTGGTTAAACATGCACTCTATAGTAACTAATTATAATTTTGGCTAGTTGTGATATAGCTATAGAGCCATCAACTATAAGAGATTTGATATCGTCGTCTAAAATTGTAACTAGCTACAGTAAATTTACAACATGCATATAAACTACACACAATTACATACATACTATGCCATTGTGTTATCATAGCTGTTCAACAAAATACTAAAAGTGACTTTGATGTATTGCTTCAGCTTCTGGGGGGCTGCGCCCCCCAGACCCCCTGCATTTGAAGCACCTTTTCCTTTTAATCTTGCCTCAGTAAAGCTAAATTCCTGGCTACGCCCCTGCATTATACACTCACACTTGTAAAAACTTGAACCCACAATCAAATATTTCTCGTATCTATGGCAATGTCTTAGGAAATCTTTTGTTGCTGACAGCTTTTTATACTTACTTAAGGTAATTATTTGTTGTATTACAGTAAAAAGTGCAATTTCCCTGAGAATAATTTCAGGAATAATAGGTGGAATTAAAAAGAATTTCCGGAAAGAATAATAGGTAAATTTAAAAGCATAATAGACTTAAGCCTACTTGTAAGTTACATAATAAAAATTGTTTATCAGCTTATTGGTAAAAAAGCAATTTGACACATAGCAATTACAATGACAGGGAAAATATTTAATATCAACAAATTTTGTGCTAAATCTATCAAATTATCCCTTTCAATAGTTTCCAGTATATATATAGCCAGTAGAGGTGGCCCAGGATGATGTGTCAATATTCCCCCATCAGTTACATCCATCTATTTTGCTTCATCAAAAATTGTACTATACAGCATATCTTCATCATGCTTGTGGCAGTTTAACACATCTACAGGTAGCAAGCTAGGCAGTGCATGGTAGTAGCTATAGGAGGCCAGGGCCCCTATTAAATTTTAAGACTATCCATTAGAATTCAATAATGCAATAGAAATTCACTTGAGTAATTTTTAGTTATGTCCCCTCTAACATTCAGTATCTTCCTCTGCCCCTGATCAACATTATTATAACATACTAAGAATTTTATCACATATTATATACGTACACGTTAACTACTACACAATAATATTATAATGTGAACACACATGATGATATGTATAAAATGTTATGAATACAAAAGTGATGTGCATTAAATAAAATGATCAATATAGTGTCTACTTAGGCGGTAATGGAGGGGGGTTCTTAGAATGATGAGGTGGTATTGAAGGAGCGCTGGATTGTCCTCTGTAAAGATAACATAACAATGTAACGGTTACAGCAATTTACCATAACTATAATGTCTAGTTCTAGTGAATGAACAGTTTCTCATTCGGTCACATGTCGGTCACATGTAATAATGCTGACACATGTACTAAGGCTGAGTGGTATCACAAAAATGGAAATACCATATAGCTAGAAAATTTTGACTCGTCAGGGATAAAATTTTCGTTGATCAGGCTTTACTAAATAAATTTTTGAGGATGAGCTACTTACCATATTATTCTCTTTTAAGTAAGCAAAAATTTGAGGATACCGTTACGTAGTAATTTTCGAATGATTAAATTTACAAAAATAGTTGCTTGCCAAGCATTTTGAAATAATATTTACGAAAATAGAAGAAAAAATCAACTGCTCCTTTTTTGTGACCAGCGTGATATGAAATTTTATTTTCGAAAAGGATGCACGATTTTCGAAATTTTGTAAATTAAGTCATTTGAAAATTACTATGTATACGGTATAAATTTTTGAGGATAGAACAAAATGCACGAAAACTTCGAATGTTTTGTCCCTCGAAAATTTCTACATAGCTATACAGTAGTACAGTATTGTTGTATGACAGTATTACTAAACAGGGTCTAGAAAATAATTTTGTTGAAAGGGCAAAACTGAAGTATCCAAAATTTAGGGGGGAGGCATAAAGAACCTGTTGTCTTTGATAGTGGACCTCTGTTATATCCATTATACTGTATTTATACCACCAACTGAGGGAGATATTTAAGACCGAGACTGAGAAAACCAATCTTATCTACATGTAAAATTTAACCTAATTTGTAGTCTTTAAAATTTAATAACTCTTTTTCATGATATAGCGTAAGCAAACATTTATCGACTGACGTCTATTATCGACTATACTTTGAGTAGATAATACTGTTATTCTCAAGCCCAATCACATGATGCCATAATATGTAGCTACTATCATTACCGTGGTGTTGGTATCGGTCTGCTGGGCGGAGTATCAACCGACATAGTTTTCATCGGTACTGGTGACGCTCTTGCTGAAATACCTGCAGACTGTTGAGGCTGTAACACCATCATCTGTCGTGGCTGTCCGCTACCATTACTTTTAGGTGTGTAATCAACCTGTACACGAGATGTGATATATTAGTTAGTTTCTACCTCATAAATTATGTACGTACACTGTTCTAAATATAGTATTGTGATAGCATCTGCAGTATTGTGCACGGCAGACCGGCTGACTGCTTTAATAGAATATTTGACTGTTCTATTTGGCAAGTATTACCAAGCTTTGTACTGATATAAGTACGGTATTCACAATTATATTTTCAGGAAGGTACGTATATAACTTAACTTGCAAAATTTCATCTCACAAAATTTTCAGCAAGAAAAACGTAGACACTTTTTAGTCCTAATCAGAAGCACTTGCTTAGCGTCTTATACATTGGTACACATACGTAATTGTGGTATAATAAAGAGTGTACAAATTCTATTACTGACACTACACTTGATCTATTATAACACAGTTCAAAATAAGGAATGGAAAGTACGTGGACAAATGGCCAAACACTTCAACAAGTGTTCGGCCATTTACAAAAGTGTATGGACGTTTTATGGATCTGGTGTACAAAATATTGATTAAGAAATCTGAAAAAGGGACGAATACTTTTGCAAGTGTTCGGAAATAACCAATTTTGTTCGGAAAATGGCCGACTGTTATTTTTAACTCTGTATAATCAATCCAATAACAGGAGGATGGGTTGTATGCATGTACTTACTAATGTACATACATAATAGATTACTTGCATGCAAGCAAAAGTATTTATATTACTTCTTTCATTGTGGTTAATTGTAGTCAAGTCACGACTGGATAGTGTGGGCGCCCATAAAATATGTTGTAACCAATGAGAATTATACGGTGTAATCTAAATATGTGAACATCTTCTAGCATTGGTTGTAAGTGAATATCGAATGGACTACATATAGCAATGATCAAGGTCTTGTGCATAGATATCAGGTAGGTATAGGGCAGTCACAGAAATCTTGTCAGCTGCTGTTACAAGATACGTAGTACAGGGTTTTGGGGACGTCTTGCTTTACCAATTTTGGCACGCATGAGTATTGGAAATTAAATGGCGACGCAAAAGTATTTTGTTGGGTCAGTTACTTTATCAGATATGACAAGATTCTGTGATGACTGAGACAAGGATACTATTATGCCGTGGATTAACTATATGGTATGTATTTGCTAACTTTGTGAATAATATTGGAAGGTGATAAAATTTCTTGTGTCATGGCGTTTATTTGTATCTATGCACTAGTCATATGTTACAAGAAAAGTATTTTTTGTGATACATACATGCTTCTCTACGTGACCGATAGCACTGTATGGTGGATAATAAACTGTTATAAATAAAAACAATTAATGTTAACTTAAAGGTCTTACAGGGTTTTGCGGACTTCTTGAACTCCTGATTTTGGTGTGCGTACATATTAGAATTTAAATGGCGATGCAAAAGTCTTCTGTTGGGTCAGCCGGTGTTGGTGACCATGACGTCGCTGTATAGGTCTTAAACGCTGCATACTTAACACCTATTTTCCGTTGAACACACTACATTTATACAGACAATAGGGATGTGTATCACCAGCAACTTTTACTATCGATAATCACTCCCTCAACTATCACGATACGATTATTTGTCACGATAATTATGTATACTTAGTTTTGTATTGATACTTGTGAATAAAAGTTCAACTCAATTACTGTATTAGATAAGTTAGTGTACGTATGCAAGATAGCAAGTTACCACTTGATTTTCACTTTCATTTTACAATCTGCACATTTTATCACGGCGCGTTTTATTGAAAATCAACCAGAAGCATTAACACTAAAGTATCTCCATGCCACCATGTAGTGGCTTGAACTATTAATTAAAATATGCATGTGTATAAATCAGCATGCATAGAAATATCGATATATGAAATCTACTATTGCTATCACGATAGTTATTTTTGTATCGGTGTTGGTGACCATGCTGTCGCTGTATAGGTCTTAAACGCCGCATACTTAACACTGATTTTCCGTTGAACACAATACATTTATACAGACAACCTCAGCACTAGTGCTGGGCGATAGTAAAAAATTTACTATCATGATATATAGTTGTTCTGAAAATATCCCGATAGTCGCTATTATCCCAATAGTCCTTGAAAGTTGAATGAAGGGATAATTATAACATGTATATACCTAGTATCATAACAAAAGTAGTATTTTATGTCATAGTGAGAAGTATTTTTATCAGATAACAAGTTATAGTTTCTTCTGTACAAGTAGGTTGGACTTGTCTGAAAAGCTTGAAGTGTTAACTGCATTGTTTGTACAAATAATGGCTTCCCAACCACCCATAAAACCACCAAAAATGCAATGAATAAATACCAAAACAATCGCGATAGTCATTTTAGCAACTATCGCAATATCGTTATTATTTTACTTTTGCGATATATCATACTATCACCACTATCGTCCAGCACTACTCAGCACCCACAAGACGTTACTGCAAATACTTTAAGGCTTCTGTGCAAGAGTAATAAATACAGATGTATATATACAGGGTACTGCCCACATTGGTCAGCAGTGGTTCAAACCAACCAGTACCTCTTAAAACCAACCAGTACAATTCTTATATAAATTATCGATGCATACATTAAATAGTCCTACACACATCAGTCTATGTTAACTTTAGTGCATGTTAGGCCACGTACCACTCAGAAGTTCCTGGACAGAACCCTGCATATGTATATGTATATAGTAGGTGGCAGAAAGGGAGAGCTATATAGGAGGCTAAAAGCCCTCCATATATATACTGTTACTCTATAGAAATGCTGCAGTAGTGTTTCTCTATACAAATGTGTCCCAAGAATTTAAATAGCCCCCAGTTCTGAATAGGTTCCTCCGTTGCTGTACGTATGTATTACGTATAGTTATATGCATACAAATCAAGTTTTACAATTTGAAACACTATTTCAAAATATCACACACCTTTACATAACCGGAGTTGTCTTCTGCTGATCCCATATTTTTACTGGGTAACTTTGGCAGTAGCACTACTGTAGAGCTGTTAGCATTGTCATCCATTAGTATGCTCTTCTCTAGTTTTTGTGTAGTAGCAAAGTCGATATCAGCATAGTCCCTCTTGGAGTGGTCTATGGGAGGGGCTGAAGAACTTCCGACGGGAGTGGGTAACTGTATATGTGTGTATGTGTATAATAACAGAATACACATACGTAATTATGTACGTACATAATATGTGTATACGTAACTACGTATTTGTACATACGTACGTACATGATAGTGCTGAAATGAAGTGTAAGCAGAGAAGTACATGGACACGCACTAACACACATGCACAGACAGTCACACACAATATGCCTGTTACTTAGTTGTGTGCTCACCCGTGAGAAGTCAAGATCAGCATACGATGAATCCTTGCTCTCAGTTATTGTTATTAATCCAGCTATTCCATTGGCCATACCTATTGATGTCGGTCTATTAGCCTATAATAACATTATCACTCTTACACTGATGTAGCATGTCAAAATTAACTTACTGTGACTTCTGAGTATTCAACTGATGGTTGTTTTTTAGGTGGTAAACGTGGTGCGGGTGTGTCTGCTGCTAATTGTCTCCTCGAGGCAAGCAGAGATCCACGTTTTGGTACCATCGCAGGTGAGGCTTTGCGACGTACGGGTATTTCAGGTGGGGCCTTAGCAGCCATCTTGTCAACCGACATTGCATGCAATGAACCAATGTCTGGAGTGTGCGATCTTCTTATACTAAAAATAATACATACGTACATATGTACATATGTACATACATTGTATGGATGATTTACTCTAACAACTGACAAAAACCCTCCATGTGCACGTGCAATTTTGACACATTTGTAGTAGGGCTGAGCGACAATAGAAATTCTCCTATCACGATAATGTTACTTATTATCACAATTATCACAATAGTTCCATGTATGCATGAAATTCACCAAAACACTATTAAGTACTCTTCGTTGTGTTGTTCATTACAGTGCCCAGTAGATACGCAGTTAGCCATATCTATGTTAAAATTCCAACTTTAGTGGTATATTTCTCTACTAAAGGCAACATCTTTACAATGAATCAATATATTTCACACCTACGTATCACAGCACTGAAAAAATCATTATCATGATAACGATAATATTTATCACTGCGATTATCACCTATTTTCGATTATCGCACAGCACTAATTTGTAGATATTTAAGCTCTCGTAACTCTCCACCTGTTTCTTGTAATGTTGTAGAATTTGCATATTGGTTGACAAATGACTCAGCTAAATTTTAATATGAAGCAACTAAAAACTGATACAACTATCAGGATTTACGGCTGTTTGTGTGAAGCAGTGTACGTATGTAAAATACACGAACACGGACGGCTGGTCACTATATTACATTAGCAAATCATCAGATACAAACCAGGAACTTGAGATAAAGGATAACACAACATCATGACATCATTAAAGACTTAACATAGTATACATGAAGACTCACATCAAAAATAGTAGAAGAAGTTCTGTTGAAGTCTTCTTCATCGATTATGGAACTGTGACGCTTCTGAGGGCCGTCCGCTGACTGTGCTTGTCTCATGCATCTTGTTATCGCCTCGTCACCCCTGACAACAAGATACAAATACTTAATACACTAATATTGGAGCGTAGAGATGGGACGATACAGGGCACAGGAGTATCAATGCATCATGCTAAAGTATCATGATACTATGATACATCACTACGTACTTTAGAAACACTTGAGCTTTCTCTACGGTAATTAACTTCAAGGATAAATCCCATAATAATACAGTACAAGGTTTTTTCTCATATCATTTTAAACGTAACAGGTTATTTTAAAATGTTTTATTCATTATAATTTTATTGATCGATACACAGCGATATGTCAATATATCGATGCATTGATACTCAATTTGCAGTATTGATATGCACATCGGACCATTATGTATTGCGATACATTGATGCATCACAGTATTGTCCCATCTCTAATTGAGTGTATTCTAATAAAGAACCCCCCACAGGCTCACACACACCTGGTGGAAGATGCATTGGTAGACATATCAAAACTATTGCCGTGTAAATTAGTTATCTTTCTTGTAGACTCATGATTGTTACTGCTGCCATGATAAGGTGCGGGTATCTTTGGAGGAATATTGCCATTAGGTTTAACTTCTGCATGGTGATGGGGCGGGGCTGGAAGGAGATCTTTTCTGCAATGTCTTCGTAATTGTGTTTACGAAATGGATGAGTTGATGTGGACGGGCCTGCTTGAAAAGGGGGTAGGGGTCGAGGGAGATCCTTTTCATCAATGTCTTCATAATCGTGTTTACGAATCGGGCGGGTTGACTCGTGAGGAACGTTAGGTGCAGATACTTTCTTTTTCCTATCCACCACAGAGTATAGATCAATCTGTGACGAATTTGCTGAAATAGCCTGTAATATTAGTATGCATATTAGGGGTGGAAAGAAGGTTAAAATTTAACCTCCGAACCTTCGTTGATAAAATACACCGAAGGTTTGAAGCTTCATTGTTACATAGATTACAACAATTTGATAGGTTTATAAGTATTTGTTTGGTATACATAAAACAAAAGTTCAGAATGACACAATCAATCGATTGCAAAAATGGGCGTGTCCATACAGCAACCATACATAGCCAAATACTATCTAAAGGTTAAATGTTTTGAGGCTTCTACGTATGTTAAAAAAGCCAGCTTGAAAGTAGGCGTGGCACAAGAACATCTACATATCTCACAAGATGTATACGCTGCCGTGATTGCAACAAGGAAGAAAACAATGTTCACTTGTAAATCCTTTCGTATTTATTAGTGTATTATGAGTGCTTTACGAAGCTTCTAAGGATAGTTTTACCCTTAGAAGTTTGCTTAACCTTTGAACCTTCAGAACATTCGAAGGCTTCGTTCCAGCCATAATACATATGCATACGTATACACACACGTATGCATATACGTATATTGTTACCAACAATGTATACAAGTACTATATTAGGCATACATACTGTTATACACATACACTATACGCATGCATATGATACATATAAACATGACAACATAACTACTTACACACACACACACACACACACACACACACACACACACACACACACACACACACACACACACACACACACACACACACACACACACACACACACACACACACACACACACACACACACACACACACACAACACACACACACACACACACACACACACACACACACACACACACAGACACACACAGACACACACACACACACAAATACATACATACTTACATACATACATACATACATACACACACATATACATACTTCTCTCTCCACAGTAGGAGGTGGGCTAGTATTAAACAGTGGTTCCTACTAATCTTATTATTCCCACCACTCCCCCCACTAGTAGCACTTAGTTCAGACACGTCATCCATTGACGGCAGGCTGGATAGCTGGGCACTAAATGACTGCATCACTGGTGATTTCACTGTGGACAGTTGTGAATCAGTGACACTGTCACCGCCCCTATGAACCATCTGTAACTTGTGTATGTAATTCCGTCCCTCAGTAAGTGAGTTCAACTTGATGGCCTAAATGAATAAATATGTAAGCAACAAAAGCTAAGGCACCAGAATGCACATACGGTACAACTCAGCTACAGGACAACACATGCATGTCGAAGACTTGCATCTCACAAGTGAGCAGAGCTACTTACGTACAAGTTTCATGTAGCTGCATACGTAGCGATAATATGTAGTGATGTACGACAATAAAAATTTCATTGAGGTACGTATGTACGTATGTAGTGTAAAGAAAGATATACAGACGTAGTAAATTGAATGTTTTATATGCAGGATTTTTTAGTCCTTATTTCTGTGCAAATGGATACTTAGTATAACTATGCAATGCAGCCTGCAAAGCCCCTCCATGTTCGGTGTGAATTTGACACATTTGTGACCAGGCCTGCAAAAGTCAACCATGTGAGCTCAAATTACACCTAGTTAGATATTCATGAATATTTTCAGTTCTATAAGGAGTAATTTTATTCTGTAAGCTTAAAAAGATCACCCATTAAATTCCGCATTTGTGGTGAAACATTTAGCTTGTTACTATAAATAGAGTATAAGTTATGGTAAGATATATTTGAAAAAACTAGGTGATTTTTGTGCAAATTAATTCTCAACCTGTTCTTTGTAATGTTGTAGAAAAGTTGACTATCAGGATTTTATAACTACATATTTGTAAGAGGTTACGTATGTAAAATAAGTGACATGGAGGGTTTTCTCAGTCAGTCACACACGTACTGTATACAAAGTAGAGCTGTGAAACTGGCCAGCAAATCATAGCCGGTTACTGAGCAAAATCAGCTGCCGGTTAACTGGAGGAGTATGAATTTGCTGAATAACATGTAATTACATCTTACTTAATACATAATGTATGCACACAATACATCCTTATGCTTATGAGTGCATGAAACCATTGTTAAAAACTTGAAAGTGTGTCCCACAGTACTAGCAATGCTGTTTTATCTACAGTTATATCCTATACCACAAGTGTGATATCAATGTGTCAACACAAGAAACAGAAGAATCCACCCATGAAAATATTAAAAATCGGTTACCCGGTTATGGAAAAAATATATAAAATTTTGGTCAGTTAACCGGTTAAGTTTCACAGCTCTAATACAAAAAGATCATACAAACTTACTTACCATGTTTATGGCGTCTACCACTCTTTCATTTGAGCTGGAGCGTCGGCTGATATCTCGGTGAATTGAGTCGAGATGCCGTCAACCACTTTGAACCTGTTAGGTTACCGAGTGTCCTTCTCGTTCTTGTCTTGCATCACTTCAACTCTGGCGCGTTTGTCAAGCACCACCGAAACCTGGTGCATTATAAATAATGCACTTCTACAGAATATGTACCTATTCATCAGCAATCCTCTTTACACTATTTCTCGATTGTCCAACTTCAATAAGCACAGCTCTGAGAGACTTTTTCTACAGTGCAGTAAAAATCATATATCAAAAAAGAAAACTTGCAGTACAATACAACAGTAGCTATGACCTTTGAGGAGTAATTTACATATACGTAACACATTCAGATTTTATATTCTGAAGGTTCACCAGAACCAATTTAATTGTACCTTTAGTCCTCCAGTGTAATGGATAGGAGATGAAGAATGGTCACCAATACCACTGTTAACTACTGTAACATGCTGTATTTTCTCATTACTCTAAAGGTGCAAAAATATTATGACAGTAAGTTACTATACAATCCAAATTTTTATATATTGATCTGCATAAATGAATCTGTAATGTAGTGCGTAGCACCGTAACTTATTAACCAGATGCGTCCCTGGTTTCTTTTGTCCAGGAAGTTGGTATGCATGTTCGTTTTGTGTGTGTGTGTGTGTGTGTGTGTGTGTGTGTGTGTGTGTGTGTGTGTGTGTGTGTGTGTGTGTGTGTGTGTGTGTGTGTGTGTGTGTGGAGGGTGTGTGTGTGGAGTGTGTGTGTGTGGAGTGTGTGTGTGTGTGGAGTGTGTGTGTGTGGAGTGTGTGTGTGTGTGGAGTGTGTGTGTGTGTGTGTGGAGTGTGTGTGTGTGGAGTGTGTGTGTGTGGAGTGTGTGTGTGTGTGTGTGGAGTGTGTGTGTGTGTGTGTGTGGAGTGTGTGTGTGGAGTGTGTGGAGTGTGTGTGTGTGTGTGGGTGTGTGTGTGTGTGTGTGTGTGTGTGGAGTGTGTGTGTGTGGAGTGTGAGTGTGAGTGTGTGTGTGTGTGTGTGTGTGTGTGTGGTGTCACTGTCTCCAGGTTATTGATAATCCATTCATGTGATATAAAGCTTGAATAACCAATCAAACAAGTCCTACTATTTTTCGGTTTCTATATATGACACTTGTTATCATTAAGTACGGAAGTACTTAATAGTAGGGATCGCTATGAAAAACTATGGCTTCGGAAATTTTTGCACTTTTAAAAACAACCTTATAACAGGCTTTAGCCGAAAAAACCTACCTGGATGCATTAGTACTGCTGTAATTAGGCTGTATCTTTGTTAAACGCAGCGAAAAGTCTAATATTTCGATCCACAGCGAATTTTAAAAATTTCAAAATTTACCTGTATTTCATCTGCCGGCCGGCCAGCCAGCCAGCCAGCCTGCCATAAGACCCGGTTCCGCTAGGCCAGTGTATGGCTCCAGATTTTTCACACAACAAAGGTAATCACGTCGGATTTACGAAAATGTTATTTTGATTAAGGTTTGTCCACTGCGCCATAGCTTGTCCTTTGTTCTATCTTCATCGATTGATCTTCCTCAACCGAAGGATGACAAAATATTACGAAGGTGTCAACATTCCACGCAAGGTGTTAAAATGAAACAATAAACACCTTGGATAGGCACATGCTTACTGATGCAATCCGTAACGCGTAATGGAAGAATCCAGTCTTTCCCTATAGTTTCGTCTTCCATAGCCAGACCAATTTATTTGCACGCAGCTGCTTTATCGATCTTCTGAATTGTAAGCACCGGATGTTAATTATAACATTAAGCGCTTATAATTGGACACCTATTAACGACCTAGTAGCTGCATATTAAATAAAATGGTCTGGCTACGAGTAGAATATAGTATTTCCTTCCCAGTACAAGTCGTTTTACCATATAGACACTTGGTATTGTGATGAAATGAGTCTGTTGTAAAGGTGGGCGTGGCACATACGTAGCGAGCAATTGTAAACTATGTAGATATCACTTGCTAAGAAATGATTCCAGTCTTGAGTACCTGTAACAGCTAGCTATAAAAAGTAAACAAACTAAATTTTTTTTAAAATTTGAATTTTAAAAAGGGGAGTAGGGATCGTAGCTCAGTATAAAAAGTAAGGAAACAAGTTGTTGATCACTCACCACCCAGCATATTGCATGTGTTTACTCAAGTATACAATTGCAGCTGGGTAAGCGTTCATACATGCACAAATGAAACACATTCTCTAGCAATTCTACAAGATTTAATCCCTACTTTGGCAGCCAGCTGGCATTCAAAACATCATGCAGCCAAAGTAGGGATTAAATCTTGTAGAAGTGCTAGAGAATGTGTTTCATTTGTGCATGTATGAACGCTTACCCAGCTGCAATAAGCCAAATCCCAAATGACGTCATCACATTATGCTTGTTGGGGGACTCTAATATTTTCGAGTATTGAAACGTATGGGAGAGAAATTTTGCCTTAGATTTTTCACGGTCCAGAAAGAAGATAACAAAATTTAACACACAGATATGGCGATAGAAAGTACTGCCAAAATATATTTAAGTGTTTTGACAACTTTCAGGCTGAAAAAATAAAATGTCTACTTTAATCATGTATAATATAGCCGCAGCTTACCTTATTACCATATTGGTTTTTGGCGAGCTTTACTCATTTCATAATGGCGAACAATGACTATTCAATACAAGCCTCCATTGGTCGCAACACTCGAAAATATTAGAGTCCCCCAAAAAGCATAATGTGATGACGTCATTTGGGATTTGGCTTATTGTATACTTGAGTAAACACATGCAATATGCTGGGTGGTGAGTGATCAACAACTTGTTTCCTTACTTTTTATACGATCCCTACTCCCCTTTTTAAATTCAAATTTTTAAAAATCTTTGTATTCTAATGTTTTCATGGTCACTTACCCATTTCAGCATAGACACCAGTATTGATAAAGTTGCTAATCTCTGATATCGTGGCAGCGTCTAGGTTGTACATTGTAGAAAGTATTAGTGCAAGATTTAGAGCAGCGGACTTGTCTTCCTTGGAAATTGTCATACAATATTCAACAATATTCATTACAACCTGTATATTAAGAACGGTAGGTGATGGTAGTAGTAATACTGCTTAGCGCAAATTTTAATGGAGGAAATTATGGACACACTAACTTCATTGGGAAATTTGACAGGGAAAATATTGACGGACAGCATCCCAGGCCACCTGTATTAGCTGTACTACTGGAAAACAATGAAAGGGAAAGTTTGACACATAGCCAGCTCCATTGATATCTTCCCTGATGAAAAAGTTGTGCTATACGGTAGTATAATGATTATACCTTCTTTCTAGTCTCATACAGTAGTATGGTCTCCTCCTTAGTCAACTGAATATTACTGGATACTTTAGTGTTGATGTTACTCAGTGTTACTATGAGATTGTTGTCAATGGTAACGTTACTAGCAACAGCCACCGCACTAGCATCATGCTATAGTAAATCATAATAGGAAACATATGGCGTTTAATGTTATTAATAACCTTTGACTGCTGGACGACATCACTGGCAGAGTGTTTCAACTGATTAACTTGTGTAGTGACAGTAGTATTGTCCTCATGAGCAGTAACGTAGTGATGAGTATTATTAGTAACTGTTGCTTCATCCTTACCAGTACACTCCACTATATCACAATAATATATACACTGTATTACTATGAGCATACATATTATACATGTTCATGCATACAACATGTACTGTATGACATGTGACAACGAACCTTTCATAACAATAATGGCAGGGTACAATTATTAAGGTAACCAGAGAAAGCAGTTGAGCAACAAGGACTACTAAAGATTGACATGAAAATATTTGTATACTTGAAATTGATAATACTCCATATATGTATATATGTGTTATACAGGCTTCTACCCAGGATATTCTGATTGGCATGCCAACACAACAGTTAACATACACTGTTATACTTAGGGGCGGAGGAAGCTACTAAAGTTAGTAGGGCCACTTAGCTACACTCAACAATGAATTTCTGTGGAGAGCCTTAAAATCTACTTCTGCCGCCTATGATGTAGTGATAGACTGTACTGGTCAGAAATTTTAAAAAGTGCTTGTGTTGCTGTGTACCACTGTGTGGACAGAGCTCTACATCATATACTATATCACTATACCTCCCAGTTGTCCAATAATGCTGTTCAGTTATTCTAACTGTGATGCCAGGTCATTGTCAATATCCCCCAGGTCTATACTCCACTCATTATTTGTACCATCTTTTTGTTGTTGTATTTCTCTCTTGTGTGATATTGTCACCGTGACACTCTGCTTGCCTGCTGAGGACTGTTTGCTAGTTGCTGTGGTAACAGATACCTTAGTTACTGCTGGTGGTGGTGATTCCTTACAGCAGCAGATGATTTATTAGTCGTACTAGCTGACTGCATCTTGTTACTGACTACTGACTTATTATTTGTCTTCTGTTGTCTATCCTCCTTCTTTACTGTAATGGTGATCTGTGATGACTCCTTCTTCTGTTTGTTTACTAGTTCACTCTTAGGAGGCACTAATTGGAACATCTGAAAACAATGACAGAGTGTGATATTCAGCTGACGTCTTGTCTGTAGACTGTCTCCCGGCTACCGAACTCTTCTTTACTGTATCAGCCTCTCCACTCAGTACTAGTAAATCATTCAGTATATCATTGAATTTCATATCAGAGAAATCAAATTCCTTACTTCTTGATATGACCAGATCCTAATGATACAATATAATATACAGGATGGGAAATATTGGTGACCTACTGCACATGTCCACAACAACAACAGTATGAACATTTCCCATCCAATACATTAGGGATTTTAAGGAAGAGGCAAAAGAGGCACTTTGTCCCCTGGAAAAGGCACTGCCCTCTGAGTTAGGCCTCAATGATAAACTTGCATTTAGTCAGCAGCTGCAACAGTCAGTCAAAGTCTCGCCCTCTCAAAATCTCAATTTTCTTCTATGAAAATTTGTGTCATTATATCAACTATACAAAATTTAAATAGCTGAAGTGTAACCATGGCAACATATCACACTATACAATATGTACACACCTTGCCGTGTAGGTTGTTTTCTTGACCGTGCATAAATGTCTCCACCATCAGCTGTATAATGATCAGGATCAAGGCTCGCTTCATTTACCTTTGATTTGTCTAAAGAAATACCTGTGAATTCTGCATGAAATAATAAGAATCTTATTGAATGCCTGTTGGATGACTTTTTGCTCTTCTTGTGAGGTTGTTTCTCTTGATTATTCTCCTCCTTCAGTTCGTTCTTTATAGCTTGTAGGGATTCTTGACGTCACAGTCGATACTCCTGAACTTTGTTCAACTTATTCAACGCTGATACTAGTTCAACATACTCTGTACGAGCTGACAATGATGAAATTATGGTTTCTAAAGCAGCACTAACTTTTCTTGTATGCTCATCATCAACATGATCGATCACAGCATAAGCTCCTTCGTTTGTTACCGACATGTTACTACTGTTATACCGGGATAAGATCTTTGCTCCCTCTTTGTTATATTCCGTAATGAAGGTTGATATCTCCTTGTGTTCAGCTCCTGCTAACATCAATGGAGTCTTCTTATCCTATAGTGTTAAAACCTTAACTATCACTAGATCATGTGATTATAAAGTGCTTGAACACACATCACCACTCTGAGAACACCCTTCCTAAATTTTAGCTAAACTCCAAGGTGTTTGAAACTGTATACAAAGTGTTCTAACTTCTTGTTGGTTTCAAATATTATTTCACTGGTTTGAAATCACTAAAATCAATTAAATGTGTGGGATTTGCATTTAAAAGGTATAGCCTTCAATTTCCAGAAACAAGACTTTTACTGAGCTGTGAGTCAATTGATGTAAGGGTGTACAAGATTTCAGTGAGTGACAGAGCCCACACTATATTTCTATTATATAAAGCTGAAAAGCCGTCCATCTGTCTGTCCGCATTTTGCTGTCAGGTCGATATCTCGGTCATATCTGCGTGGACAAATGTCAGACTTGCTCGAAACTGTGAAAGCTGTGTCCTCTGGCATCAGCAAGTTTATTTCTAAAAGTTTCAGACTTTCGTATGCTTTAACGGAACGAGAGCTCGATGGAGACTCGTGTCCACCAAAACAGCCATAAATCACTGAAATTATTGCGTTGATGGTAACGCACTCGACTGTGACACCTGAGTCCAGTGGTCGAGGATTGAGTCACTCCACATTTTTTTACTTTTTATGCGTGCTGCCAAAGTGCCATTAGCCATTACCAAGCCTCTGCTTCAGCTGGAAATAGCCAGCAAGTCACTTACTTTTGAAGTGTCTGAAGCCTCAGTATAGCAGCAGCAGCAAGCACTATACAAGGGTGAACGTTTGACTCAATAAGTGGGCGTGTATGTCGAAAACGAATTGATGCTCAACATCATCCTTGCCTACCAAAGGGAATACAGTAAGAACAGGAATGTAACAGGCAGACAAAGTCCATTTGCTGTAGCGCTATATACCATCAATAGATTAAGATTTTTTAGCTACTCAGTTAAGGTGTTAAATAACTACAAGGTGTTAAATAAACAATGTAACCTTAAGCTTACTGTAGTGTAAACAGACAAGCTGTTGTCATTGTCATAACCAGGTGTATAACCTACTAGAGTTTAAAGGCTAAGTATATAGGTACTTATAGGCATAGGAGAGCCATAAGGAAACTAGGTAGCTATATGTATGCATAGGAGACTTAGTGTATGTGTAATTAGCAGAGACTACGCAGGCATAAGAGACTAGGTATAGGCACAGGAGACTTATAGTATAGGCATGCATGTGTATAGGATATACTTAGGAGACTAGGTAGGCACAGGAGACTTAGTAGTTAAGCATAGACAGGTTAGCAGACTAGGGAGTGTATTTAGCTACACCTGCACGATAGGGCAGGTACATTTGCTAGTATTATATATTACTCTGTTCACATTGTAACACTCTCAGCTGGACCATAACCATGGCAACAGCAGTTAACCTCTACTACACAGGGTCACCTATGCTTATACCACAAAACAAGTATACAGTGATTATGATAATTGTCCAGACATTTGTTTTCTTATTGGAGACTTCCTCATTGATAATGTATAGTGGTAAAATTTGGTTTGGTCGGTCAAATGCTGACCGGAACATGTCTGATGACTGGCCATTATCATAAGCTCTGTTGATGTTTCCGACAGACAGTTGAGCATGGTTGAGCCTTACTGACCGTGTCGTCAATAGCAACAGTGTAACCATGTGAACACATTGATTATAATCCAGACTTTCATATAAATACGTACACACAATACAGGGATTTTATAGAAAATACATTCAGGAGAAGCAAATTGAGATATGAAGAGGGAAGGACTGTTGAGTGCAGCTGCTGACTAAGTGACAGTTTATCATTGAGGCCTAACTCACTGACAGGGATGCAAAATCATTTCCAGGTGTCTCCTTTCATATACATTAGACATGATAATATACACATACACAATGTAATATTCACCCTCAGTTATTACTATCACTCCATAGGATCATACCCATACAAACAATGGCGTAGCCTGACCCGGACCTACTAGGGCCTGCTCAGCAAGAGTCATGTGATTCTACCATGAACCATACCAAAAGCTTAAATGAAGCAAACACGTTACTTGTCTTGCAATGTTAACAACTCTGTTGCATTATCCTCAGTCACTAGTGAATCAATCTAGTGATAAACAGGATATACGTGATACTAAACCTGTGGATTTTGAATTTCTACAGAGATACTACAAGATGGATCACCAATTGTGTTCATTTGGCATCAGTGAAGGAAAGGAAGACTTTTGCTCGCAAATTAGACTTTGTGTGGTGCACGTGATCATCTGAATGTGTTCCCATAATTGATAGTCAATAGAATTAGCTCAAGCACATTAACTATAAATTATGCACTAGTCCTACACCTCATGTTGTTACACTAGTTAAAGCTAGTGATGTTGTACACTTGCTAACAACAACTATTAATAAATGCACATATAGTATCAGATTAAGTCTGGCTACTCCACTGCATACAAATTATGTTTAATAATTCCAATAGCCCCTCCCCCAGGTTTCAACCGGTTCCTACACCCTTGGGATCACATAAACCAGTCTACTGAGTGATCATCTCATATTGTTATTATTCCCTGCACGGTTACAAATTTACACTCAACAATACTCACCCAAGATATATCCTCTTGGATCATATATGTCACCATGGTAACTAGGATCCTCATCAAAGTTTATATCTTTCTCGTTCACTCACACGATCAAAAGTCTAAAGTCGAAATCATGGTTGTATTGTTTGCACATCTAAAGTCGCCGCCACTTTCTTCTCCAGTCGGCTTTTCGTAACCTTTATTATCTCGGTGGGGTACATTTCACAGAATGCGATAGGATATATAAAGCAGAACTGTAGATAGACGAGTCGCACAGTTCAAAATTTCATCGACGAAATTTTGAAATTTGGATAAAGTTCACACAAATTTCTAATTTCGAAATAAATTTCTAACTTTCTAGTCTCGTGCGCCCGACTTTCTAGAGATGAAACTTCAAAATTTCTGCCTAAAATTGCTTCTTTCAGAAGGGATTTCTCTTCTATTATCTAGATATACTTACTGGTTAGGCACTGAAAGTCTATTGCAGATTGTGGCAGATTGTCTTAGACCATAGATCATTAAGGGCGCGAGGCGCGAGGCGCTTCGCGCCCTTAAATAATCTATGGTTATGGCGACATTTGCTGTTCGTCTCGGCCTTCCAGAATCCTCGCTTCTTGATGAACTCTCGATGTACAAAAGTGATAGCGATAGCTTCTGTTCAACCACGGTAGTGTATAGATCTAGCGATACTCCACTGATTCAGACGAGGGCCCGCGAGGGGTCGACAACCAGCTACGAGATTTCCAATAAGATCTCAATTTATCGTTAGTTTGTCCAAATTTCAGCAACGATCTACAAGATTTCAGGCTTGTTGCGGACCCCTTGGATTCAGATAAGCTTCTTGGCTATAGGCTTTAAATTAACGAGCCTTCACGGATCACGTGGATGTGGTCGACTACTGTATGTACGCGTGCGTGATAATTTGCATGATAATCTTACTGAGCACACATGATATTTATGGTAAAAACAGTTACTCTTGCAGAAGTACACAAAATTTCCGAATACTCCAGTCACTACTGTTGTAAAGGTGTTATCAAAGGGTGTTCACTGCTAAACTAGAGAATGGCAAAACTAAGCAGGAAGTTGTGGTTGCAGATTCTTCTTGTGTAATCATTGTCACATTATGGGAAGAAAAATTAGATATCCTAGTGGTTTCAAATCCTACAAGCTTACTGACTTTGATTCGAGAGTTCAACATGACAAAGAATCTCACGCTCCATAGACAAGGTTCAAATATTGAAGTAGTTGACATAGGCCCTGTGCAAGAAAATAGCAAGCATCTCAAGTTAGAAAATTCTAATCGCATCTTCAACACAGACATTATTTCTGTTAAACAATTAGAAACTTTCAGTGCTTGCGTAAGCTGCAAAGTAGAGTCGAGCCTCTAACTCCTCCAGGTCAACATTGCTCTAGGAAAGACTGTGGCATGTTTCAACAAATTGACAGGTGCTCTACTCAAGTGTCTGCTCAGCTTTTCATTGAACATGATGATACAGATAAGAAATCAATCTACCTATGGGCTTTTGGTCCTACTCTTTGTAAGCTAGCTGGAAATATATCACTAGATGAAGTAAATGCACATCATCTCATTCTTAGACCCACATTTGATGCCATCAGGTTTGATAATACTGTCATTACTGGATTCACTCTAGATGAATCTGAGGTCTGATCACTAATTAGCATCAAGACTCACGATAGTGAGTCGCAAGGCCAAGAATAAGCGCAGCAACGCGACCACTGAGTGAGTTATTTACACGTAGCACTGCCCTAAAACTCGCAAACACTCTAGCTAAGCGGGTATTTGGAATCAGTGCTGGAATGGAACACTGGAATGGAATGATGATCTCGACATTTTTTAAACTACCTAGCTACACATGTGCATTCAATTTAATATTACTATCACATTACAAAGCTAATACATAAGCACGGCATGTTACAAGCATACGGCAGTAGCTATAGCTAAGTATCAGCACTGAAGTTACGTAGCTACATAGTTGATTGATTGCCTAAAAGACTAATCAGAATCTTCCAGGCATATGTTCACACAAATACTCTAAGTGAGTTGAAGTAAGGGTGCCCATCTTTGGATCAATCTGCAAATTCTTGGGGGAAATGTCGGACAGCGAGCCACAATACAAGGAGTGTTACAATGGTAATACACATTACCATGCAAAACGCTGTTGGGGGTGTCCTGCAGGGTCAATGAAGTCTTGCCATTCTTTATGACGAATACATAAGTCCATGGAGGAATAACCGGTTTCACATAGTGCTGTTTACATCCCCTACAAACACTTATATTTCCTGCCACAACAGTAAGTGTAAAAGGGTTTGTATCAGGGGAGACAGATGAGTAAGGAGAGGCAGATGAGTAATACAATAGCAGTGAGGGCTTGTGAGGAAGCCAAATATTGCTATTCACATGCACCCCACCAGTTACTGTAGTAGTGGCACCTGCACGTATTCCATTCCAGTATTCCATTTCAGCGTTCCATTCCACCATTCCATTCCACTGATTCCAAACACCCTAGCTAAGCCGCCATTAAAGCTATCGCTTAGTTATTACCGACCCACAACATTCTTACTATATAGAATTAACAAACCAAGAATGAAGGAAATAAGCACCACCATTCCTAAGTACCAGCCATTGCAAGTTTTATGGCGCCCGTTGTGTGACTACGCACGACGAACCATCCTTTCCCGCCCAATTCACCCGTTTACTAGACAATTAGTACCTTCATTGTTTGAAGAATCAATATCCCGAAGTTGACAGACATCGATTCAGCCATTCTTCTGATACAGCCTTATAAGTGCCTTCCTGTCACCACAAAAATTTTTACGCGGCAGTCGTTTTTTTCTTCTTTCTTTTATTTTCATCGCACACTTTTTCGTGGGCTTGCGGGAGCTTTCGTGAACCCCGAAAAATTTTTCAAACTCTCTTTTTATACATTCACTTGTTTGTCCATGGATTTCAGCCAAATTTGTATCAGTACTTCTCCTATGTATGCTCTACTTGTCATACTATTATCAGTCTGAAGTAAACACTTGAATGTATTTGAGAAGGGCTATTACACTGCAGATTGATAGTTGCCATAACTTGGACCCCCTTCAAATGATTTGCATAAACTTTCAGATACACAATCTATATTGATGTATCACTCTGTAGTGAAAGTTAAAAAAAATCTCGGGCCTGAGTTTTTCAAATTTAAGCTTCAAAGTTTAATTTACATTATACTTCCAAAAAAGTAGTGATATGCTAAACAAAAACATCCTGGGTGTAAAAAAAGTGCGAGGCCAATCAGAAACAGCATTGCAAACAGGTGCGACCAAAAACTTTGATATCAGTTGAGGCTAAGAAGTTACTTATCAAAAAATTTTTTAACTACTTGAATGACATACATGCAATGGTTTATAGCATATTTTCACAAATATGATTGGCTTGGTCACTTGGCCACCTTTTTCACACCATCATTATTAATAAAGGTGGCCAAGTGACAAAGCCAATCATATTTGTGAAAATATGCTATAAACCATTGTAATATCAAAGTTTTTGGTCGCAATTGTTTGCAATGCTGCTTCTGATTAGCCTCGCACTTTTTTTACACCCAGGGTGCTTTTGTTTAGTTCACATTTCTTTATCATTGCATCAGTTATCAATTATCATTAATCTTGTTAAACTGAACTCGTATATACTCTTATCTTCTCAATCATTATTGGTAACATTCCCTTTATTGATATTGTCATTGTCATCTTTCAGTGATATTTCACAACACAGCCTTTCTGTATGTTGCTCCAATACTCACCTATAATCAAGTTCCTTACCTAATACAAATTATGCATGTACTCATAACGGCTAGTAGCACTTCAATGTGTGCGCAACTGCACCGAGGGTTTCGCACAATAGTGCTTCATTTACTATAGTAGCGTGCATATAACAATTTCCATTATACCATGCAGTAGCTAATGTAATGCTAGCTAGCTATTATATAGCTATAGTTATAATCATCGATATTACTCTACCATGCAAACTAGCCATGTTTAGTAACACACAATAGCTATATTTAGTAGCTAGCTATTATTGATGATGAAGACTAAATAAATACATTCAGTAGTTAAAATTGAAGTATCTCATTCTCGATGTAACAGTACAAACAGTCCCAGTGAACCTAATAGAATATACTGTGTGCAAAAGGAAAAAACGTAATGGTATGTTACATGTGAAAACATATAATATAGCTATAGCTATATAGCTAGGCAAATTCTCTATAACAGTTAAAGCATTACCGTGAGTGCCCATGATATATGAAAAATACAGTACTTGGCCTCAATGCTAATAAAGCACTCAGCTTTGCCTTCGCCTTGTGCTATATTAGCTGTCTCGGCCTCGTTGCCTCATGCTTAATTTTTCATATAGCACTTGTGGCAATACTTTAACCTATACTTGGAGAGTCCTATAGGAAACTTCATTTTACCAACACAGTAGCTACTACTATAATAGCTATATATATAATATATATATAGCCTATATAGCTATATATATAAAATATATAGCCTATATAGCTATATATATATAGGTGTAGCTAAAATAGTAACTATTTGTTACAGCTATGTAAAATGAAGAGAAGGAGCCAAAAATTAGCAATGTTTTGTTACTTTGCATGTAATATCTATGCTAAACAAAAACACCCTGGGTGTAAAAAAGTGCGAGGCCAATCAGAAGCAGCATTGCAAACAGGTGCGACCAAAAACTTTGATATCAGTTGAGGCCAAGAAGTTACTTATCAAAAATCTTTTTAACTACTTGAATGACATACAATAGTTTATAGCATATTGGCTTTGTCACTTGGCCACCTTTATAATAATGATGGTGTGAAAAAGGTGGTCAAGTGACAAAGTCAATCATGTCATTCAAGTAGTTAAAAAGATTTTTTGATAAGTAACTTCTTGGTCTCAACTGATATCAAAGTTTTGGTCGCACATACCTATTTGCAATGCTGCTTCTGATTGGCCTCGCACTTTTTTACACCCAGGGTGCTTTTGTTTAGCATGTCACTACTTTTTTGGAAGTATAAACAGATGTTATTACTAGCAAGCAGCAGAGAAGTACTGCATGGGCATAACTTGTACTTGCCTAGCACACAATATTGTAAATTAAACACTTTCTTTGAAGCTTAATTTTGAAAAACTCAGGCCCAAGATTTTTTTAAAACTTTCACTACAGAGTGATACATCAACATCAATATAGATTGTGTATATATATGAAAGTTTATGCAAATCATTTAAAGGGAGTCCAAGTTATGGCAATTATCAACCTGCAGTGTAATAGCCCTTCTCAAATACATTCAAGTGTTTACTTCAGACTGATAATAGTATGACAAGTAGAGAATACATAGGAGAAGTGCTGATACAAATTTGGCTGAAATCCATGAAGAAATTAGTGCTGAAACAAATAGCAATTTTTACTATTCAAATAGTTGGTTACCAATTCGAACGAATACCGATTAATCTATTGTACAAAACCATATATGTAAATGACCGAATACCTCTGATAAAACAACTTATTATCAGGTTAGTATCAAAATAAATGTAAAAATAGGCTGTCACTATTCACTGGACTGGACTACTGGACTGGAATACTGGACTGGACTACTGGACTGAAGTTTTTTCCTTTTTTGGACAACTATTTATGTTTTTAAATAATATAGATTATTCAAAGTGGATGTTTATTAACTGGTCACCAGCTACAGGAACTAGCTGGATGTCAATAAAAATGGAACGCTACTACAGTACTTACCTAGGCTTTGCAGCGGAACAGTAGTAGTATCTCATCTCTCCAAAATCACACATGCCTAGAATTATTTGATCAGGTTTTGTGGCCTTTTATTACCTTTATTATTATATGACCTTTTCTATAGTGAAGACAATTCTTCATTGCAAAAATTCTAAGTCCTAATGCTTCCATACATCATGCATTACTAGTATAGGACTCCGGAAATTAGTGTGGCCGGCCTTAATAATAAAAGCCAGTACAGTGACTGCCAAGCTTGAAAATAAATTAATACTTTAACTTTAGATACCTAACTCTGTTGTGATGCACTGCTAAAACAAGTAAACCTAGCAAAACTATCATGAAGTTATTGTATTACTGTACATTGGTTATTGTAGGTCTCTAGCTAGCTAGCTAGGTATCAAATATTTGAAAGTAAACTAAAATCATAGAACCTTGTCCAAAAAAGGAAACAACTTCAGTCCAGTAGTCCAGTCCAGTATTCCAGTCCAGTATTCCAGTCCAGTGAATAGTGACAGCCTGTAAAAATATCTTCAAAATCAAATAAAATCTTTAGTCAAATATCCATTTATGCAATAAAAAACAAGCAAAAAATTGCTATACTAGATAAATGTAAGGCTTTAAATAGAAAAACGAATATTCTATTGGTTTCAAACTACTCGAATATCATTATTACTAACGAATAGTCCGAATATCCGATTATTCCTTTCAGCACTAGAAGAAATGAGTAAGTTATTAGACAAACAAGTGAATGTATAAAAAGAGAGTTTGAAAAATACTTCCGGGGATCATGAAAGCTCCTGCAAGCTCACGAAAAAAGTGTGTGATGAAAATAAATAAAAGAAAGAAAGAAGAAAAAATGACTGCCGTGTTAAATTTTTGTGGTAACAGGAAGGCATTTATAAGGCTATATCAGAAGAATGGCTGAACAGATTTCTATCAACTTCAGGATATTGATTCTTCAAACAATGAAGGTACTAATTCTCTAGTAAACTGGCGAATCGGCAGGAAATGATGGTTCATTGTGCATAGTCGCACAACGGGCGTCATAAAACTCGTAATGGCTGGTACTTAGGAATGGTGGCGCCTCTTTCCTCCACTCTCGGTTTGTTGATTCTATATAGTAAGAACGTTATGGATCAGTAATAACTAAGCGATAGCTTTAATGGCGGCTTAGCTAGAGCGTTTGCAAGTTTGAGGGCAGTGCTACATGTAAATAACTCACTCAGTGGTTGCGTTGCTGCGCTTCTTCTTGGCCTCGCGACTCACTATCGTAAGTCTTAATTAGTCTTGGCCCATTAATTACGTGTGAAAGCCAGGCCAAGCCCTCAGAACAACAAGGCCACAGATAGTATATGCATGTAACGCTGTTTTTGCATTTTAATTAAGGGACTAGGATGGGACAACGCTAAATTGCACTGTCCATACATGAGGAGCGATTTGACATAGCTAATGTGCATGTACGTGGAGTAGGTGCGAGTTTCTTGCCATTTGTGTCGCCACAACTATAGCCTATTATAGTAGCAATTAATTGAGCAGCACGTTTATACTGAAGCGGGCCAATATAGCCATCTGAGCTAGCCGGGTACGACGACACGACGATTACGTGGCAAACCCTTCTACCTTAATGGCACGAAACACGAGAACATTTATACAACACCAGCAATAAAGCACGAGCTATACAATAAAATGCTTAGTACTGAACAAAAGCTGGGGCACCTTTGATCCGCTCACGCACTATACTACAAAGCAGTTGTAACACACCCATTCAGTTTGTATCTGATTTTTATAAATACTCCGCCCTCGGGCGTCGTGTTTATAAATCAGATACACACCTCATGGATGTGTTATAACTACTACTTATAATTTAAGGACTACAGATCAAGAAGTAGGGAATATTTTAATCCTTAAATGTGCATAAGCCAAAAAACTGCTTCTTGCTAGCACCCCTGGAGAAAATCATCCATAACTTTGCTTTTGCTGTTCATAGGAACAACAACTAAGCTTCATTTTATTCCTCATGTGATTTTGAATGAATTGATATATTAATGATCACGCGCCAATATAATGGCTGATCAGAAGAAATGAAGGGAAGGGTGTACCGGTAGTTAGATTCACTGCATGGAAAGAGTATATGCATTCATTGGTTTAAACATTAGAAAAGCCCAGGCGTAGTCACATGAAAACAAAAGTTTATCAACATATTTCTATACAAGAAATTTGATAAACTACACAGACCTTAAATTTTGGATAATCATTCATGATAATTGTCACCATTCCAATGTATGGTACAAAACTAAAATAAAAGAAGCAGCGATAAAAATTACATACATACGTACGTACATACATACATACATGCATACATACATACATACATACATACATACATACATTTTGCATGAGCTTATACATAGCTATACTACAAAGACAAGTTCCCTCATACATAACTCTCATAATTATACATTGTACAATTCTCTAGCACTAGACAAGTAGACATCACAGTACTTGTGATAAAGATCCATTTACAACAACAGCCTTGAAACTGAACCAAAGGAGTTGACTGGTATGACCTGCTGACCATTAAGCTTAGAGTCAAAATATGACTCATATTAAAACTCATTATTTTAAATTTACGTACATGAGACTACGTAGTTCCTTGAACAATACTCTCTAATAGAACAATCACTAACACCACATGGTTTGCAGTCTTTTGTTAAGCTTGTGAGTAGAAAACTCTTCAGACCTGATTGGTTGAAGTACCATCTTCAGCAATAACAAAAGCAAATGACTATTTTTGAATTCTTCAGCAGCTGGCAGTGGTAGTGTCAAAATGGTTCCTTATGCAGGTACATTTGCTAGTGTTTTATAATCTTTTGTTAGAGTATGTGTTTCAGTAAAACTCTATATTTGTTTTTAGTTTGTCTATCACATAAAAGTAGCCATTCTTTAAATCATACAACCACTCCTTATGTAGTATTTTAAAGGTTGTTTTCTGTACTACATTAAGTTTACTAGCAGTGTAAAGGGGCACTCCATGTTCACTTTACATGCTTGTACCTAAAGAAATCAGGGTAAAACAAAATGTTAGGATTGGCTATCAACTGACAAATCAACCAAAATTTTCTACTTTGTTGAGCACCCTGCATATGTGAAAAATCTATGCGCATAGCTTGATATGATTCAGTGATAGCCATATCATTATCAGTTGCCTTCCTGCCGATTTTACAATGTTATGTGAGTGTCAGGTGTAGCTAAATGCATGCTGTGCATGGTAGCTATAGATCATATGACAGGACTCCCTATAGTCCTGTCTATAAGTTTAACTAAGTCCAGCTCCTATGCCTATCTAGTCTCCTATGCCTATCTATAGTCTCCTATGCTTGTCTTTTATGCCTACCTATAGTCTTCTATGCATATATAGTTGCATAGTGTCCTGTGTATCTGGTCTACTTAGCCTGCCTGGCCTATACTTAGTGTCTTGAGCCCATTTAGTTTTCTAAGCCAAGAAATAGCTACATAGTCAACTATGCTGGCATGCATGCAGTCTCGTCCTAGTCTTCTCACCCTTGCTGCCTAGTCTGCTAGTCTCTAATGCCTGTTGGCTATGTCTGTCTAGTTACCACATAGACAGCATTATTTACTCATAACACCTTGTAAAATTGTATAGCACCTAGGGCTTGTCTGTTTACACTGAGGTTTCTTTGTTTAATTAACACCTTGTAGTAGTAGGCTGTACCAGCTTGTAACAGCTTCATCTATTGGTAAGCCAAGTGAGTTAATACTGTATAGTGCAATTATGTGGCGGGGGAAAATATTGGCGAATTTGGCAAATCAACTGCCACTCGCCAATATTTTACCTACCAATACTTACTTTAGGGGGCAAACGAATGTGAAATTTTAACATTCGAACATTCTTTGATTTTCAATACCGAATGTTCGAATGTTTAAATGCCCACACAATGGATACTTAATACACCAATTTACATGCTTATAATGACAATTTTAATTTAAAATAAGTAGACAAAGTAGCTGAATGATACATGTACCACCATGATTCATGTAAAATTTAAAGATTTGTTCATATAATGTTGAGCATTAAATAGATAAATGTATTTCGAATGTCAAAATTTACTATCGAATGTTACTTAAACGAATGAACATTCGAATGTTACAACATTCGTTTGGGCCCTAACTTACTTACCAACTTAGTATCTTTACTCTTAAATCCAAATTCGCCAAAATTTTCCCCACCAATCTCTGGAGATAAGCCTATTCGCCAATATTTTACCCCGCCGCATAATTGCGCTATACGGTGTGCTATATAACACTAACACTGGTGCAGACGAACTTGTCTATCTGCTACATTTCTGATTTTATTCAGAAGATGAGGTACTTAAGCATCAAATGCTGTCGCTGCAATTTTGAAGGATATACCGTATATTGCAAATTGTTCGAGGTGGAAAAGTTTTGCGGTTTTCGTGGATATCTTGATAACCGCGAAACATTTCCAGTGAAATAATTTCTTTCTAATAATTAGTTGAAGCTAAAATGGGGTTGTACAAATATTTTAAGCCATGCAAGAAAGATGCTTGTGATATTCTTCTCCCTGATCCATCTGGTTCGCTAAACAATAAATTAAATAGTGGACTCATTGAGGAGGCTAATAAGGAAGTGAGTCAACTTGTAATGAGCACACCCGACCTACCGCAAATGTTTTCCAGCGAATTAGAGTTGAGTTCTGCAATCACAAAACTTTTCCACCTCGAACAATATACAGTATTGGAAAAATTTTGGTAATCGAATAGCTAACAAGTGACAAGTAATACTGAGTATAATAGCACAAACCTTTGGCAGATTAACTGCCCAAAATATCTTTGGCAAAGAAAACATTGCTTCATGAAGCCTTAAAAGTTGGGTAATGGTCCTATGTATTCTGCTATTATATAAAGCTGAAAAGCCACCTGTCCGTCTGCCTGCATTTTTTCATGTCCAGTCGATAACTCAGTCATATCTGCATGGATCGACTCCAGACTTGGTTTATGATTAGTTTTGGTGTTAATTAAGCTTCATGGAGTTTGTGTTTGTAAATTTCTAAGTGCTATAGTCGATCGAGCCAAACGTGTAATAGGTTATTTTTGCCATCATGTCAGTCATGTTAAATTTTAATATCAGTGTAGATTTGCTTGAACGTTATCTACGGTAACATACCATAGCTCAAATGAACCAGCATTCAGTGAACAATAAAATAATCTAAACTGGAAGCCAGTGGACGAAATGGTCGCAGAGTTATGATTGCTTTTATACAGGCATGCGCTACGACTAAATTGGGCTCATGTTTAACTGCTGGCAAAGGTGCGCCAGCATATCTGCTGCAGCTGGAAATAGCTGAGAAAGTCACTTACCGTATACGGCAAAACTTTCGAGTGGGAAAACTTTCATGGTTTTCATGGTTTTTTGCTCTACCACGAATGTTTTATGACGAATAGGTTAGCTAGCAATAGACATTCTTATAAAAGAAGCTGCTACCGTGAAAGTTTTCCCGTGAACGTTCATTTTCTATTCCAACCGCAATAGTTTTCCCACTCGAAAGTTTTGCCGTATACGGTACTTTGAAATGTCTAAAGCTTCAGTAGCAGCAGACCTGTACAAGGTAGCTAAAAGTTGTTACTTGATAAGTAGGTGTGACTGTGTAGTGTGTACTAATGGGTACATATAAGGTTAGGTAACTGACCCTCTAGCTCTTCCTACAACTTCATTCCTACGTATCCACAGTTGTCCCGGTGCATATAATCCTCTATCATCAACTGAATTATTGTCTCCCTTTGTCAATAGCTTTACATTGCCATCCTCACTGTAAAATATAACACAGCTACCATATATACTTGGTTAAACGCCACAACATTTATTAGCTTAGCTCAAAAATTGATGTGGTGACTATTCAAGCACGACCACTACTTGATACTCGAAGACATAGTTTATACCCGTAATTTTGAAATTGATTGCGGCACCGATCAAGTGCAGCTACTGAAGGTGTGGCATTTAACCAAATAAATACGGAATTATAAAATCAAAATTATTGGTTAATTTCATATGTATACTCTGTACACTGTTCAATGTACTATTTCTACACATTCTGGTAAAGGGACAGTGCATTGTATACGAAGCCATTTAAGCAAAACGTCATAAACGTGATTTATTTTGGCACCAAAAAATCACGCGACCTAGGTAATCACGTCATATAGAAAAATAATTGCGCCTGTTCGAAGAATTTGTTCATGTCGCGTGGTCGCTCAACCACAAAAGTATATGCGTGTCAAACTGCATAAAGATACGCACCATTTATGGACTGAAAGGAAACGAGTACTCCAGTTAAAGAGTGACAACGAACCTGCACTTCATCTTCTCAACCTGCTGCCCAGTGCCTCGCCCAGCGCGGTATGCGATAGAAGTCAGGAACTCGAAACAATGCCAGTCGCCCAGTCCACTTAGTTATTAAGGGACCAGGATATACTTTAAGTGAGAGAAGGCGATCAATCCACAGAGAGCGTATCTGAAGCAAGGCCAGATGTCTAGCATCTCTAGATGGTGAATTCTCCTGATATAGTGGAGAATAATCTTCTAAATACAACAATAAGCATTTATATTTGTTACCGTTTCACGTGGAAAAAGCCTCCTAGGCTCACCACAATGCTCCATGACCCCGCCAGAAGAACCTTGAGACGAACACGCCATAATAAATTCGAAGAGGCGTTATTACAAAAACGTCATTGCACATCGTTATGGATGATGTAATGTTTATATGTGCTTAAATGGCTTCATATACAATGCACTGTCCCTTTAACAGAGTAAAACCACGCCATCACATAATATTCACATGATCTCTCAGGTCTCAAAGTCTACATTTAACAGTTTCTGTTTTTATGGTGGACAGGATCTAGTACATATCTGTCAGTCACAATTAATATTAAACAAACTGCTTTCATTCTACACTACAGTGAATTCACTAAAATAGCTGTTTTCATAGTAACGAAAAAGTCAAGTTGCTCAAAGAATAGGTAAACTATGAAGCAACAGTTTGGTAGGCCACTGTTGCAATTGATAGCTAAAGGTTGATGGCTTTGGTATAGAATGAAACATAAAAATAAATTTACCAATCCTTCAGTGATTTGCAATATATGATAGGATATCGTGTATCGTGATAGAAAATTTCATATCGTGAAGTTTTTATATCGTGATATACTAATTTCACTATTTCCCTTCATAGAATAGTGCTCTACATGTTGTATGTTGTTGCTAATGCAAATTTAATCGAAGGTTAAATGGTTTTAACTGTAAGGTTGGCCAGTCAGCAATGTCAGGTATCCAGCATACCAAGTAGTCTGGCGTTGCCGACCCTTTTACGCTGCTCGCTTTTTTTTGATTACTTGGCGGCGCTCGCTGTAAAAGGGTCTGGTCACATCCGTAAACTGAACTTGTGTGAGCTGCAACAACAGCACCAATCAGATCGCAGTATTTCATTTAATTGCATTTTGGCACGTGACGTATATAAAAATGGCTGTTCGTTGTGCAAGGATTGATGAAGAGACGGCAGAAAAGGCGATTACATGCATTATTCAGAAACTGGGTTACTCACAGTTGAAGCCAGAGCAATTAAAAGTTATTATGGAGTTCGTATGTGGTAAAGATGTATTTGCCGTTTTGCCTACTGGCTTTGGGAAAACACTTTGTTATGCTTGCCTACCTTTGGTTTTTGATGAGTTAACCCACAGGAGAGCGCCATCTATTATTCTAGTGGTAACGCCATGCGTAATAACCCGCGAGATTCTAATAAATTCAGTATTTAATTACATTCCAGCTGCACAAGTTCAGTTTACGGATGTGACCATGCAGACCCTTTTACAGCGAGCGCCGCCAAGTAATCAAAAAAAGCGAGCGGCGTAAAAGGGTCGGCAACACCAGACTACATACCAAGCAGGGGGTAGTCTCATGAGAAACATCCGCCCAGTACATAAAAAGCGCCCACACAGTACACGAGAAAAACCCATTCAATACATACCATAAACCTGTTAAGTACACAGTAAACAAGTTTCAGTGAAAAAGTGAAAGCAAAATCAAGCGTATTTGTCTTTCGCTTGCTTTTTAACCCCAGTTCCCACCCTTCCCCAGGGTAATATATATTTTTCCATTGAACGGTTTAGGCTGTTCAATGTGACATAGGTTGGTGCTGCAGCATTGATGGCATGGTCGTCCCCAGATCGCAGTTTTGCTAAGATGCACATGACCATCAGGGCACCATCTATTCCTTGGTAGTCACGTAGTCATGTGTCCAATCACATGAGTTCACGTGATTAACAAAAGATTGGCTACAGCACCCAGACAACCCATTACTCCAGTAAGTCCCACATGGCTTATCTTAGGGATATCAACTGTACAAAAGCATGATATTGTAATTGCCTTACTCTTCATGTACTTTGATGACTCTGTGTACAATGGGAATGTCCCTTCCTTCAATGTTGAACACAACAATCTCTCCCACTCGGATAGGATCATCATGGAGGTTAGTTAAGAACAGCAGGTCACCACGGTGAAATGCCGGCTCCATACTGCCACTGTAGTAATGACAAATCATATGGACACATATATAAACCACGGCTACTAGATGTATTCAACCCCAGTCCGAGGTCAGAGAAAGTTTACCACTGATAAACCCCAAGCCCGAAGACACCAAAGCAGCCGAGGTTGGTTCATATGATATAAACTATGATAAAACTTTAACCAACATAATCACTATAGCAATAAGTAGCTACCTTTTCACATGAAAGTAATGATTACAGCTGTACCCATACAAAAAATCAAGGTAATACAAGGCTGTGACAAGGTTGTAGATCACAAGGTTGTGACAAGGTGGTTGAAATTACGAAAAATGAAAAATTAAATACCACAATGAATACTGGCGCTTGTTCAAAAGGTTACATATATGTTATACGTAGTTATATCCCAGTACAAGTGAGTTATCTTAGTTATTACCCAAGTCCGAGGCGAAGCCGAGGACGAGGGTAATAACTAAGATAACCCACGAGTGTACTGGAATATAACTGGCTTCTATCCCGGTGAATACTCTGGTCTTTTAGCTAGTTTTCTTTGCCAATTCTTATACATTCGTTCAGGAACAACATTGCAAAAGTAGCCTATAACATCGCTACAACTATCCCTAAAGTAGGTTATACAATACCTGAAATAATTTCGCTGCTATTTTAAGCTGAAAATCTTGGTATATTTATGTCTGCATCACGTAACCATTGACGACTGGTGTATATGGTAGTTAAACCCCAGCACGCTGGGGTTTAACTACCATATACACCCTGGCGGCTTCTTTGATCTTCCCACGCACCGGGATAGAAATATATAGTAGATGAAGTTGGTAAGCTACTACCCAATGGTACATGATGTTGACTTCTACAGGCAAGTTATTACTAAAACAGCATGATGTACCGTATAGCAGGTTATTTTCAAGGGGAAATATTTCACAAATGCCCAGTGGCACCATTATTCACGAGGAAAATTTTCACGAATACATGGCTCTTAATAAATTGCTACACATAACTCAGCAAATTTTCACAGGGAATATTTTCATGCTCAATTCACAAAATTCATGAAAGCTTTCCCCATTGAAAATACCTTGCTGTACAGTATGATTGCTCACGGCATCCTTGAATAAGCATAACCCATCCACATAAGCCATATAAGGAGTTGAACTTTAACTTTGTCACAAGGTTGTGACAAATGTTATTACAGTTTCAAAAATATGGTTGTCAAAATGTAGTGACATTGTTGTGACAAGGTTGTCACTACATTGTAACAAGGTTGAAAACAACCTTGTAAACAATGCTATAGCAACCTCAATTTTTGCATGGGTATAAACAGGAGTAACAAGGATGCTAATTGTTGAGTAAACCCACAATCAATTGTTCAGGGTACGCATGGCGTTATTTATATTTTTGCTATTCATATACAAACCTGCTCTCAGATCAAGACTCACGGTAGTGAGTCGTGAGGCCAAGAAGAAGCGCAGCAACGCAACCACTGAGTGAGTTATTTACACGTAGCACCGCCCTAAAACTCACAAACGCTCTAGCTAAGCCGCCATTAAAGCTATCGCTTAGTTATTACCGACCCACAACATTCTTACTATATAGAATCAACAAACCAAGAATGAAGGAAATAGGCGCCACCATTCCTAAGTACCAGCCATTGCGAGTTTTATGGCGCCCGTTATGTGACTACGCACGACGAACCATCCTTTCCCGCCCAATTCGCCCGTTTACTAGACAATTAGTACCTTCATTGTTTGAAGAATCAATATCCCGAAGTTGACAGACATCGATTCAGCCATTCTTCTGATACAGCCTGATAAGTGCCTTCCTGTCACCACAAAAATTTTTACGCGGCAGTCGTTTTTTTCTTCTTTCTTTTATTTTCATCGCACACTTTTTCGTGGCCTTGCGGGAGCTTTCGTGAACCCTGGAAGTTATTTCAAACTCCCTTTTATACATTCACTTGTTTGTCTAATAACTCACTCATTTCTTCATGGATTTCAGCCAAATTTGTATCAGCACTTCTCCTATGTATGCTCTACCTGTCATACTATTATCAGTCTGAAGTAAACACTTGAATGTATTTGAGAAGGGCTATTACACTGCAGATTGATAATTGCCATAACTTGGACCCCCTTTAAATGATTTGCATAAACTTTCAGATACACAATCTATATTGATGTATCACTCTGTAGTGAAAGTTTAAAAAAATCTCGGGCCTGAATTTTTCAAAATTAAGCTTCAAAGTTTAATTTACAATATTGTGTGCTAGGCAAGTACAAGTTATGCCCATGCAGTACTTCTCTGCTGCTTGCTAGTAATAACATCTGTTTATACTTCCAAAAAAGTGGTGATATGCTAAACAAAAACATCCTGGGTGTAAAAAAAGTGCGAGGCCAATCAGAAGCAGCATTGCAAACAGGCGCGACCAAAAACTTTGATATCAGTTGAGGCCAAGAAGTTACTTATCAAAAAAAATTTTGAATGACATACAATAGTTTGTAGCATATTTTCACAAATATGATTGGCTTTGTCACTTGGCCACCTTTTTCACACCATCATTAAAGGTGGCCAAGTGACAAAGCAAATCATATTTGTGAAAATATACTATAAACTATTGTATGTCATTCAAGTAGTTTTTGATAAGTAACTTCTTGGCCTCAACTGATATCAAAGTTTTTGGTCGCACCTGTTTGCAAGGCTGCTTCTGATTGGCCTCGCACTTTTTTTATACCCAGGGTGTTTTTGTTTAGCTAAGTATATACAGGGTATAACCAACTATGCATGTGTATATGCCAATACACATACCTAGCAGCACCTTTGAAATCTGATTGTATACATATTACATATTAACACTGGACAAGTTTTGATTAATATCTTTGTGAACACCAAAAGTTCAAACTAATGATAGTTTATATACATTACTAACCTTAATACAACAACAATTGGACTCTCACTACCAGTGAGTACCATAAGTCCCTTCCATATCATGAGAGCCGATGATACTATCATTCCAAAGTTCAGTACCTGATAGTACAACTGCCAAGTTATAATAATGAGAGTTTGTAGTAATGATAATTACAGGTAAAAAGTTAATACTCATGTACACATACATAATCTATACATATGTTATAATTATTGACTAAGACTCATCCGCTCATGTAGTTTAGTATACAAACACACCATAGCATTCAGGCAATGTAATTTAGTGTCTTACTGTATAGCTCCACATTGGTGTGATCTAAAATTTTTATGAAAATGAAATTGGTAAAAAAGCTTATTACAAAATTTTGAGGCATCCAAGCCTTCACATAGCTTTACGTATTAGTTAAAGCATTGCCGCGAGTGCTATACGTGAAATAAAGCATGAGGCGTGGCCGAGATGCTAATAAAGCACGAGGCAAAGCCGAGTGTCTTATTAACATCAAGGTTGCACGTTGAGTGCTTTATTTCGCATATAGCACGAGCAAGACAATACTTTAACTGTTTTATAGAATTTTCAAGAGAAACGCTTCAATATAAATGTGCTCGCTGGTTCACTGTAGTTTAAATGGTGGTAGCTCGAGTAAGTAAGTATGCTAAACAAAAAAACCTTGGGTGTAAAAATTGCGAGGCCAATCAGAAGCATCATTGTAAATATGTACGACCAAAAACTTTGATATCAGCTTGAGGCCAAGAAGTTGCTTATCAGTTTTTTAAACTACTTGAATGACATACAATAGTTTATAGCATGTCTTCACAACTATGATTGGCTTTGTCACTTGGCCACCTTTATAATGAGCAAAAAGGTGGCCAAGTGACAAAGCCAATCATAGTTGTGAAGACATGCTATAAACTATTGTATGTCATTCAAGCAGTTTAAAAAATTGATAAGTAACTTCTTGGCCTCAGCTGATATCAAAGTTTTTGGTCGCACATATTTACAATGATGCCTCTGATTGGCCTCGCACTTTTTTACACCCAAGGTGTTTTTGTTTAGTATACCACTACTTTTTTGGAAGTATAAACAGATGTTTTTACTAGCAAGCAGCAGAGAAGTATAACTTAGCACACAACATTGTCATTATTATCTATACTAGACAGATGTTTCAACATCGTGGGGCGAGCCTTCGCGAAGTTTGGCAACATGTATGCATAGTTAACATTATACATGCCAAGGTCATGTTGCTGTGTTAGTGAGATATTATTAATTGTTTTCTAAGACATATAGCCCGGCTATATATAGTTTAAAAGTAAGGTCACATGACTTTCGTGTAAAAATTAAGTGATGAAATTGGAATGACTCCTTCAATAATCACAAGTGAGATCAGTGACTGGTGATGCTGATAATTGTCTATAGTCTCTATGATGAAGCACACTCTATAGTTACATGACTCTTGCATAATTACATTAGCTATTGATGTATAGAACTTTGTATTAAATTAGTGCAATTAGTCTAGCCTATATGCATATAAGCGCATATAACTGTGTATAGCAAGCGCTTACATAATGGCGCTTAGATTGGAAATATTATCATCATATAACTTTATTTCTTTGCCAGTCGTGTATCTAGACCTTGTGATAGGTGTCTGACTGAAGTAGCTACTATACATATTTGCGACAGCGTAAGCGCGTAGACGCCATAACTGCTAGTATACTATGAACTGTTTGCCACAGCGACAGTCGTGAGTAGCGATAGAAAGAGACCGTATGACGGTGTCTAACTGAAGTACCATATTATATTTGCGTAGACTATATAATTTATAAATAGCTACATGCATTATATTTGTGTAAGAGCGTATAACTGCTTACCATAGCGCTTACAATTAGAGTTACGTACCTACGTACGTACGCCGTACCATCGGAATGCAGTGATTTCGACTCGATACACCATTTATGTGGGGCTCGCTCAGGCTCGCCCCAATGATATTGTAAATTAAACTTTGAAGCTTAATTTTGAAAAACTCAAGCCTTACAATATTTTTTTAACTTTCACTACAGAGTGATACATCAATATAGGTTGGGCATCTGAAAGTTTATGCAAATCATTTGGAGGGGGTCCAAGTTATGGCAACTATCAACATGCAGTGTAATAGCCTTTCTCAAATACATTCAAGTGTTTCCTTCAAGCTGAACATAGTGTGACAAGTAGAACATACATGGGAGAAGCGTTGATACAAATTTGGTTGAAATCCATGAAGAAATGAGCGAGTTATTAAACAAACAAGTAAATTTACAAAAAGAGATTTTGAAAAAAACTTCCAGGGTTCACGCAAGCTCCTACAAGCCCACGAAAAAGTGTGCGATGAAAATGAAACAAAGAAGAAAAAAACGACAGCCGCGTAAAAATTTTTGTGGTGAAGGAAGGACTTTATAAGGCCGTATCAGAAGAATGGCTGCACCGATTTCAATGAACTTCGGATCATTGATTCTTCAAACAATGAAGTTACTAATTCTCTATTAAACGGGCGAATCGGGCGGGAAAGGATGGTTCGTTGTGCGTAGTCGCACAAGTGCCATAAAACTCGCAATGGCTGGTACTTAGAAATGATGGCGCCGACTTCCTCCATTCTCGGTTTATTGATTCTATATAGTAAGAACATTGTAGGTCTGTGATAACTAAGCGATAGCTTTCATGGCAACTTAGCTAGAGCGTTTGTGAGTTTGAGGGCGGTGCTACGTGTAAATAACACACTCAGTGGTCGCGTTGCTGTGCTTCTTCTTGGCCTCGCGACTCACTATCGTGAGTTTTGATATCACATCACGTAGTTGGTTTGTGCAAGACACCTCGAAATGAAATGGAAAACTAGCTGCATCATGTTGTTTACACTTTGCTGGAATCTCTGGTATGTTGTTTACCAAAGCATAAACAGTCCCATGCATAACCATACTGTCTGGCGATAATAAAGCACTCTTCTTGAAAAGAAGCAGTGGCTAAAGACGTATTTCACTTGGATGATCAACAAAATTAAAGTCTGGCAGAGTAATATCCGAACTAATACCTGCATCAGAATTGCTTGTAAGCCATCAATTGACTGGTCTTGTGCTCCCAACTCCAAAATAAAAGAGTATGGGGAAATTTGTAGAAAAAATTTAGTGCCATCAGAAAAATGATGGCATCAATCAAATCGCTGGGTTTAAATTTAAGCCAATCAAATCGCTTGCAGGTACATATATGACTTGACTTTAGGTGACATTGTAAATTAGCGCATACCCAGTACAAACAATTTTATAGTTTCCTCTAGACTCTATATTTTAAGAGTCGGGCGCACGAGACTATCAATTGACTGAAAATTTGATGGTCAGTGTACGACCGATACCACTATAGTATACCCTTAGGGTATCTATGATACCACGTGTTAGCTACAATAAAAACTGAGGGTTGGTTGTTATAAAATCAAACATGTTCTTCCCTACTTAATAACTGAAACATACATGTAGTTGTGGCATACCTGACGTTTGTCCATAGTCCGAACCTCATCAAACATTGGCGTAATGTACTGCATCTTGTCCCTGCCTGCTTTACCCTATTTATTGCACACCTATAGGACTCACGTGTCAGCATGGCTGGTGTAAACCATGGATGTATAAACCGAGGTGTAAACAAAGTATTTACTCGGATTTAGGCCAGAACATGCACACACTATATATTATCTATGGTTAATAGGGTTAGGGTGACGACGATGTTGGTATAGTCCTGTATAGTCCTGCATAGTTGTACGTATTCCGGTTGAAATACGTACAATACGAAATACTAAATATATTTCAATTATGTCAATCATAAGGCGGATTAAAGATAATGACGTGCATAGAATATGTTCTGGTCAAGTTGTGCTGAGTCTTGCAGTAGCCGTAAAGGAGCTGGTCGAAAACGCTCTTGACGCTGGAGCTAGTGTAATTGGTAAGTATAACGTGGTAGGACCCGGAGAGTATACTAACAGAATACGATGGGTGCAATTTGATGTGCAGAGGTTAGACTGAAGGAATATGGCAAAGAGTTGATAGAGGTCATTGATAATGGATCAGGCATTCAGCCTGACAACTTTGAAGCATTAGGTATGTTAAACACTGAGATGTATTACAACTATCACCAGCTACTCAGTAACTGGACATTTTATTATTATTGTTATTATAGTAATGGCTCTAAGAAAGATAGCAGTCTTACAATTAATTAACATTAGCTATTGAATTACACTGTTAAAAATCTAAGATTTATCCAATGTTCATCAAGGAGTGTCTTGAATGCAATCATGTCCGAAGCTTTGACTATGTATGATGGAAGAGAGTTCCAGTCATTTATCACTCTATTCTTGAAGTCATGAAGTCTTGTATTAGTTTTAGCGTATTTTTTATATAATTTGAGTCCATTTGATCTTGTACATCCTAAATTAAAAACAAAAAGTTCTCTGCATGGGACGCGAACTAAACCTTGAATAATTTTATAGGTGACTATCATGTCCATGCGTTTATGTCTATAATAGAGAGATGGTAAATTCAAAAATGTTAGCCTCTCGACATATGTCATCCCATTAAGTTGCGGCGCCATTCTTGTCACCCGTCATTGGACTGCTTCTAGTGTTCTTATATCTTTCAGAAGGTGTGGGTTCCAAATTATGGAAGCATAATCCAAGTGAGGTCTGACCAAACTAGTGTATAACATGTGAAACACAGTAGGAGTTAGATGACAAAAACCATAATAAATTATACCAAGCATTTTGTTGGCTTTGCAAACTGAGAGATTAATTTGTAAAAGTAAATTGTATTCCTCATTAGCCTATTGAATAGTAACATTTTCCGGATCAATTGTAAGCGTATAAGATCTTACATTAGAAGTATCACCTATTGAGAGATGCTTACACTTAGATATGTTCACAAAGCCTTGCCAAGTTCTATTCCATTCCATAAAAATATCTAAGTCATTTTGTAAAATATACTGATCATCACTTGTTAAAATAGGTCAATAGATCTTGGTGTCATCTGCAAAGGTCCGTAAAGAACTCTGGATGTGGTCTGACAAGTCATTGAAGTTAATAAAAAATAGAATCTGGCCAAGGACACTACTTTGTGGTACACCACTAATGACTTGGGACAAATCTGAGAACAACCCTCTGACACAAACACGTTATCTCCTATTGTTAAGAAAGTTGTGAATCCAGGTCAATAAATTTCCATGTATACCATATGCTTGAAGTTTAGAAATCTTAAATGTGGAACTTTATCAAATGCCTTGTCATGATTGATTAGCACTAGGTAACTATGTTATTAATCTGGTGCAGCCAACAAGAGAGTGAACTCTGACCAAGGGTCCGTAGAAATCTTTTACTCTAAAATCATCGACTAATCCAATGAAGTTTTGTTATCATTCTAAAGATTTCAAAATCTCGTAAGCGATTTTCCGACCCCTTGTTTATGAACAGAAAGGTGCTTATCAATTGGAAGTTGTAAGTACTCATTCTAAAAGCCACAGTAGTTTTGGTGGGTGATGATTTCTCAGTATTTGGTCAATCACTTTTAATCTCTATTCAATAATCATGCAGCAATGAAAGGCTCTGGTTATGCAGTAAAGTAGCTGGAAAATATTTTTTCTGGGTACTATTAATAACAAAATGTGTTACAATGAGGTGTATAGAGAGACTTTAATGATTACTGTGTATGCTCAACAAAACGCTGATTACAGTAACTAATAGTATGGCCTTAGTCAGCATTCTTAGAGAATCGATGTCAATCCTTTTGCAGCTTTGAAACACTGTACATCTAAAATTAGTGAGTTCTCGGATTTGGAAACTGTTGGGACATTTGGATTTCGTGGGGAGGCGCTGAGTTCCCTGTGTGCCTTAAGGTATGAAATTGTTACCATGGTGTTGTACATGTTATGTATCCTGTAGTGACCTCATTGTTATTACTCGTCATGCGTCACAATCGGTGGGGTCACGACTGAACTTTGACACTCACGGGATATTGCAACGTCAAGAAGCATGTGCTAGAGAAGTGATGTATTTTATTGTGTTACTATGGTGATGTAGCTTATACACTATAGGTTGGTACCAGTGTCATTCTTAGTAAATTATTCTATACTCTACCAGTAAGGTATAAGGAGTTCCAGAGAAATTTTAAAAAAGTGAGAATTGTTTTAATTATTATAAAGAGCTGCTAGAGCTACATTATTATTCCTTATAGCTATAGGGAGACCTGTTAGAGCTACCATTACACTGTATCCTATAGGGAGACCTGTTAGAGCTACCATCCTATAGGGAGACCTGTTAGAGCTACCATCCTATAGGGAGACCTGTTAGAGCTACCATCCTATAGGGAGACCTGTTATAGCTACCATCCTATAGGGAGACCTGTTATAGCTACCATCCTATAGGGAGACCTGTTATAGCTACCATCCTATAGGGAGACCTGTTATAGCTACCATCCTATAGGGAGACCTGTTATAGCTACCATCCTATAGGGAGACCTGTTATAGCTACCATCCTATAGGGAGACCTGTTATAGCTACCATCCTATAGGGAGACCTGTTAGAGCTACCATCCTATAGGGAGACCTGTTATAGCTACCATCCTATAGGGAGACCTGTTATAGCTACTATTACACTGTATCCTATAGGGAGACCTGTTAGAGCTACCATCCCATAGGGAGACCTGTTATAGCTACCATCCTATAGGGAGACCTGTTATAGCTACCATCCTATAGGGAGACCTGTTATAGCTACCATCCTATAGGGAGACCTGTTATAGCTACCATCCTATAGGGAGACCTGTTATAGCTACCATCCTATAGGGAGACCTGTTAGAGCTACCATCCTATAGGGAGACCTGTTATAGCTACCATCCTATAGGGAGACCTGTTATAGCTACCATCCTATAGGGAGACCTGTTATAGCTACTATTACACTGTATCCTATAGGGAGACCTGTTAGAGCTACCATCCCATAGGGAGACCTGTTATAGCTACCATCCTATAGGGAGACCTGTTAGAGCTACCATCCTATAGGGAGACCTGTTAGAGCTACCATCCTATAGGGAGACCTGTTATAGCTACCATCCTATAGGGAGACCTGTTATAGCTACTATTACACTGTATCCTATAGGGAGACCTGTTAGAGCTACCATCCCATAGGGAGACCTGTTATAGCTACCATCCTATAGGGAGACCTGTTATAGCTACCATCCTATAGGGAGACCTGTTATAGCTACCATCCTATAGGGAGACCTGTTATAGCTACCATCCTATAGGGAGACCTGTTAGAGCTACCATCCTATAGGGAGACCTGTTAGAGCTACCATCCTATAGGGAGACCTGTTAGAGCTACCATCCTATAGGGAGACCTGTTATAGCTACCATCCTATAGGGAGACCTGTTAGAGCTACTATTACACTGTATCCTATAGGGAGACCTGTTAGAGCTACCATTACACTGTATCCTATAGGGAGACCTGTTAGAGCTACTATTACACTGTATCCTATAGGGAGACCTGTTAGAGCTACCATCCTATAGGGAGACCTGTTAGAGCTACTATTACACTGTATCCTATAGGGAGACCTGTTAGAGCTACCATTACACTGTATCCTATAGGGAGACCTGTTAGAGCTACTATTACACTGTATCCTATAGGGAGACCTGTTAGAGCTACTATTACACTGTATCCTATAGGGAGACCTGTTAGAGCTACCATCCTATAGGGAGACCTGTTATAGCTACCATCCTATAGGGAGACCTGTTAGAGCTACCATCCTATAGGGAGACCTGTTAGAGCTACCATCCTATAGGGAGACCTGTTAGAGCTACCATCCTATAGGGAGACCTGTTAGAGCTACTATTACACTGTATCCTATAGGGAGACCTGTTAGAGCTACCATTACACTGTATCCTATAGGGAGACCTGTTAGAGCTACTATTACACTGTATCCTATAGGGAGACCTGTTAGAGCTACCATCCTATAGGGAGACCTGTTAGAGCTACTATTACACTGTATCCTATAGGGAGACCTGTTAGAGCTACCATTACACTGTATCCTATAGGGAGACCTGTTAGAGCTACTATTACACTGTATCCTATAGGGAGACCTGTTAGAGCTACTATTACACTGTATCCTATAGGGAGACCTGTTAGAGCTACCATCCTATAGGGAGACCTGTTATAGCTACCATCCTATAGGGAGACCTGTTAGAGCTACCATCCTATAGGGAGACCTGTTAGAGCTACCATCCTATAGGGAGACCTGTTAGAGCTACTATTACACTGTATCCTATAGGGAGACCTGTTAGAGCTACCATTACACTGTATCCTATAGGGAGACCTGTTAGAGCTACTATTACACTGTATCCTATAGGGAGACCTGTTAGAGCTACTATTATACTGTATCCTATAGGGAGACCTGTTAGAGCTACCATCCTATAGGGAGACCTGTTAGAGCTACCATCCTATAGGGAGACCTGTTAGAGCTACCATCCTATAGGGAGACCTGTTAGAGCTACCATCCTATAGGGAGACCTGTTAGAGCTACCATCCTATAGGGAGACCTGTTAGAGCTACCATCCTATAGGGAGACCTGTTAGAGCTACCAGGGTTTCTTTCAGGATTTTAGCCAAGGGGGGTCAAAATTAGGTATAACGGGATACTGGGGGGGCAATGTGGTATGATCCTCCTGGAAGCAAACTAGGGGATCCAGGAATTTACTCCAGAGCACATAGTTAAGGTGGGGCCTTATTATGTAACAAGCTCAGTGATTGCATGTGTTATTGTGCGAAGCACAATCATCATGCGTAGCATGCTAATGCTAGGGGGGTCTGGGGGCATGCCCCCCCAGAAAATTTTTGAAAATAGATGCTCTGAGATTGAATCTGAGTGCATTTCAGAGTCAAAATATTATATAATGTAGAGTCAAAATAACTGAAATCAAGAGTCATCTCTAACTATAAACATCATTATGGCATGGAGAACATGGTGCTATTGTTCACATTTATTATGCATAGCATAACTGTTAAAGATTTAAAACACTTAAATTGATTCACTGTCAAAACAAAATCCCATGGGGGGGCAAGCCAAAGCCAAGGGGGGCGAATGCTCCCCCCCGCCCCCCCTGAAAGAAACCCTGGCTACTATTACACTGTATCCTATAGGGAGACCTGTTAGAGCTACTATGATTACATATTTACTACAGGAGTACGCTAAACTTGTACAACTGCTACAAAGCTACTGTCTCATTTCTACTAATGTCAAGATACTCTGTTACAACCACACCTCTTCATCACGGTATCCACTGTGTAGCTAGCAATATATGTGTGTAGTATAAAAAGTGACATTACTTAGAACACGTCAGTTAGTACTATCAGCTGGTCCCAATGCTAACATTAAAGACAACATATTAAATGTGTTTGGATCTAAACAGGTCAGCCATAAACTGTTATATTGTACTGGAGTTGTTATGGGCAACTCAACATAGCTGCAACATGTAGTGGAAATTGTTCATAAGGAATCGATTGAATATCAGGAGAGAAATTACGATGGTGAAGATGAAGAAAACATCCTTCATCCTGATATCTTTAAGATGTTTCGGTACACAATTTGTTTGAATTGTGTAATGCATATTTCAATGATTATATAGTCTTACGGGTTACATATCAAGATGCAACCGTGGTTGTGGGCGTGGCTCTAATGACAGGCAATTCTACTTTATCAACAATCGACCATGTGACCACCCCAAGGTATTACAATAGATGTCATGTGATGTCATGTGATCCTTGTCATTCAGCTGGCCCGAGTAGTCAATGAAGTGTTTCACTTGTACAACAAACATCAGCAACCTTTTGTAATGTTGTGTGTCAACCTGGACCATGGTATGTTCAGCATAATTATTATAGTGTGACTACCAAATGTGGGACTATTTAATACTGTAATACATTGACCAGCTGGCTACACAAACTGTAGTCCAAATTACTTGGCAATGCCCATATTTCACCATTTGTGGCATTTGTTCAGTACAGTGAAATATTGATCTTTCACTACGTACGCATATTTGCCGTGGTTTCCATACATTATACCCAGTAAGAGTGTTGCAATAAACAACAAATCTAATGCCTAATGTTTATCTGTCTTGTCTCAAGCTAAGCAGCTGATAACAATGTACCCAGAATAATATCAACCATATACCCATATCTAAATGCCCATACGTACATATTACACAGTATAGATGCACCATTGGTAAGGATGTGATGTATCTGTACAAGTCCGATACTATCATACTATTGTCCAGCCCTATGTACAACATGCCTTATTTGTTCTGAAGTTTACCAAAATGATCAGACATCACTATACTATATACTGTAGTATTACAGACACTCGTTGGGATTTACAGCATCAGGAAAATGTTAATGTCAAGGCTGTTATTTCATGCTTTAAATTGCTTATTACTATGATTATGGAACCTGGGCAGGTTTCACAACTTTACTACAGATACACGTCTTATGTATGGCAGTGAGCTTCAGTGGATGAAATGCTACGTACATACATACTCGACTGCTATCTCAGCAATGAGAAAAGTTTTTGTGTTGACCACATGAAATTGTACAACAAACAATCTACAATACTACCATTTATAAATGTTCATGCACAATCATTAGATGATGTGAGGAACTGCTTAATGTGGTAAGTTACAGTTTTACTCTCCGTAAGATAATCCCGTAAGTCTCTCAAATAACTAGCTATAAACTTTCAACTTATGCAACAGTTGTTGCTGGCATTGCTTGCTTTATTATTCACTTCAAAATACAAGAAGTCATTCATAATCAAACATCGTGGTGTGCTAGAACTCTCCAGTTCTTTAAGGCTAATAAAATCCTGTTTGCTCCATGATGGGTTACGCACATGGTCCGATGGCCTTCCAGCATACTTAAAGCCAGGACTATCAGTGGCAGACCATATCTCTTTACTATGGTGGTTTTTATTTTCCATCAGATTAAGTAAAGTGACGTAAATTGTTCCCCTGAAAGGCCACTCAAGAGAATTGTCATATTTCCCTCTAGTGAGAGATGCCGATACAACCATGCTGTCTGACGTGAAGTTAATCACAAGAACAAATTTATATTCACCTTGTGCAGTCTTGATGTAGAATGAAGAGGTTACTAAAATATTTCTTAGCCGTTTGGCTTGTTCATATCCACTGACATGTAATATCACAGGGCATACTGGATTGGGAAATTGTGTTGCTGTTTCTGCCATTGTCTTCAGGTATAATTCCCAATTCACCTCCTTCATCCTCTCAGCCATCAACTTGTACCCATCAATCCAGTGATCAACCTGTGAATGCCTCTGTGATATGGTAGACACTTCTTGCTGCAAGGAGGCCATTTTATCAGTCACTTTGTCTTTCAACATCTGCTTTGTTTCCACCATAAATGCACCAAGTGCTTCTTTCATTTCCATGTTTTTGACTGCCAAAAGCTCATTGGTTGTAGAGAGTTGGTTTTTTAACTCACCAACTTCAGTTTCTAGAGTGTAACACGTGGAGTGTAAGGAATCTACACTACATTTTAGCCTTTCATTCTCTTCGCACGCAAGTGTAAGTACTTCCTGTTGTTCACTGTAATTGCTGAACAAAACCTCCACACAGTTTTGTGTTTGTTCAAATTCCTTTGTAAACTGTTTGTTCTGTCTTCTCACCTCTTCAGTAAGGTTATGAAATTCGTACTCTAGTTTAGAATATTTTTTCTCTAAAGAAGAAATTCTTGTCTGGGTTGACTCTAGTTCAGCAGATATTTGCTGTGAATTCAACTGACAATCCTTTTTTATTGTTGTATTGTCTTTCCGTAGGTCTGCGATGGCTGTGGAGATTAGTGTTTGATGTTGAGTGAAATTTGAATCGCTGTGCTTTTTCAAATTGCAACGCTTTACTTTTACCTTACATCCAGCTTCACTAAAAGGACAAGATACTATTGTGTTGGGGCACACACCATAATGTTTCTGTAATTGACACCGTTTGATTTTATTCTTTGTGCAATTATTAGGGCAAGTGACTGGATAATTCTCACATTTAGGGTAATGATGTAGCTCAACAAATTTAAATACACCCTTATGACTGCAATGGGGACATGCAAATGGTCGGTATTCACACTCATTATTGACATGCCTCTTGATGTCACGCCTAGGGAAGGCCTTATAGCAATTGTTGGGACAATTCACGGCTACGTATTTACACTGGCCTGAAAGTTCCCCCTTGTTAAGGTGTGTGTTGAGGTGAGCCAGTCTTCCTGTCCACTGGCAACCTTGTGATAATAGCTGACAATAAACTTGTGCCTCATTAATTTCTCGTTGAAAACGTTTATCGACGATTCCTTTAATGGGGTACTTCTTACATAAAGGACACGTGTTCTGTTGTTCCCGTACAGCATTGATACATCTTTTACAGAAGTGATGCCCGCAGCATTCCGTCAGGAAGGGGTCTTTCAACACTTCTAAACAAACTGGACAGTTCCAATCATTCGCAGGACCATCCACAAACTGTATGTCCGTGTTTTCTAAATAATGCCCTTCTGCCATGGTGCACTACGTGACCTCCAGGATATTGATTTCCACAAGAATTAACTAACTAAAGCGACTATTTTTCGATTTCTACCAGGAAATAACGCTGAAGATATCGTGGGCATGTCCGCATATACCCCGCGTTTTTCGCGCAGGTGCTTTCAGTCTCAGAGGAGGTCGGACACAATCACGTGCACTAGTTTATTGTACGGAAACTTCCATACATTTCTGTTTGTACCAGTAGACGGCTTATTGTAATTGATTCTGGCATGATCATACTTATGACAACTACCTCTGTTAAAAAACGAAGAGTTACCCAGGGTTACCCGTGTTAGGCTACTTTAAACAGCAAGTGAATATCACGTGATATTCATGCAGGCCAAAGACAACTGTACTAGCAGGAATCAACAAGATTATATACTCAAAAGCAAGTACTGCGCAAACGTTCAGTAACCCAAGAAATTTAGAAGAAATGCTTACCGTACTATAAGAAATATGCATGAAAGAATTTTAATAGTAACTAAAGGCGCTTAAACGTGTCCTACCTCCTCTGTTTCAGTCTAGTCTCGCGTAGCCAGGCGCTTATCGATTAGAGATTATAAGCGCCGGGCTACTAGGGTCTGGTACAGTTCACAGGCCTTGAATTTTTTGACACTTAATAAGTGACAATTCTATTGCTTGGTAACTAGACATATGCGCCTGTAATTCAAACTCGAAGCGTCTTTATTGAAAGGCAGAGCTTAGTCTCGCGTGGCCAGACCGCTTTTTTCCGTTTTTATTTGTGGTGGCGGAAAAAGGGTCTGGTCTGGTTCACACACGCATCTCGTCTTAGCACCCCCCACTGTGGTGGGGGGTGCTAACCAGGGAAACGTGATCCATAACTGATTTATAAGACACATGCGTGATTGTCGCGGTGTGGTATAAGCGCGTTACGATGGACGTGAAATCTGCTATTGAATTGGCCATTAAACAAATGAGATTCAGACCGTTCAGCGATCAACAGGCAAATGTTTGCAATAAATTAAATGTAAGTTTTTAATAGTTTACTTCGTTTAATAGATTCAAGCTGTTGAAAGCTTAATGGCGGGAAATGACACCTTCGTGATCCTACCCACTGGCAATGGAAAATCACTTATATATACCACATCCACAAACTGACCAAATTAGAGACCAAATAGCAAGCGCACGCGGCCATAAACTTGGGCTACAATGACGTGTTCAATTGTCACTTTTCGAGGTGCTAAGACGAGATGCGTGTGTGAACCAGACCATACCCTTTTTTCCGTCACCACAAATAAAAACGGAAAAAAGCGGTCTGGCCACGCGAGACTAGGCAGAGCTCTGATTGAAAGGAGTTTCACGCAGCACTAAAGAAAGCAATAGGGCACATGGGCCTTCGAGAAAACCAAGTACTGTTTCAAAAGCGTCTTTTCAGCCTTACAGGCTGAACCATTCAAAAGCTTCCTCTTTTTTCTGCCTAAAATACATACCAGCTAAAGAAGTACAGAAAAATACTTAGTTGTCTTTTACTTGCATAGGTGACATCAGTGGCTTCTCGACAAAGTCCACAGGCTTCAGACATGGCGCACTGGAAATTCAAGTTATGTGGCGCTTATTTGATCACGTGCACTAATTAACACCCACCGACCACTGGTGGCACTTGTAAATTTGAGGCCTGTGAACTGTACCAGACCCTAGTAGCCCGGCGCTTATAATCTCTAATTGATAAGCGCCTGGGCGTAGAGGGTCTGGCTACGCGAGACTACTTTCAGTCAAGGACTCTTGTACCTAGCGCCTAGTCTCGCGTGGCCAGACCTCTAATTTTTTTACAGGGCGCTATCGCTTGCAGTATAAGCGCCCGAAAAAATAGGGTCTGGTGTCGTTCCTAGTGGCAACTCGTTCAGACACCTCCAAGCCGACCGGAGGTGTTAAAATGCATTGACATCACATTAAATGTAAACCTCTGTAATGTATAACGGAAACTCTAAACAAAACTTTCCGGTCGGAATGTTCTGTTTAGAGTTTCCGTTGTACATTACAGGGGTTTACGTTTAATGTGATGTCAATACATTTTAACACCTCCGGTCGGCTCGAAGATGTCTGAACGACTTGCCACTAGGAACGACACCAGACCCTTTTTTGCGGGCGCTTATACTGCAAGCGATAGCCCCCTGTAAAAAAATTAGAGGTCTGGCCACGCAAGACTACCTAGCGCCCCCTCTGATATTTTCTTGCTGTATGTGATATGGAAGGAAAGCTATCTGCGTAGCTATCTTACTGGTATACATTATAATACATGCAGTAGCGAGGCCATCTATGCAGGCATGTACTTCGAGGCTTCACGCATGCCACTATCCCCTGAAAAGAAGATACAACATGGAATTCAAAACCATCTGGTCATAGCTGGTATGATCTGGTAAACTATTGTAATTTTGATACAAATGAACTAGGTTGTGCCTCCATAGGCCTAGCTTTATGGTGATGATCGACTTAAACCTCAGGCATCCCCATGCATACAATCTAGGCATGCATTCGATTATACTTGGCAGCACTGACTTCTCGTGGATAAAGGGTTTGTTATCCCATTATTTATTCATTGATATTTATCTCTTGTAAATTAAGGGTTAGGCCTGACAGTTAGTAACTGCTCTGAGATTTTAGCGGTTTAGGTAATGATTTTGAATATAGCGAATTGGCAAGTATAGTTTCCTACAGAGTGACAGATCTATATAAAGTATATCTGTATATAAGTAGCTATATGTGCATGGTGTACTGTTGTTATAAACATGTCCATGCTTATCAGGTTGTGTCGACGTCAATGTCACTCCTGATAAAAGACAAATTTTGATCCAGCAAGAAAGAGCTTTGTTAACACTTACCAAGGTGAGTATAGAATGTGGCATTATGATCTTATTCACTTATTGTACAGATGGTGCTGAAACATATCTTTGACCCAATGCAGTCAGAGTATGAATTACAATCTGTTGACACACCCACAGTATCACATGATTCCATCGCAATGTCACATGATCTTATTGGTTTATCACATGATCAAGGCAGGAAGTAATAATGTATCAGTATACCTTACATGTAGCTATACTATTACTGTTATATAGTGAACCTGTCAAGCCAAATAATAGCAGTGGAACCATCAAGCTATGTGGATTGAAAAGGTATTCTGGCTAGCTAATACTCTAAATAACAGCGAATACTCTCTTATGCCATAATAGAATTTTTACTCAATACAAAAGTTCAATAACTACTGTAAACTATCAAGAGTAGTACATCTACTCAGTCAGTTCAGAGTAAATGTACCACATGCTGTATTAGCAATTGACTGCTCTATTAGAGTGGTTGGTATGTATGTATGTATGTATGTATGTATGTATGTATGTATGTATGTATGTATGTATGTATGTATGTATGTATGTATGTATGTATGTATGTATGTATGTATGTATGTATGTATGTATGTATGTATGTATGTATGTATGTATGTATGTATGTATGTATATGTATGTATGTATGTATGTATTAGAGATGCAACAATATATCGATATATCATCATATCGTGATACATCAGGCAGTGATGCCATATCAATACACATTTAGGTCGTATCGATTTATCGAATATCATGATATATCGATGTATCGCCATCAAAATGTATACTTATAGAATGATAAAAAAATTAAAAATTCAAAAGGTAAGTAGGGATTGAATTAGTCTCACATGGCCACTCACTGGCCAGACCGCTATTTCCGTGCAGGACGTTTATCGCTTGCAGTATAAGCGCCCGCGCAGAAAAGGGTGTGGGAGGTTTCACAGTGCTGACTTGGTTTTCACACCTTCAAACGTGTCGATATATTAACTTTGTAATAGCCCTGTGTACTTAAGTTTATGTGATGTGTAATCAATCAACGTGTCACGTGTAATCAATCAACGCCCAACAAAATCTGTTGGCCTCAGTACGAGTTGATACTGTGAAACTTCCCAGACCCTTTTCTGCGTGGGCGCTTATACTGCAAGCGATAAACGCCCTGCGCGGAAATAGCGGTCTGACCATGCGAGACTAGGATTGAATCCAATAGTGCTACAAAAAGTAAGGAAACAAGGAATAAGATTTTGGGACGAGAGAACATTCTGGCATGAGATAATTTATAAAAGTTTAATCCCTACTTTTGGCAAACCTACTAAAGTGAGCCAAAAGTAGAGATTAAACTTTTATAAATTATCTCATGCCAGAATGTTCTCTTGTCCCAAAATCTTATTCCTTGTTTCCTTACTTTTTGTAGCACTATTGGATTCAATCCCTACTTACCTTTTGAATTTTGAATTTTTTTATCATTCTAGTTTGTTTGCTTTTTATACATGCTAAGCATTCATAATAATCTTTCAGCAGACCCACAAATGTTACAGGCGCTTACGTAATAATTATGCTTGTTTACAGGGCTTGTTAACAACACGCTTACATAGCAAAGCAGCTGTGTGGTAGCAAATAACGCTCTAAAAACAGCGAAAGCTATTTGTCCAAGGCTATAATCTCAAAGTTCACAGTGCGCCACTGTAACTAATTATATCACCTGCAAGCCAGGTTTTTGCGTGACGTAATAAGCAGAAGCCGTAACAGGCTATCAGCCACCTTCAAAGGTGAGATTCACACCTTGCTAAGAGAATATAGAAGAACAAGGAAGGGAATGAAGGACGAAAGGAATCGCCATGGCGCAGTGGGTAAATCATCTTCGGAACAACATTTTCGTAAATCCGCCACCATTACCTTTATTGTGTGAAAGTTCTGGAACCCTACACCTAGCACAACCGGGTCTTACGGCTGGCAGGCAGGCAGGCAGGCAAGCAGGCAGACGAAATACAGGTGAATTTCGAAATTTTCAAAGTTGGCTGTAGGTTGAAATATTCGACTTGTCGCTTCGTTTAACCAAGGTACAGCATCATTACAGCCTTACCAATGCGGTTTTTTCGGGTAAAGCCTATTGAAAGGTTGTTTTATGAAGTGCGAAAAATCGGGAAACCATACAATTTCTTACCAATCCCTACTATTAAGTACTACTGTACTTAATGATACATACAACTGATGCTGTTGTTATGCATTATGGATGTGAATTTTACAGCTTTGCAACCTATAATTTCAGAAAAAAGTTCTAAAAATCAGTTAATTCACACTTGATTGTATCGTACAATATATCGCTGTATCGTGATACACAAGTGGCAATATATCAATACACCCAAATTGTGTATCGTTGCATCTCTAGTATGTATGCATGTATGTATGTATGTATGTATGTATGTATGTATGTATGTATGTATGTATGTATGTATGTATGTATGTATGTGTGTGTGTGTGTATGTATGTATGTATGTATGTATGCATGTATGTATGTATGTATGTATGTATGTATGTATGTATGTATGTGTAATGTAATGTGCAAGTTCTTGAACATTATAATCCTGACCATTTTAAGTATTAGTTATATCACAGTAGGAGTAGGATATCTTTGTTATTACATGAGTCTGAGGCAAAGCCAAGGATCAGTGTTAATAACAAAGATATCCTACGAGTGTACTGTGATATAACTACAACTTAAAATGGTCAGGATTATAGTGTTATCACATTGTGTGTATTGTTATAATTCTGATTTAAGGTCATTCATGTATCATGGTGGACAGTCACTTAATATCACTAGCTGTAAGAAGACTCCACAGTCAACACGTTAGTACTACACTGTTATTATGACACTTGTTGTCATGGTATGTATAGAGAGGAGCTTGAAGGATTTTGGAATTTCCGCTAGAACTCCAAAGGGTACATATGACAACAGTAAAGATGTAGTAACTGTTGGTATTCAAGAGGATCAGAATCCCAGTAGTAAAAATAGTACAATATGTGATGAAGGAACTGCTGATAACAAACATGATTGTAATATTACAGTGAGTAGTGATGACACTACACACCAAGAGAATAATGTGAAAGTGGACAATGTTAGTAATCCTTATATTTTGAACATAGAGTTTATTGGTATGTAATAACACAGCTAATAGCTATGTAGCTACTATACAATAATGTAAACTGGTAGTTTGCTAAAATCCATAAGATAATAATAGAAGCTCATAACTAGTTAGCTATCTCTATAACATAAACAATGCCACTAAACATAACTGTATTAGTAGGATGCATATATAGATGTTAAGGAAAATCTGATCTTAATTTTACAGCTACAACAATATAACCAGAAGTATAGGGAAACATGTAGAGTTATTGATTTTGACATAAATTTGACAAGACAAAGACTGGAGTGTAACATGAGGCAAAACATTACTCACTACAGTAACACTAGTAGACGTGGATTTAGAGCTAAAATAATACCAGACAACAGTGAAGCTGCTGTCAGTGAACTGAGGAGAGAAATTAAGTGAGACTAAAGCAATAATAGTATATATTAGACATTAAGAAGCTACACGTTTCTTTTAGAAAGGAAATGTTTTCTCAGATGCAAGTAATAGGCCAGGTATATAGTTATACACATTAATATGATTGATGTGTTATATTATCTACATACAGTTTAACTTGGGCTTCATTATATGCAAGTTAGGAAGTGACTTGTTCATTGTTGATCAGGTAATATTTATCAACACATTATAGTACACTCTTGATATATATATATTATATAGTAATTAAAGCATTGCCGCAAATGCTACTATATGTGAAATAAATTTGAGGCATGTGGCTGAGATGCTAATAAAAAAGCACAAGGTGAAGCGCGAGTACTTTATTAGCATCAAAGTTGTGGGCCAAGTGAGCAAGGCAACGCTTTAACTGTTTCAATAGTTCATTAAGTGGTTAACGTTTGCTGGTTTAATGGTAGCACAGCACAGAATGCTACAAATACGTGCATTTGGTATCCCGTCAATATCATTATGCATTCAAACCTGAATAGCATGTGGGTTTTCAAAGCTACAGACTTGAAACCACAACTAAATTTTGCTGATTTATGAGGAATTATTCCTCATAACATCAGCAAAATTTAGTCGTGGTCAGGAATACATTGGTGCTAAGTGTTATATGTATCGATAAATGCTAAACAAAAACACCCTGGGTGCAAAAAAAAGTGCAAGGCCAATCAGAAGCAGCATTGTAAATATGTGCGACCAAAAACTTTGATATCAGCTGAGGCCAAGAAGTTACTTATCAATTTTTTAACTACTTCGAAAAAGGTGGCCAAGTGACAAAGCCAATCATAGTTGTGAAAACATGCTATAAACTATTGTATGCCATTCAAGTAGTTAAAAAATTGATAAGTAACTTCTTGGCCTCAGCTGATATCAAAGTTTTTGGTCGCACATATTTACAATGCTGCTTCTGATTGGCCTCGCACTTTTTTTACACCCAGGGTGTTTTTGTTTAGCATATCACTACTTTTTGGAAGTATAAACAGATGTTATTACAAGCAAGCAGCAGAGAAGTATAACTTAGCACACAATATTGTCATTATTATCGTAAATTAAACATTGAAGCTTAATTTTGAAAAACTCAAGCCTACAATGTTTTTTTAACTTTCACTACAGAGTGATACACCAATATAGGTTGTGCACCTGAAAGGTTATGCAAATCATTTGAAGGGGGTCCAAGTTATGGCAACTATCAACCTGCAGTGTAAAAGCCTTTCTCAAATACATTCAAGTGTTTACTTCAAGCTGAAAATAGTATGACAGGTAGAACATACATGGGAGAAGTGCTGATAAAAATTTGGTTGAAATCCATGAAACGAGTGAGTTATTAGACAAACAAGTGAATGTACAAAAAGAGATTTTGAAAAAACTTCTGGGGCAACATTCTTGGTTTATTGATTCTATATAGTAAGAATGTTGTGGGTCTGTGATAACTAAGCGATAGCTTTAATGGCGGCTTAGCTAAGGCGTTTGCGAGTTTGAGGGCGGTGCTACGTGTAAATAACACACTCAGTGGTCGTGTTGCTGTGCTTCTTCTTGGCCTCGCGACTTACTATCGTGAGTCTTGATCTAAGTTACCTATAAACTTATTTATAAACTCACAAATGGCCATACTCGATTCTATAACGCTTTTGTTTGCACCATTCAATTTGTCACATGATGGTGATTCAATTTATATATAGAGTCACGTGATTTGAAACAAAGACAAGATGGCGATGGCGGTGCCATTTATATCATAGTGGGACCATTTGTCCCATTACGGTTTACACAGGAGTTTATACAGACATTATTACGGACATATTTACAACGTATTAGTATGCTGTATAGGTTTAATTAATGCAAGTATATTATGTCACTTATATACACTGGTGAGATCAACTACATCTTGTTTGCTCTCACTTATTTATGTGTTTATATGCTAAACAAAAACACCCTGGGTGTAAAAAAGTGCGAGGTCAATCAGAAGCAGCATTGCAAATAGGTATGTACAACCAAAAACTTTGATATCAGTTGAGGCCAAAAAATTACTTATCAAAAATCTTTTTAACTACTTGAATGACATACAATAGTTTATAACATATTGTCACAACTATGATTGGCTTTGTAACTTGGCCACCTTTTTCACACCATCATTATTAATAAAGGTGGCCAAGTGACAAAGCCAATCATAGTTGTGAAAATATGCTATAAACTATTGTATGTCATTCAAGTAGTTAAAAAGATTTTTGATAAGTAATTTCTTGGCCTCAACTGATATCAAAGTTTTTGGTCGTACATACCTATTTGCAATACTGCTTCTGATTGGCCTCGCACTTTTTTTACACCCAGGGTGTTTTTGTTTAGCATATCACTACTTTTTTGGAAGTATAAAAGTATAAACAGATGTTATTACTAGCAAGCAGCAGAGAAGTACTGCATGGGCATAACTTGTACTTGCCTAGCACACAATATTGCAAATTAAACTTTGAATGAAAAATTCAAGCCCGAGATTTTTTTTAACTTTCACTACAGAGTGATACATCAATATAGATTGTGTATCTGAAAGTTTATGCAAATCATTTGAAGGGGATCTAAGTTATGACATCTATCAACCTGCAGTGTGATAGCCCTTCTCAAATACATTCAAGTGTTTACTTCAGACTGATAATAGTATGACAGGTAGAGCATACATAGGAGAAGTGCTGATACAAATTTGGCTGAAATCCATGAAGAAATAAGTGAGTTATTAGACAAACAAGTGAATGTATAAAAAGGAGTTTGAAAAAACTTCCGGAGTTCATGAAAGCTTCCGCAAGCCCCCGAAAAAGTGTGCGATGAAAATGAAAGAAAGAAAAGAAAAAAAAAACGACTGCCGCGTAAAATGTTTGTGGTGATAGGAAGGAATTTATAAGGCTGTATCAGAAGAATGGTTGAATAGATTTCTATGAACTTCGGGATATTGATTCTTCAAACAATGAAGGTACTAATTGTCTAGTAAACAGGCGAGTTGGGCGGGAAAGGATGGTTCGTCATGCGTAGTTGCACAACGGGTGCCATAAAACTCGCAATGGCTGATACTTAGTAATGGTGGCGCCTATTTCCTCCATTCTAGATTTGTTGATTGTATATAGTAAGAATGTTGTGGGTCGGTAATAAATAAGTGATAACTTTAATAGCGGCTTAGCTAGAGCGTTTGCGAGTTTGAGGGTGGTGCTATGTGTAAATAACTCACTCAGTGGTCGCGTTGTTGTGCTTCTTCTTGGCCTTGTGACTCGCTATTGTGAGTCTTGATTAGGGCTATGGAAATTTGACATTCAAATTTTCTTTAATAAAATAGTCTGACAATTTGAAGCATTGGTGTTACAACTGCCGCACACTTGTATCCCTGTGCGTGGGCGGATCAAAGAAGCCATCAGGGTGGATAACTTAGTTATCCCCCAGTGTGCAGGGTGGATAACTAGTTATCCACCCGTCGTCAATGGTTACATGATGCAAACAAAATATGAAGATTCTCAGCTTGAAAATAGCAGCAAAACTATTTCAGGTATTGTATAACCTAGTTTATAATTGCTAGGGATAGTTGTAGCGATATTATAGGCTACTTTGCAATGTTGTTCCAGAACGAATGTATAAGAGTTGCCTAGGAAAATTAGCTAAAAGACCAGCGTGTTCACCTGGATACAAGCCAGTTATATCCCAGTACACTCGTGGGTTATCTTAGTTATTAACCCTCGTCCTCGGCTTCGCCTCGGACTCGGGTAATAACTAAGATAACCTACTCGTACTGGGATATAACTAATACTTTTACTCTTTGATTTACCCACACAAAGTTTACATGAGTATGGTGATGATGATTTGTTTTTCATTATTATATGTGCTAGCATGCATCAGATGAGAAGTATAATTTTGAGAGACTACAACGAGAGACAATTTTGAAGCATCAGAAGTTACTGCAGTAAGTTTATCATTGTGAATGATCAATGACTAGTGTTGTTGTAATTAGACCATTGCCATTAGAACTGACTGCTGTCAATGAGGACATTGTAATGGATGATATTGAAGTGTTTAGGAAGAATGGGTTTGAGTTTTCCATTGACAAAGAAGGTGGCTAACTGCAGACACTTATTAATAATTATGAGCAATTCTTTAGCCCCACCCACAAAACGAGTAAAACTGATTGGCCAATCCGTTAGTAAAGACTGGTCACTAGGACCATCAGGTGAATAATAACAATTGATCCTACACAATTCATAAAGTTTATTTGTTAGACATTGATGAATTGATTTTCATGTTAAGTGATGCTCCAGTAAGATCACATGATCCAATACTGTTAACAGCTCTGTGTTGTGTGTTAGGGTCAAATGTGTAGACCATCACGAGTATCGACGATGTTTGCATCAAGAGCTTGTAGATCATCCATCATGATAGGTACCTCACTGAATATCAGTGAGATGAAGAAGGTTAGGAGCAGAGAAATTGTGGTCTTAGTTATGTACACAGAATATTGATTTTGATAGTTACTGGTACACATGGGAGAAATAGAGCAACCTTGGGTAAGTGAAAAAGATATCACAGATTCTTCATAGTTGAGCTCAACACTCTTCCTATTGCTACCTTGTTAACTACCATATAGCACAGTTTTTTGACGGGGGAAATATTGACAGATGGACTTCATCAAGAAATTTGAAAGGGAAAATATTGACGGACAACATTCTAGGATACCTGTATTAGCTAAATTACTGAAGATTATTGAAAAGGAAAATTTTGACGCATTACTACTACCTTAGTGTCAAATCCATGAATATTTTCCCCTGTCAAAACATTGCACTGTATAGTGTAGCCAGTAGATATCTATGACTGTTGTTTCTTTTTACAGAATTGTCCTCATGGCAGACCCACAATGAGACATTTAGTGGATTTATCACTTCTCAACGCCTAGCTACCTACTAAGAAAATTATGCATAGCCATAGCTAGCTATTATGTTTCATCTATAGTTTAGCTAACTGGTGACAGTATGTACTACCGAGCTACATTATATAGCTACACACATGTATGCGACCAGGCCTGGGAAAACAGATCTTATCTACTCACAAAAATTTTTTAGTCTTCCAAATTTAATAAATTTAATCATATAGCTGTGTAGGGAATTCAATAAAACTTACAGATTTTGAATAGCACACACAGAAAAATAGATAGATATCATAATATGAATAGTGTAGGTAAGACTGGTTTTCTCAGGCCCGGTCACATAATTTTTATAGTGATGCAACAATAATTCATGATAGATGATATATCATGATATGAAATTTCACAATGATCATGATATGATATTGAAAAATTAATACAAATTGTTATACATGACTTGTACTGGATTCAAAGTGAAACAAACCTTCAAATGTTAAATTCAACATTCAAAATGTTTACAGCTACTTCACTACATAATGGAGTATCCATGTTGGTAATTTGTGCATTGTCCCTTACATGAGCAGTCAAAAACGAGAATTTATAATTGTCAGCTGCTGCTCAAGACTATTACATGTGTACCTTATGGCTTTATTATGAGAAGAAAGTATTTTGCAGGTACCTTTAGTGCATGTGTTATCACTAATATAAAGTAAAATTGTGTTGTAAGAAACATCAATCACATTTGTTTGAAGCTTCGAAGGTTATAAATAGACATTCATGTATGCACTAGTAAAAGATGACTATATCAAAAGTAAACATGTTTGTCCACATTGTACTTCATGGTCAAATCATGACTATAAATAATAATAATTTGTGACTTAGCTAGTATCGTGTATAACTAAAGAGATCAATACCAAATATACTCTAATAAACAGCTAGCACGTACAGTTAAGCAAACAAACCTAAAATGGGAGTGTATATTATTATGCATAATGTTTGTAGTATTGGCCCGTAATATTCTCAGTGAAGTATGTATCTTAACTAAAACAGCAAAATTTTTCACTGTCAGTCTCTTCTTGGTGCATGCGCAGTATTCACTTCAAAATACAAGGAATCATTAATAAGAAAGCATGGGTCATTAGAACTGTCCAGTTGTACAAGAGGGATAAAGCACTGTCAACTCCATGATGGATTATGCAATCAGTATGCTGGAACCTTTCCAGCATACATCATGATCAAGCCAGGATTATCAGTGCCAGACCAAATCTCCTTGTTGTAATGACTTTTATCTTCAGTTTGGTTCAACAATTTAACAACAATGGTCCCAGTGAAAGGCCAAGGAAGAGAATTATCATATTTTCCTTTCACAATGGATGCTGAGATTATCATCATGTCATCTCTATTAAAGCCAATAATAAGTGTATTTGCCTCTTGCAGCATTGATGTAGAATGAAGATGTGATTAAAGTGTTTCTTTCTCTCTTAGCTTGTTCATAACCATTCACACACAGTATCACAGGCAACATTGGATCAGGAAACTGTGTAGCTGTTTCTGCCATTGTTTTCAAATAAAGTGTCCAGTTAGCTTTCTTCATTTTCTGTGCCATCAATTTGTAACTATCAATCCAGTATTCAACATACAAGTGTGTTGTGATACATCACGCTGCAAAGGGGCCATTTTGTTAGTTATTTCATCGGTTAATATTGCTTTAGTTTCGGCCATAAATGTACCAAGAGTTCCTTTCATTTTACTATGTCTAGTTGCTAACGTCCGATTGGCTGCAGCAAGCTGACTTTTTAACTCACCAACCTCAGTTTTTAGAGCATCAAGGTTATGTTTGAGTTGTTTGTTCTCCTTGCACACAACAGAAAGTGTACCCTGAACCTCTGAATAATTAGTACACAGAACCTGTACAAACTTTTTGTTCAGTTGGTGGAGTTCAGCCGTCAACTTTTTATTCTGTGCATCTACCTTTTCAGTTATGTTGTAAACCTCATACTCAAGTTTATAACATTGTTTTTCTAAAGAAGAAATCCTTGTCTGAGTTGAGCCCAGTTCAGTAAACAAACACTTTGGACCCAACTGCATGGAAATCATTTTTTTATCATTGGATTGCCTTTCTGTAGGTCAACAATGGCAGCGCAGGTCAAAGTTTGATGTTGAGTTAAATTTGAATTACTGTGCCTTTTCAAATTACACTGCTTCCTTTTTGCTTTGCATCCAACTTCACTGAAAGGACAAGACACTTGCATTGGGACAGACACCTAAATGTTTCTGTAACTGACTCCTTCTGATCGTATTTTTTTGTACATTTACTGATTAGGACAAGTAAGTGGATAATCATTATTAGGGCATTCAGGAATGTGATGTTGCTGAGGGATAAATACAAATACATCTTGATGGCTGCAAAGGGACATGTAAAAGGACAATAATCACATTCCTTGTTTGTATGTGTCTTTAACTCGTTTCTTGGGTATGACATGTCACAATCGTCGTTTGGACAATTTACAACAACATACTGACACTGGCCAGATTGTTGCCCAACTGACAGGTGCATATTGAAATTGCCCAGTTCTCCTGTCCAGTCGCATCCTTGTGGTCATAGTATACAGTAAACTTGTCCTTCGTTTAATTCTCGTTTGAAGCGTTTATTAATGATTCCTTTGATAGGGCATGCTTTACACATTGGTCAGAAAGGGATTTTTCAACAAACTTAACCACACTGGACACTTCCAATTTTCTTTTAAAGGTCCATCCACAAACTGTATCTCGGTGTTTTGTAAATACGTACCTTCCGCCATAGACTTGCGCGACTGCCCGCCAAGAAATTCTACAAATAGCTCTGGGAACTGTATTTATTGCACACCGTTAGATCACGTGTGCTCTTAAGTCAGTATTCACAATGTGGAGACTAGTAATTCTGTTGCTGTCATTTATGCTACATTGCAACGCGCAATATGATATGGCAAGCTACCTTGACTCTCTGGGCTGTGACAAAATTGAACTATCCCAGAAGGAACAAGCCTGCTTTATAAATTTTACTAGAAATATGACGAGTGCATATAGTTCTCTGATGAATTCCGTGAGCAATTCAATACCAAATACGAATCCTAGTCCAAATGATGTCGCTATTTCTATCAACGCCATTATGGGGGTTTTCGGGGTGCTGTGTGAAAATGATGTATGTCTAAATGGAATCAAAAAGACTTATGCGGCTTGTAAGGTATGACTGCATTCGTATTTACATGTACTTATGCATTGATTAAAAGGGACCCATAAGTTCAAAAATTATGATCACGTATATACAAGATTTTTCATACATATCTTAAGGATTTACCAGTAAATTTTTCAGCAGCTTAATCTTGACACCAATTGACATTAAAGATTTTCAGGATTTCATAGAGATTTTTGACGAGGCCCTTGATTGAAAGATAAGCTACATTCATAAGATGGATTCCATGTTTAAAACTCATTCATCTGCCTGCTGCTGCACTATAGTAAGTGACTAGGAAACTATTGGAATGTTATTGAATAAGATACGGGCACAGTAAGGGAGTGAAAGTATTAGAGTACAGTGGGATGAGTGGAGTCTGTCAGGCATTCATCTAGGAAATGACTCAAGGGGGTGGGAGTTTGTCAAGGGGGCGAGTACTCCCCCGCCCCCTTAAATAAATCCCTGCCTGTGTAATATGGAGCTAAACAAAAACACCCTGGGTGTAAAAGAAGTGCGAGGCCAATCAGAAGCAGTATTGCAAATAGGTATGTACGACCAAAAACTTTGATATCAGTTGAGGTCAAGAAGTTACTTATCAAAAATCTTTTTAACTACTTGAACAACATACAATAGTTTATAGCATATTTTCACAACTATGATTGGCTTTATCACTTGGCCACCTTTATTAATAATGATGGTGTGAAAAAGGTGACCAAGTGACAAAGCCAATCATGGTTGTGAAAATATGCTATAAACTATTGTATGTCGTTCAAGTAGTTAAAAAGATTTTTGATAAGTAACTTCTTGGCCTCAACTAATATCAAAGTTTTTGGTCGCACATACCTATTTGCAATGCTGCTTCTGCATTTTTTTTACACCCAGGGTGTTTTTGTTTATCATATCACTACTTTTTTGGAAGTATAAACAGATGTTATTACTAGCAAGCAGCAGAGAAATACTGCATGGGCATAACTTGTACTTGCCTAGTACACAATATTGTAAATTGAACTTTGAAGCTTAATTTAGAAAAATTCAAGCCTGAGATTTTTTAAAACTTTCACTACAGAGTGATACATCAATGTAGATTATGTATCTGAAAGTTTATACAAATCATTTGAAGGGGGTCCAAGTTATGACAACTATCAACCTGCAGTGTAATAGCCCTTCTTAAATACATTCAAGTGTTTACTTCAGACTGATAATAGTATGACAAGTAGAGCATACATAGGAGAAGTGCTGATACAAATTTGGCTGAAATCCATGAAGAAATCAGTGAGTTATTAGACAAACAAGTGAATGTATAAAAAGAGAGTTTGAAAAAACTTCCAGGGTTCACGAAAGCTCCCGCAAGCCCACAAAAAAAGTGTGCAATGAAAGAAAGAAAGAAAAAACGACTGCCGCGTAAAATTTTTGTGGTGACAGGAAGGCATTTATAAGACTGTATCAGAAGAATGGCTGAACCGATTTCTATCAACTTCGGGATATTGATTCTTCAATCAATGAAGGTACTGATTCTCTAGTAAACGGGCGAATCGGGCAGGAAAGGATGGTTCGTCGTGCGTAGTCGCACAACGGGCGCCATAAAACTTGCAATGGCTGGTATTTAGGAATGGTGGTGCCTATTTCCTCCATTCTCGGTTTGTTGATTCTATATGGTAAAAACGTTGTGGGTCGGTAATAACTAAGTGATAGCTTTAATGGCGGCTTAGCTAGAGCGTTTGCGAGCTTGAGGGCGGTGCTACGTGTAAATAACTCACTCAGTGGTCGCGTTGCTGCGCTTCTTCTTGGCCTCACGATTCACTATCGTGAGTCTTGATACTAAAAGGCAAGCTCAGACTTTAACTAAGTGTATGGATTGTGAAGGTGTCCTTTCATACATTAAATAATAACAACATGAGCATTAAAGCGGCCTCTGTGGTGGTATTCTCTATTTCTGGATAATTCCTCTTTGGGTTTTCACATCAATTGTTCCATATAAATTTCATATGTCCCTGTAACCAATAATATTAATGGGTTGCAATATGATAAAGAAAGGCAATAATGATGAATGAATTATGTAATGGTTCAGAGAAGTAACAGGTGTACATATTATTATCAGTGGACAATAGACTATTTGTACTACTTCCTATTACAAGATTAGGTGACTCAATCTTGCAATATAGAATACTCAATGGTTCTGGGAGATGTCCCACAACTCCTGATTTAGAGATTTGCTGCTACAGTTCAGGGTTTCATTTAGGGGGGCGCGTGCCCCTTGACAAACTTCTGCCCCCGTTAAATTTTAAGCAAAAGTTTCAATTAAAGTCTCAGATACATCAACAACAACTGTAATATTGAATGAAATGCATGTGTGTCACTGTGGGTTACAGTGTGTTTATACGTACATAACTTGTATTACAGACATTATCACCATACTAGGGGAAATGCACAGCATTGAGGGGCGAGCCTGGTGCTTTGATAGATGCATGTATACACTTATGTAGCTACCACTGATGACTTCACATGCAATTTGACATTGTAATAATTATAGCACAGGGAATAAAACATGTACAGTTCAGTCTCAGTGTAGCTATCTACATGATGGTCTTAAAAATTTGTACCGGTACGTATTTCATGAAAACTAGCCGGATATTAATTACAGTAAAGTAAAGTAATTACAGCGGATTGAAATAACATATGAATTGATTGTAAAAGGTATCATAAGCATGCATAATAAGCAAGTCATGGATGGTATCAGCTATTATAAAGAAAAGTAAATACGTATAGGGCGGCAAGGCAGCTGATACTCGAGGGGTACGGCAGGATTCCGAATCTCGTCGATGGCTGCCAAGAATCTGGAATCTTAACTTTCATTAATATTCTTGTAAAACTTTGTATTTATCCGTATATTGTTAATCGCGTGATATGGATAGCCTTATTTGGTATACAGGAATCTTTAGAATTAAGTCAGGAATCTTGGAATCAAGCCAGGAATCTAGGAATCCTGCCAAGATTCCGAATCACGTCGAAGAAAATTCATAGTGTCGGACCCCTCGCTGATACTATACTTCAATGTATCTATCTGCTATATGCAATCCTAACATCAAATGATCAGCTTTACTATTGCTTACTAGGCTTTGAGTAGAAAGTTATATTCACACATTATGGTTAATAAATTATGGTTAGTACTTGAATGGTATATACACGCCTATGGTTAGCATTTAATGGTTCGCGTGCTATGGTTAGCACTCCACGTGTTTTATGTAATGCTTGTAATGTTTGATGTAATGTTGGTTTGCACTTAAACGGCTTTCAGCCATATACAGGTATTTTGATGTTACAAGCAAGCAAGCAAGAAGACAGATTTCACTGTTGATCCCATATGGTGGGGCTCACTAAGGCTCGCCCAAATATACTATATTGTATCAAGTTCACCTAGAGTTGGACAATATACCGACTTTTTAGTCATACCGCGATATCACTTTGATACCGACTAGGATTTTAAATACCGAAATACCGAAATACCATATTTAGATATTATTTATTCATATATTTAAGTAATTTATCGTGTATTTAGATATATTTTGAATTTATTATTATTGAAATATAATTGGTGTTGGGAATTTACACCTTATTTGATAGTAAAATAATACATGTGATGCATTTGTGTGAAACATGTCATCATGTCATTCAAACATATCAGTACATCAGTTGTTGTATGCAGTAAAATCATATATTTACATTTAGTCAATATTTTAGTCATACCGAGGTATTGATTATCAAGGTATACCATAAGAAGGTATTGTTGATACCGCCCAACCCTAAGTTCACCTACATTGTATCAGTCAAGTGACTGATCAGCATAATCTATAGAGTGATTATTATTGCTTATGGTGCATTTTGGCAGGTACAGTAGCTGAGAACTGTACCTGAGAATGTCCTGAGAATGCACCAGAAGCAATCTGAGAGAATCTAAAAACAAAAATTTCCTAAGGGGGCATGCCCCAGACCCCCCTAGTTGCCGTGTGCTTACTTTACACCATCACTCCCCCTTACTCTCATAAAATCTTATTTTGCCCCCCTTCAGTCATTTCCTAGATGAAGACCTGCTGAGTTAACCATCCTCAATAAGTCCTCTCATGAGGCTTCACAAAGGATGAAAAACGTAAAATTTCAAGAATGAATATATTGACTCAAACATGTATGGCTTACAACTGTAGTCGGTAGTACTTAATAGTAGGGATTGGTAAGAAATTATATGGTTTCCCGATTTTTCGCACTTCATAAAACAACCATCCAATAGGCTTTACCCAAAAAAACCGACTGGAATGCATTGGTAAGGCTGTAATGATGCTGTACCTTGGTTAAACGAAGCGACAAGTCGAATATTTCGACCTACAGCCAACTTTGAAAATTTCGAAATTCACCTGTATTTCGTCTGCCTGCCAGCCTGCCTCCCTGCCTGCCGTAAGACCCGGTTGCGCTAGGTGTAGGGCTCCAGAAATTTCACACAATAAAGGTAATGGCGGCGGATTTACGAAAATGTTGTTCCGAAGATGATTTACCCACTGCGCCATGGCGATTCCTTTTATCCTTCATTCCCTTCCTTGTTCTTCTATATTCCTTTAGCAAGGTGTGAATCTCACCTAAGGTGACGATAGCCTGTTACGGCTTCTGCTTATTACGTCACGCAAAAATCTAGCTTGCACGTGATATAATTAGTTACAGTGGCACCATGGCACGATGTTTTCGTGTGTACTTTATTACATCATGAACTTCGAGATTATAGCCTTGGACAAATAGCTTTTGCTGTTTTTCGAGCGTAATTTGCTATCACACAGCTGCTTTGCCTGTAACATTTGTGCGCCTGCTGAAAGATTATTATGAATGCTTAGCATGTATAAAAAGCAAACAAACTAGAATGATAAAAAATTCAAAATTCAAAAGGTAAGTAGGGATTGAATTCAATGGTGCTACAAAAAGTAAGGAAACAAGGAATAAGATTTTGGGACGAGAGAACATTCTGGCATGAGATAATTTATAAAAGTTTAATCCTTACTTTTGGCAAAAGTAGGGATTAAACTTTTATAAATTATCTCATGCCAGAATGTTCTCTCGTCCCAAAATCTTATTCCTTGTTTCCTTACTTTTTGTAGCACCATTGAATTCAATCCCTACTTACCTTTTGAATTTTTAATTTTTTATCATTCTTTACTAATAGTAATAGCATATGTCATGCATCAAAAATAATCAGCAAGTAAAACCTGGTGCATAAAAATGAAAAATTCAGTCCACTAGTCCAGTCCAGTGAATAGAGACATCCACTAGTCCAGTCCAATGAATGGAGACATCCACTAGTCCAGTCCAGTGAATGGAGACACTCACTAGTCCAGTCCAGTGAATGGAGACACCCACTAGTCCAGTCCAGTGAATGGAGACACCCACTAGTCCAGTCCAGTGAATGGAGACACCCACTAGTCCAGTCCAATGAAGGGGGAGACATCCACTAGTCCGTCCAGTGAATGGAGACACCCACTCAACAGTCAGTTAAAGTCCTGCCCATTCTATGTTTTTGAAAATCTTGATTTGCTGCCCTGAATTTATTTCTAGAAAAATTGATAGTATTGTGCAGCTCTAGTCATGATCCAGACAGATGTTTATATTTGGGGTGTGAACTACTATTATATATAAATATACCACTTTGACACCTCACATCAAAGGAAACCACAGGGATATATTTCAAATATACCCTGGGAACAGGTATATATCATGATATATCCCGCTGCCATGGTGACCAGTCAGTGATGTAGAAACAAACTACCACTCTTTATATAGGCGCAAGAATGCGATATCGATTGTGAGTTTTAGTTTTCTAAATTTAATATATTTATTTGAAGTTGAAAATAAACTTTGTTACTAGTCTAAAAGTGTTTGTATTGAGTGTACAAGCCGATATAAGCCAAAGGACGCCATTTGAGGTGAGTTTCTAACGTGATAAAATAGTCTATTCACTGCGTGACTTAATATATATTAATCTACTCTATTTACACACTCACCATTAGTTTATTCTTTTGAAGCGATTAAACAGGATTTTTTGCCCATTATAAGTGCTGCAGCTTTATAAAAAGTTGTGGTAAACCCACAATCGCCATCACTACCATGCAAGAACGTCATGACAACGATAAAATCGAGCCCCACAATCACAACGAGTACCCGTTATTATATAAAGAGGCCGAATTATTGACGTCAGTTTTGGGCAGATTTTTAGAGTGCCGGAAGTGGAATATATTAGTTATAACATGGGCACTCGGGATTTTCCCGATATATATGCCCGCGCCCTCGGGCCTGCGGCCCTCGGGCTTGGGCATATATATCAGGCAAATCCCTCTTGCCCATGGTATAACTATTACATAAGATGGAATTATAAGTGGTTTTGTGCTTGCATGTACGTTACTATGTACGTGTGCGATAATATCTGAGCAGCCATTTTGAGTGGAGCAGATATTTGCTATGGTACTTTTTGAGCATTCAGGGACTACATAAGATATATAGAATATGATTATAACCTAATAACTGATTTCTTAGTGATGTGCGATACACCTGAAACACTATCTGTATCTAAATGCTGTGTAGTCATGATACGTACGATACAGTATCGTGATACATCCAGTTTTTATAACAAACCTAATGATTTAATTGATTGCGTGGGCGGCCAATAAGTTTGCATGCTTCAGTACTAGCTGTTAGTCCATTGCATTGTTAGAAAACTAGCTGAAACAGTCCAGGTTACATTGCTAAATTGCACAAAACAAAAATATCGATACACTAACCTACTTGTATCGTATCGCGATACATCTAGAATATCGTGATATATCGATATGTATCGCACATAGTGTAAAATCAATTGTGTTTTCTACAGTCGTATTTCCAGAAGATAATGAAATTTGATATGGTAGCAATTATTGAACTCCTCTGCTATAAGAATTCTAATGGAAAATTTTGTGTCAATGATCTACCGGACTTTCAAGGCTATGCAGTAAGCAATTGAAATATTATCAGATGTTGTATAATTGTGTATCTACTGTAACAGCCTCCATCATGTAACAGTGTTTTAACAGATCAGAAATGCAGTGATGCTTGTATAGCGGTATGTAGTTTATATAATACTGTATATGAATTTGTTTTGCAAATATTCATAATAAACATATTGATTTTTTGTTTTCCCATGAATGGTTAGTACAAGTAACGTATATGGTGTGATTTTTATGTTCGTGCCATTGGCTTTTATTATTCATTACAACTTTGTTTTTGCTGTCACAAGTAAATAACCTCATTCTTATATGTACAAGTAATTGAACTGCAGCAAACATTTTTTTTATTATGTGATTGAATAAATGCTTTATATAATAACTAGTAACTACTGATTGTTTATTATAATCTAACTCGGAAGCCCTGGTGTAAAACATGGCATAAGGATGCCAAGGCTTGTGTAGAATGCTACTGACAGCATTGATTTAATTGCTAGTGAAGGTATTAAATACGTAATTGGGGCGAGCCTACCATATGAGAATTCATCTTGCTTGCTTGCTTTGATACAAAATTCCTTATATGGTTGAAAGTCATTTAGGTGTAAACCATAAAACATGTGAACAACTAGTGCTAACCTTCACATGTGATCACTAGGTTGTTATCAAATGTTTACTTCTTGATAATACCAGCTACAGTAAGCATATAGCGTGGTGGTCAAATGAAGTGACCATTGTAAAACCCTATCTGGTCTTTTAAGGGCTCCCTAATAGCAAGAGTTAATAATATAGGAGAGTGTCCTACTCCCATATACCCCTGTAGAAATGCATAGCGTAAAGTTATGATGTAACGACACTGGTTGTTGTGTTGTGACGTTTATGAAGCCCCAAAAATGTCAGTAGCAACAATGAGCTAGCCCACACGACACCATAGTAACAATACAAAAACTCCTACTACGTGAGGACTTACGGCATTTCTCTTTCAAGTAAGTACTGGGTTAGTTTCGTGGTGCAAATCAAATAAATAATTTGCGTGATAGTTTGAACTTAAGCTGTGCACTAAACCATCAAGCATAATCGATTTTTAACAACACCATGTTCAGTTGTTGACGTCACTCGTTATACAGGAAGAAACAGATAAATTCGGAAATGTTACGTCATAACTTTACGCTACGCGTTTCTACAGGGGTATATGGGAGTAGGATACTCTCCTCTCTATATATATTATTAACTCTTGCTAATAGTATGTATTTCATGTCGATAGTCCATTATGCAATACATAGATCAATTAAGTGTCACATTTATTTAGTTGTCTATTGCTTGTTTGCTATAGTGTGTTCTTTATGCCAAATTTATATATAGCAATGGCATTTTAGGCTCGCCCCAATAAAGCATTCAGCAAGGTTACATAGTCTATGCAATCTATACCGTATAGCTCCAAATTTTTGTGGTCGAATATTTTTGTGATTTTCATGAATTACACAGAAATCACGAAAATTTTTGCCACAAAAATTTCCTTACACCACCCTTAAGTACAGGGCTTCACACTTCAAAATCATGAAATAATGATGAATCACGAAAATCAGCTAAGATCACAAAAATTTTCAACCACGAAAATTTGGAGCTATACGGTATGTATGAAAGCTGTAAAACGCTAAAATTTAGTTGCGCTAAATGCAAGTAGCTACAAAATCGCTAAAATTTGTTGGCGCCAATAATACCCGGCCTAAGGTATTCAAATGGTCAGGCAGTCTACTATCTTATTCATGAATAGTCCCACACATATCACAATAGTGAGTACTATCATGATAATCGCTCAGCCCTACTTAATACATAATGTACGTATGGATGGACTGTCTGTGTGTACGAAGATGCTATGCTATAACCTAACTCTCATATGTGCTATGAAAAATGAGCCCCTTAAGTATCTCTACTACTAGTAGATTCACGTATAACATATAATGGTATAATGTAACAAGATTCTGGTTGGTTAAGAAGGTGACAATAAATTGTTTTTAACACTTGAAAGTATAGCTCAGGTCATTTCAATGTACTATTTGGGCTTGTTGTACTGGAGCAGGTAAGTGCCTGTGTTTAGTGCTTTCATTAGCTTCCTTTATCAGCGCCTTAATTTGAGATCACTTCAAGTGTTTCATTTATGAAGGTGGATGTGGCATGTGAATAATGAATCATGTAAAAGAAGACTGGCCTTCAATTTTGTTGCAAGCAGTTTTTCAGCTAAAAAACAACTTTGTATGCTGACTTAGGACAATCTGTCAATATTTCCTGTCAAAAAATTGTGCTCTACGGATTTTGGTATTCAAATCTTCTGTAAGTTATGATCTTTATGATAATGGCTTAATTTTAGGTGATAAAATGTCAACTTGTTTAACAATTAAATACTACGTATATAGCTTAATTAATTTATGAGCATTGAATTGCAAACCATTAAGTTAACTTTATTACAGGAACTACAGAATGTATCTTCTACGTGTTGCTACCCTAGCATGCTAGCTATGTCATTAACAGGGACTTCTCCAAAGTAATCAATGTTATAACTATGTACACTCATCATGGCTATTATAATATAATGTTAGTGTCATCTTATGTTAGTGTCATCTTAGTGTATATGTTAGTGTAGACTTCATTGTGTGCGTATCTATAGGGAAGACTATACACAGATTTGGAAATCATGTAAGATGTCCACACCCAAGCTTTGTGATTTGCCAACTAGCTCTTATCCTAGTAAGTGTTGTTACTAGTAACTATTGACAGGGACATGTCATTCAATATGGCATAGTACTAGTATTTACCAGATAGCAGAAGATGGACCAAGGATATTAAATCGCTTTAACAATGGGAGCTTAAAAATAGTATTTTGATGATTGAAATACTCTAATATAACAGTCGTCATCCTAATAGAGCAATCAATAAATATAGCTGATATTTTTAACCAAGCAACTGCCTGTAGGGACTGATAAGAAAACTGGCTGACTTAAATATGTCCAGCTACTTATGTAAAGTCAAGGGGAAGTGGTTTTCAATTTTACTTAACCTGACCAAATGTGTTTCATCAAATAGTTTACTATATTAGGCATTCATTACTATATTAGGCATTCATTATTATATTAGGCATTCATAATTATATTAGGTATTCATTATTATATTAGGTATTCATTATTATATTAGGCATTCATTATTATATTAGGCATTCATTATTATATTAGGCATTCATAATTAAAGAAGCTGCTACCACGAAAGCTTTCCCATGAATACTTTTCACTCTCATTCTAACCATGAAAGTTTTCCTCTCAAATATTTGGTGTTATAGTAGCTATATGGTATAACATAGCGGCTAGATATAACAAGCTACACTGTAGTGGCTATAATGCATGTAGTAACAGAATAGATAATTTGCGACTTCTCAGTACTGTTTTGGTGAATTTCATGCATGCATGGAACTATCATGATATAATCATGATAATGAGCTGCATTATCGTGATGAGAGATTTTCTGTTGTCGAGTTATCAACTATCTTAATCTTTTTAGAAAATGATGATCATGATAAGACTTCAGACGGAGTGGTTTTTGGTTACATAACAATAATATTGATACTGTCTGTGATCATCTTGTTTCTGCTGATTTTAGTGGTCAAAAGGAAATGTAAAAACCGGTAAGTTAACTGATATTTGTATGCAGAGCTTAAAATAGTGGTCAGTCACTAATCATGCTTCAATTTAAATTATGTAGCTATGTCCAAGCAAAGTCCAATGTGATAGGACAAATTTACTGTATATATCCGATGGGGAAACCAATGATAGTCTATAATAATGTTCCTAATAAATAACCACATGCAAATAGGCTGAAATAGCTAATTATTAATTGTCGGTTAGCTAAGATTTTGTATGATGTAGTGACACTACTTGCAGTGAATTAAAGAAAACTTGTCCATGAGCAATGCTATCAATTAATGTGGTTTAAATTTTTAAACCGGATTTAGGAAAATGTGCATACGTAGTTCACACATCCAATAGTTTTCTCATTTCAGTGTAGGTTAAAGCATTGCCGTGAGTGCTATATGAATAATAAAGCACGATCGAGGCCAAGATGGCTAATATAGCATGAGGCGAAGCCGAGTGCTTTATTTTTCGTAAGTGGCTTACTATAGATGTTGGTATATACAATTATATTTCGGAGATTCCAGATACAGAGTACAGTGTTAACTAGTAGTATTGCCTCATACTCACAGCACTTTAAAGCTAAATCTATAAATAGAAAACCGCTTGGTGCCTTTTTCCTTGCTCGCATAACACGTGTGACTTACAGTAATTCAATGTCTCTTCCATGACAACGGATAATTAAACTCAAAAATCCTTATTTGAGATGATTTCTTCAGACGATTCTCCACGAAGGACACCCAAGGAATCAATTCAGTCGCCAAATACTGGCACCGGACTGAGAATACCTCGCTGGTAGCCGATGTGCACCAGTCGAGAGGGGTTAACAGGCAGGGAGCCGATGTGCCCTTGTTGAAAGTTAATCCTCAGCAACCAGGAAGCTGGATTTATTCAGGTGGTTTCCACTGGACAGTTCAGTTGTTTTTAAACCAGGCGCGTGCCTGGTTTCTTGAAATTGTTTTCGTGTGTGTGTGTGTGTGTGTGTGTGTGTGTGTGTGTGTGTGTGTGTGTGTGTGTGTGTGTGTGTGTGTGTGTGTGTGTGTGTGTGTGTAACTGATGGGCGGGGCCTTAGTAACAAAGCACGTCGTGAGTTACTGCTAAAGAAGAGCAAGGTAATGCTGTGTTAGCCTTTCATTTTACAGCAAAAACCGTTAAACCAGCAGTACATTACTAACAAGACGGAGCACTTCAGTTTTAAAAGTGGGCGTGCCATGCGGGTTGTGAAGCTTATAAAAGAAGACTGACCTATAGTGTTATAGAAAAAATTTCAACTTAATACCACTTTTATCACTAAAGCACTGGAGTATAAAGCCGGTTTAAACAAAAGAATTAAATTTGTATGCGTTGCTATGTGTTCCTTAGTGACGAGTCTTGCTCACGTGACTTACCCAAGATGTCATTAATTGCTATTACAAAACATTGGTTTAACTTACACAACGCCTGGTTTTTAGTAGGGCTGGGCAATAGTATGATAGTATTGACTATCGTGATATTTGGTCAACTATCGTGATAATGATATTACTGTTTACTATCACGATAGTATTGGGTAATTTAAACTGATGCTTTAGAATGGCCAGGAAGCCATATTTTATGGAAACATTTTCAGAATGTTTCAAATAAATACCAAGCTGTGGTATCAATATGTACTTATAATCAGATGCGTGTTATAACTTTAGCTTATGGGATTATTCCAACCTTGCTTTACTTGCACTTTAAAGTAAAGTTTCTAGTACATAAGGTGAACTTGTATAATTACACCTGTAGTGTAGTAGTTGACCACTATTTTAATGACATTCAGATCTATCGTGATAGTATTCACTATCGTGATATTTTCTGTACTATCGTGATAGTAGGTCACATTCACTATCATCCAACCCTAGTTTTTAGATGGTAATACATCAACTTGTTGATCCAACTGTAGTAACGGCTGGCAATGAGTTACAGAGAGCTTCACATACTTGAAACTCATGAGGTGATTAAGTTACTTACTATACTTAGTCAACTATTTTTCATTTGTCTGTTGATAAAGACGTTCGAAATACCATGCATAAAACGCACCCTATCTCACAATCACTTGTGATGGGGGTGGCCAAAATCAATCTCTTCTCCAAGCTTACAATTGTATAGTGCATGGTCTTTGATTATAATACTGTAGCTAGCTACCATAGATCGGGAAAAGTTCGTTGTTAGAAAAATTTCCTATAGGCCTTTGTTTATGAAATTAAAGTGCGCAGATTTTTTTAACAATAAATATTTAACTAGAATTTGGGCGAACACAAAATTTGGTGGGGAAAATGAAGTACCTGGGCTAAAGCCTAAAAATAAAATTAAGAAAGAAAGACTCCAGAGCTAGCACGCAGACTAATATCGCCAGTTGAGGCCAGTGATAACGTGCAATATTTAATGGCTGACTGACCAAACCAAAGATATTTCATTGTAAACATGATTACCATTAACACAGGTTACACAGCACTCGCCTTCATCCAGCGCCATCATTTCACTCGTGCAACATGCTTCCGTATTCAAAAATTTCCAAATTTCGTGTACTTCCTACTTTTACGAAATTAAAACACCTCGAATTTTTATCTTACGACACTTTTTAACACGAAATTAACCTGTACATTGGCTAATGAAAATACAAAGCTGTATAGTCATGCATGCATCTTTGAATCGTCTATAATTGAGGCAAGCCCCACCATATGGGATCAACAGTGAAATCTGTCTTCTTGCTTGCTTGTGTACTTGCTTGCTTGCTTGATGCATCAAAATCCCTTTTATATGGCTGAAAGCCATTTAGTGCAAACCAACATTACATCAAACAGGTGGAGCATTACATCAAACACATAGAGTGCTAACCATAGCATGCGAACCATTAAGTGCTAACCATAGCATGCGAACCATTAAGTGCTAACCATAGCATATATATACCATTCAAGTGCTAACCATAATTTATTAACCACGTGTGAATAAAACTTTCTAATCAAAGCTTGGCGTTTGCATTTGTAAAGCAATAGTAAAGCCGCTGATCATTTGATGTTAGGATTGCATATAGCACTGCATGCAATGGTTAGATAGATACATTGAAGTATCAGCTGCCTTGCCGCCCTATAGTTGGCTATATAATTTTCTGCAATATAAAGATAGATGACTATTAGATGTTGTTTATAAAAGATATAAGAAACAAATCTTCCTTTACACTTTGTCAAAAGGGCCTCACTATTACTTTTCTTTATAATAGCTGATACCACCACTTGCTTATTATGCATATGCATGCTTGTGATACCTTTTGTGATGAATGGTAGCTAAGTGTATACATGCATCTATCAAAGCACCAGGCTCGCCCCTCAATAGTGTGCATTTCATCTAGTATGCACTTAGTCAATTAACCATGCATGTGTTTTTATGTTGTTGTTTTGTATAGAGTTACTTACGATGATGATTATACGAAGGTTCCATTTGACATTGAAGATTCTGCATGATAGCTAAACCATATAGCTACATAATTGTCATAACTCATGTCATGTATGTAGCTATAATTTTATGTGGTTTTAATAACTGTGGCTAAAATAGCAAATGATGTAGCTACTATATATACGTATAGTTTGCTACTTAGTATAGCTATATATGTGCATGTTCAGCTGGTTACTGCAGATTCATTGATACGTGTGCAGAGATGTCCATGCACTGGTTAATAATGATGATTTGGACAGATAGCTATAGCTATGCATGCTTTGTATATCAAGACTATTTTATTTAGAACATTTGCATGTGTAAAATTATCCTGCTAGCTATGTATGTGTGTATTCATGTATGCTTACATCACATTAATAGATTCACCCAAAATTTCACGTTAAAGGTTCAATGATATAAAAAGTTTGCCTTTTGGGGCATCTTGTATAATTAGCTACATAGCTAAAATTAGCGACTAGCACGTGATACACGGTTACAGTAATCGGATTGCGTAACTTGGGTGTAACGCTTAATTACGAAGGAATCAAGAAATGAAGTACGTTTTGCTATTACTACTGCTCGACCAGGTTCACCGTTATGCTCTCGGAACCACTACCGTTTCTAAGGTTAAACGACAAGTCCCGGATCCGTCACAACTACTGCCTTGTATTCAAGCCTACAGTACTCTATCGGCCGATGAACAACACTGTTTTACTGATTCATACGAGGTTACTCTTCCTGGACTATTAAGTCCCAGTGATTTTGGTGGTATATGTACAAGTGAATTTTGTATGAACATCGCAGTGAGGCTATTTGAGACCTGTAAGGTATGTACCATGTAAATGGTGATTGCGTGTTGATAAAATAATATTGACACTTTTAAAATCATGTATTATAGCGCGCTAGTGTTATTTACCTATCAATGTTATGCCCCACTACCCCCCACCCTGGGAAAATGGGGGAAGGAGAGATATTTATCTTAATTGTCATTAAACTTGCCCCACAAATGGGCTAGAATCAAATACTGCCTCCTACGCATAGAACGTGCTATAAATAGAAACTGCATGTTTTCAGCAAAAGTAATCATATTGCAACTTATAAAGTGATGGGATCTGACTGATGGCTTTGCCCAATAGGTGGGGAATTTGAGGCAAGCATAAGTCAAACACATTATTACCAGGAAGGGCATCCACAATGCAGTAGTTGAAGTTTGTCATTTCAATTATTGTAACTAGATTAAATATAAAAATTTTCAATTTCAAAAAGGGAATAGGGATCAAAATGCTACTAGAAATCAGCAACCTATAATACCATAGATCAAAAGGATAGGAAAAGTTAAATATCAAAAAGTATGGAAACAAGAAGGATAGAAAAGCTTGAAGATCAAAACAGTATGAAAACAAGAAGGAGATTTTAACTACATAGATAGAACTGTTATCCTCAAGCATTTGTGATCCCTATTCTGACTGCATCAGTATTACAGAGGTGGCTCAGGCAGCTTTCCATTGGGGAGGCAAACTTTAGATACACACTTACATAAATGAACTCAGGCATCTAAAATGTACTGAACTGTATGCATGTTGGACATTTTGGGGGGCGATTGCCCCTCCAGCCCCCTGCTCAGCCTCCCCTGTATTGGCTAATGGATTCCTTTGAAAGCAGTCAGAATAGGGATCTCAAATGCTTGAGAACAACAGTTCTATCTACGTAGTTAAAATCTACCTTGTTTCCATACTTTTTGATCTTTAAGCTTTTCTATCCTTCTTGTTTCCATACCTTTTTGATCTTTAATTTTATCTATCCTTTTGATCTATAGTACTAGGTTGCCGATTTCTAGTAGCATTTTCGATCCCTATTCCCTTTTTGAAATTGAAAATAATCTAGTTTCTTAATTTTTTTATGCCCACTTAGTGGGCTATTTATATTGGTAACATCATGAGAGGCTTGTACAAACAATGGAAATCAAACAGGGATGATGGAGAGGAGAAAATTTTGTCTTTAAACATACGTACTGATGGATATGGAAACTTGAAAATCATGGCTTGATCTGGTTGAGTGTCAATTGACTAAATGGTGTAGTACATACGTAGGTCACACAATCTTCTCTTGCTCCAGGTTCCCTAGTCTATGTGTACTTTTAACTTGTTAGCTGTACAATTCTTAATCACTGACTATAGCTAATCACTGCAACACATTTCTTGATTTTTAGTGTGCTCACTTGTTGAATTGGTGATTTCATTCACATTTGAACTGGTGATTTCACTGTCACATGAATGTAGGCTGTAGCTACGCATGTCCCTCTATAGCCTCAGTAGTGGGTATTTTGTTCTCACATGCACATGCAGGTCTGTGTGTCCATGGCATATGTAGTATTACCATACTTATAAGAAGCTTTAACCTCTCTTTGAGCCATGCATTTTTGTGTTTAGTAGCTCCAACCCCCAGACTAATCATAAATTAACAGGAATTACCACTGCTATTCAGCTAGATTGTTGTCAACAACTCCTGCAGTGAAATATGGGAGATGCATGCATGGCTTTTGATACGAATAGCTAGTCTGGAGAATATTGTGAGTAGTGTAGTTGGGGCGAGCCCCGCTCAGACGGGAAATCTCATACGGTGGTTCATGCGTGGAAAAACGATGGCGAAATCCAGGCTGTCCCACACTACTGTAAGTTTGGTACGGTGGTTCATGTGCAAAATACACAGATAAATCCATACGAATGCTTATGTAACACGACAAAATCCTACTTCGAGTACTGGACTCTCCATATTTGGTCATACGGTGGTTCATGCCATGAAGTGATAAACAGAGAAGATTACTGACACTCCATATATGGTCGTACGGTGGTTCATGCCACAAAGTTATAAACAGAGATTACTGACACTCCATGTACAGTCGTATGGTGGTTCATGCCACGAGAAATAAATGGCGCAAATTTAATAGAATATGGATAGTCTAAATGTGCACATCGATTGAATTTAATATTTTGGGTATACTATGGAGAGAAAAGAAAGACTGAGGAGAAGAAGGGAGTTGCACTGATTAAGAAGAAGTATGGAAACACTGGAACAAAGGGAATCAAGGCTAGCAGCACGAAGAGAGCGAGAAAGAAGACACTTGTTCTCCAATTACTCCACGTGTATCGATAATACTTCATTGACAACAATTCAACGTGGACGGCTCAGAGAAAAAGCTTTTGCCCGGGACACTAATCCTTTTAGTTGGTCAGTTTCAATTGCTCAGGCTCGCCCCCCGATGTTCAAACATCTGTCTAGTATTTCTAAAACAGGGCAACACGTAAGGCAGGTAAGTATAAGTAGGGTAAATGATTATAGGCTAGCTAATATATAAATGCAGTAATGAACTTGTGTATATGCACTAAAACATTAGAAGCAATGGAAAGCAGAGTTATATGATAGTATCAGTAATATTATAGTCTTGCTTGTAATCTTGCTAAATACCATATAGCTGTAGTCTAGTATTCTATTGAACGATGTAGAACACACACGGTTGCAAATTAATTAGATTAACGGGGCAGGCAATACAAGTAACTGAAGTAAGTGGATGAAGCGGATAAAAAACTTAGAAAATTTCTGACACTGGAAATTTCAACTCTAAGAAACGGGCTTAAAATCATTTACTATGATTTATAGGACGTTGTTAAGTAGGTCTGAGTAGCTTATAGCACAATATCCTAGTCAGGGAGGCAGTTCTGAGGCTGGGCATTGTCCTGTGCTTTCATAGCTTCACGATCAATCTCGTCCGGGAAGAAGCTGTTTTGTGCCATATCTTGTATTCGCATTACAAAACAAAATTTTTAAATAGCCAGAGAGCTGGCCACGCATATTGTAAACATCGTTTAAGAATTAATTCGGATATATCCACTCTTGATTTTGCTGTAGCCTCTCCAAACAAGAAAATAATAATAAGAATATGAAGATTTGAGGTGTTTTCGGCAGTTACGGAAAATCACGAAAACAATTGAGTTAAGTCTTAATAATTGTTCCCTTACCTAAGTAACACTAAAGGACACCCTCAAAGGCTTTTCAGCAAAAATAAAAGCTATTAAGGTGAATTTAAAATAGAATTTAGTGAGCATTCTATTAGGATTTTTGCAGTTTTTTGGCGCGATCCCTATTACAAACCCACCATCATGGCTCATGATAATCCCCATTAACCTTGCTATATTGTAGTATCTACAACAATGAGTTTTTTAACGGATGCATGTGACCTAGTGAGTTGTAAATCTGTAATAGCATAACTTTGCCTACATTTCTTGTTTTTATCATCCGCTATGGGCTACAAAATATATTAGTGATGGATATTGTTCTGATAACGGATCAATCTTGTTCCGTTACTCTCCTACGCTCTTCTACGTAAACCTATTTTAAACCCTTGCATGTACACAGTACATATACATATGTATATGTACTGTGTATCATGATACTACCATAAACACTCAGACAAATTCATACTTGTCTAGGTTGCATTTCAAGATTGGTTACCTGTTGACTATCAAGATATCAGTTCTGAGTCACTTGTGGATTTGTTTTGTGCACGTGATTTCAGTGGTGTACCGTGTTACTCTCAGTTACCCTTGAATACTGATGTGGTGAGTCTGTCTGTCTGTCTGTATGTGTATATGGTGTGCACGTAATTTCAGTGGTGTACCGTATTACTCTTTGTTATCCTTGACTACTAATATTCTGCTGGCTAGCTAAAACTGCAAGACACAACTGTATAGTCTTCTTAGAAGGTTTCACAAATGCCCTTTGAGCAATCTAAAAGCATTTAGTTTAATTAATATGTTATGCACTCTTGGTTTAATCAACTACACTTGCAGCATCATTATTATCAGAAATACATGCATTCATGCACATGAACAGTTATCACATTACAACATCTGTAATCCACACACATGCATGCATACTATGGCCAGCATATATGTAGCTACCTGGCTTGAAATTCTTATCATGAACCAACACGCCAAAACCATTTGTAAAGCTGCTTTGGTTTGAAAAACTCCCCCAGATACTCTTTTAATGCTCTAAGAGTAAGAGTAACAGTGTTATACGTCTGTCTGTCTGTGTATGTGTTGTGTGCGCATGTCCATATGTGTGTAATATACATAGTGTAACTGTATGGAGACTCTTGTTGATTAACTGTTGCTGTATCCATAGTTGTTGTCTTGCCAGAGTGTACTGACTGGAGATATTTGCAACCAAGATTGTAGAAGGGTGAGTGAGTATATGTACAATAGTGCACACACATACATGCCTCTTTATCAAAGCATATTTGTCATTTTCAAGACATTTTAGGGCAGTGCTGCACTGCTCTACCAGTCTGCAGGGAAAACCATGAATATAATATTATTATAATTATTCTTTCAAATATCTATAAATTATTATTTTGCCCAACCTGAGTTACTGGGATGCTTTTGTGTGTGTGTGTGCGCATGCGTGCGTGCGTGCGTGTGTAAGACTGTGTGTACGTGTGATAAACTTATTTACTGTACACATGTATGTAGCATGGTACAAATTTTATTTCTATTATTACATACATGTATAGGTGTTGACACAATATAATACTACTTGTTGCTTTGCTAGTCTCTTATCCCTGCAACCTACCACTGGAAGGTATGTATATATGTATGTATGTATGTATGTATGTATGTATATATGTATGTATGTATGTATGTATGTATGTATGTATGTATGTATGTGTGTATATATGTATGTATGTATGTATGTATGTATGTATGTATGTATGTATGTATGTATGTATGTATGTATGTATGTATGTATGTGTGTATATATGTATGTATGTATGTATGTATGTATATATGTATGTATGTATGTATGTATGTATGTATGTATGTATGTATGTATGTATGTATGTATGTATGTATGTATGTATGTATGTATGTATGTATGTATGTATGTATGTATGTATGTATGTATGTATGTATGTATGTATGTATGTATGTATGTATGTATGTATGTATGTATGTATGTATGTATGTATGTATGTATGTATGTATGTATGTATGTATGTATGTATGTATGTATGTATGTATGAATGTGTAAAGCAAAACAAGCACTTATTGTAGATACTTTCTAATATAGCAGTCACATTGATCTCCTAAGCCTAAGGTACAGATATTAGGGATGGGCAATATTGATATTTTGGTACACAATTGTAGACAAGCATATCACGATTATCACGATTATTGATTTAACTATATTTGTAATGAAAATTGTCTAAAAATATGTCAAATTGTCTACAAATGTGTCTAAACACACCAAAACTGATCACTGATAAGTGCCAATTATCACGATATTACACGATTATTGTTAATGGTAAAAATTGCACGATATCGATTATCAGCAGAGAAAATTTCACGGTTAATAGGCAAAACTGGTTAATTGCCCATCCCTACAGTATATCCACATTTTAAAAATCCCTTGAACTGTGCTAATATCTTCCTATAATCATATCATGTGTATTCCACTAACATAACTATGTAGTTAATTGTACATGCTCTGAATGCAGTGAACAACTTTCTCAGTTATGGAGAATCTGTGGTCTTAGCAGCAACCCTATACTCTGTGACATGCCTCGCAGTTCCAGTTCTAACTCAAATGGTAAGTCTTGCATAGTCTCACATGATCAGTTAGTCATAATGCTATGAATATTGAAGTACTATACTCTGCTTGCGTTCACCTTGCCGGTCGTTTCCCTTGAATAACTTCCGTTGTGAACGGGCTAGAACAAAAATGTTTATATTGCCGTGAAGCCCTTCAAATGCCGGAAACGTTTAGAAAAGAAGCGCTTCCATAGGACTAAGCGCTAAGAAGATATGGGCGCTTTAAAGTTTTTCCATACATTTGTATAGGGGAAACCATTCAAGGGTAAGGCTTTGAAGTTTATTGCTGGACAAATTAGTGGTTGAAGTCCAACAAGTTTTATGCACGTTTATATCATTGGCTGTTATAAGATTACATAATCATCTTTTCTTTCACTCGATAAAGCCTATCTTACCCAATGTTTTGTATGTTTTCTCAACAATTTTCGAATGGCCCTTGGTTTCTTTGTTTCGCTCTTGAAGAATTTTGCCACGTTCACGAGTAGATGGTCCGTTTAGCCTTGTAAGGTGCTTTACTTTGAAAGAATACTTCTCACCATGCCAAACAAGAAGAGTCCTTTAGTTTCAGCTGTTTATTTGTTGTTAGTGACACTGTAGAATCTAGCGACGCCATTATTATTTGCGCTAAAAGGTAATGGCTATTACGTAGTTGTAGTTGTGTGATGTTACATAGTTCAGTAATTGGTGGTTGCTTTCAACTTAAATGGCTTTGTGTGTTGAGTTTCAACTGCAAGGTGAACGCGAACAGACTATAACTTTACCATCAAATAATATTTTTATGTAAGGTCTAGTAAAGTAACTTCCCCACTGTAGATCATGATGAATCAGCAGGGAGTAAGGAAGCATACATTGCTGCTGGAGTGGGAGGATTTCTCATATTAGTTATTATCATAACTACAATAATTGGGATAATTGTCATGAAGAGACGCTCTACATCACGGTATGTTTTCTACATGTAATCTACAGTATTGTGTAAGATTGATGTGTGCCATATAGGGTTAAGTGATTATAGTAATAGTAATCACTATTGTGATAGTTTGGGACTACTCACAAATAATATATTACACTGAAAAAAGGATGCTTAGCTTGATAAATTGATGAAATAGTACTGTATATAATCTACACACTATCATCATGGTATTCATAATCGTAAATATAGAGCTGGAAAAATAACCTAAAAACCAGTTAACCAACTGGTAATTTCAGTTACCAATTACCGTATACGTCAAAACATTCGAGGGGGAAAACTTTCGTGGTTTTCACGGATTTTAGCAAAACGCAAATGTTTTACCACTGAAACTTTTCCTGCTTCACAATTAGAAAATAATTACCATTCGCAGTGAAGTCGTTCTCCAATCACAGGTGTCCAATTGTCTTGATACACATGATAACCACGGACAGAACTTCGGTTTCAAATTCGACTTCAGCCATGCGCCCAGCGCGCGTGCCAAACCTTGTGTCAAACTTTATTCTAATTTGCACACACTTTAAAATCCGTATTGCAGAGGCGCGTGTGGGCTTTAAGGCTGCAAACCGCGAAAGTTTTCCCTACATAATGCACATTGTTGATGAACCGCGAAAGTTTTCCCCCTCAAATGTTTTGACGTATACGGTAGTTTTATAACCAGGTAACTGGTTTTTAATATTTTCATGCAAAAAATGAATGGCATATGCTTCTGTTTCTAGTATTAACACATTGCTCTATCCCAGTGCATAGGCGGATCAAAGAGGCCCGCTGGGTGTTATAAATAATAACACCCAGTGGTTTTAATTTGGTGTCAGACAATTAGCATGCATCAAAGGTTTTTGAACTGAGCCATATACCTTTCAATTGTCATAGCAATCCACTCAGTAAGCAACTGATAGAGAGTTTTTGGAGGATATCGAGTACCATCCTCTCTTTGAGCTTCCAACACAAATCGCTGCAGAATATTTTCGCTTTATCAAACAGATCCACTGGAAATTTGTCTTCATTACACCGTTCATTTCTCTGCATCCCCTTGCATTCATGCTTAAAAAACACGGCGAACCCAAATGATTGGTAGATCGAGTGGTACTGGGGGAATAACTCCTTTATACGATATTATAGTTTATATCTCAGTTTCATTAAATGTTTTATTAAATCGGTTTGACGGAAACGAAGGGGCTTTGCTCTTGCCTGAGGCCAGATGAGCATTTTCAATCGTTACTGCTTTGGTGCGTTTCATCTGTGTTTCGCTTACTGATACAAATTTATCACTCGAGGCAAAAAGGTGAGTTGCTTGGCACCATTAAGTCATCTCGAGAGTCATCCATCCTTAATTTACTACTAACTAGCTAAGCTACGAGCAAAACCTTAAATCTGTTTTCAGGAAAATAACCACGTATATACTTGCGGAAGCTGCTGGGTTGATTACAGGAAGTTGATTACACATTGTATACTGGGATAGAAGCCAGTTAAATCCCGTCTACTCGGCTGATATCGTTTTTATTACCCTCAGCCTCGGCTTTGAGTAATAAAAACAATATCATCCTTGTACCGGGATTTAACTATACCATATCACACTTGCAGTAGGATATAACTTTAGATAAAATAATATTATTGTGGGATACACTTTCAATGGTTTTGTGTACTGCATGCATAAATTATGTATTTAAGTAAGATGTAATTACATGTTTTCAGCATATTCATACTCCTCCAGTTAACCGGTAGTTACTTTTGTTCAGTAACCAGTTATCATTTGCCTGCCAGTTTCACAGCTCCTACGTGAATATTACTGTCTCTATTATCGTGATGGCATGATCTTCACTATCACTCAGCTCTAGTGCTTATAGCTGTGTGTTCTTGTGTTTGTATGTGAAATACATTCTGCTTTTAACTAAGTACTTCATAATAATAAACAGCTTAATTTGATGAATCAAAAGATCATAGCTACCATGTATAATTTTGTATATAGTTATTGGTGAATTCTGAATTTGAAAAAGGACGATGTTCGAAGATTCTTTGATCCTGAAATAAAGGTGGAGTTGAAGTTTTTATCGCTATGAAGCTTATCTTGGAAGCGAATGCAAATAGAACACTCAACTGTGGAAACGTGATCTCAATCCACCTTGTCATAGCACACGTATAGCCAAAATTAATGGTGGTGCTGAGCTTCTTATCGTTCTCCACTATCTATTATTAACCAAACTGATCGTTATTTTTTGCTTTGCTGGTGGACCACTTTTACTAATACCTCGACTAATAGTCTTGCTCTTAACCCCAGACATTTTTCCAAACATTTGTGTACTTCTCCGTAAATCTTAATTTAATATACGTATGTCCGGACGTTATTGGGAGCACTGAAAGTACAAATATTATTCTAACGCTTTACATATTGTGTTATTACAGATTCTCAATGAACAGTGGAGATGTCATGAGAATGCCACTGCCTACTGAAGACCCTGATGATTAAACAATTTATACATAAATAACATTATGTTAGCTATTGGCTATGTGTACAGTGTATAAAGAGCTGAACTATCTGCAAAGTTATTTGTATACGTATTATTTTACATATATTTAGCAACACTAGCCTCCATTGTTTGGACAACTAAAGTCTCTGACAACAATCCCTCAACCCTTTGTAATTGTTTTGGTAGCTCATTACAACGGACATAATGTGTATATATATGTGACCCGGCATGAGAAAAGAAGGTTTATGTATGTGCACAGATTTCAAATTTATATAGGAGCGGCCATGATTAGCTATGCAAATTATGCTGACATAATCATGTATTGTTACAGTAGCAGTTGTACATGTAAAATACATTTGGGTATCATCATAAGATTAATAAACATTGAGTTCAACTACTGCATATTAATATATCAGTGTACAAAATATCAGTCAGTCATCAGTCATTCTTTCCTAAAGGATACACAAGTACATATATTTAGCTAACTTTCCAGTGTAATAGATAACAATAATTATACCCCTGGCTACTTCAAAGAAACAAAATGTGTAGGCTTGCGCCTAATATGCCAGCATAATTTTAAGTGTAATAGGTCACAATTTTGGTGAGAATAAATCCGTAACTATGGGCCGTGCACAAGCATAAAACAAAATAATTGGAAACTAAAACTGAAATGGCCGACTGGTAGGGCTGCATCTATTATGCTCTGAAATTGCCTACCATATGACGGGAAACTTTGACGAATCCTCACTTCAACAGCTTTGATGAATTATTTGACAGATATCTCTCTATTGCTTACAATTATAAAGGCATTTATTTGGGTATATGGATTGGCGAATTCACTCTGATTTGTCAAATTTGTCAAACTTTCCCGTTGTATGTATGCTATTATGCTTTTTGGATCAATTCCAATTGGCCATTATGCTACTTATAATTTTTAATATATTATGTTTCTATAAACCTCCAGTTACCTCTACGTACAGCAGAAATTCGGATCTGTCACATGCCAGTGGTATAAGAGCTTCAACAAAATTATAATAATTAATTTTAGAGGTGCCTAATAGCAATTACGAAGGAGTTGTAGAAGCATAGATTATATACGCCCTATGGATGCAAAACTTATAAGCGCCACCAGTCATATCCTGGTTTCGCACCCCCAATTTATAACTGCCCTCTGTCCATAGTGAAAACCATCCCTGAAAGGCCTAATGTGTGATTTTTATCATGCAAAAAAGCTAGAAAGCTAGCTGTCTGTGCCCAGCTAAAAATTTATACAAAGAAATTGATATACTCTAATAGTACAGTCAATGCTAAACAAAAACACCCTGGTTGTAAAAAAAGTGCGAGGCCAATCAGAAGCAGCATTGCAAATAGGAATGTGCAACCAAAAAACGTTGATATCAGTTGAGGCCAAGAAGTTACTTATCAAAAATCTTTTTAACTATATACAGTACTTGAATGACATACAATAGTTTATAGCATATTTTCACAACTATGATTGGCTTTGTCACTTGGCCACCTTTTTCACACCATCATTATTAATAAAGGTGGCCAAGTGACAAAGCCAATCATAGTTGTGAAAATATGCTATAAACTATTGTATGTAATTCAAGTAGCATAGAGACACTGGCATTCGATTACGAATGTATAGGCGTGTGCCACTGTTTGCGTATATAATCTATGGTAGAAGCTATGCCTTGTGAATTTCTTCTGTTGTGAAGTGTTAAATGGCAGTGGGGTGAGTGTATTTTAGACTGTATAAATGGCATGTGTATAGGTTTTAATTATATATTTTGCCTATTATGCTGGCATTATGCTTGATGCTGAAGCACACCTATCACGCTAAAAGTTATGCTGGCATAATCGACCCAGGCCTACTGACTGGCGAACGAGGTTGAAACCATAGATTCAAAGACAGTAGATGATGATGATTAACAGTACACTTGAAGAACAGTGATGAAGAAGAGGTACAAATTATTTACAATGCAGATACAGATCTAGGTGAGGTAGATTCGCTCTAACATCCTACATGCTAGCAGTTGCCCAGCGGCTGTTTTAGCACAATAGCTATATAGCTAGTTAATATGGTCACCATTTGGATTGCGACATTATTACTGATACAATGGAATAAAAGAGGAATAATAGGTGGTTATGATAATAATGGGTAAAAATAACTAAAATTTTTGGGAAGGAATAATAGGTAAAATTTTGAGCCTAATAGGCGCAAGCCTACCCTCTGTTATACTGTACAAAATTTTGACAAGTTAAAGTATTGACGAATTGTCAAATTTTTACATTTGATAAAAGTTGTTCCAAGCCTCATTTTCTATTTAATGTGCAATGCAAAGCAAAAGTATAGCAGTGCCATGTTTGTAGGATTTCTTTAAAAAACAATGGACAATATTTTGATGAATGGACAAATTTTCATCAAATTCATCAATAGTTTTTACCGTCAAAATTTTATGCTATACAGTATATACTCCAGAACACACAAAACTGTTATAGGATACGCAAACAGGCTATGTGACTTGTTTACCTCCCACATGGACAGATCAAAAGCTCACTGTATAAACTGATTACTTAAGGTTATAGCTACATAATCAACCAATTGATAACTAAATCATTTCCTTGACTGCTTCTTTGATCTGTCCTTCACCAGGAGATAAGCTATGTTGTTATAAAAGGCACAAATGCTGCTATAAATTTACATACCAGTCAACTTATTATAGTTGGATATCCAGTCTTGTAGTCTGAATACTTAAAGGTGTATCCGGTATCAACTATCTTTTTATTGACACAACGTTTACTGCTTGTTCTAAAGGATGGCTGCGTATCATCAAGGTTATCAACATGCAACTGATCGGCAAGCCAGTGCATTATGTCATACAGAGGGACAGGACAGTGATCTACTCCCACATAAACTGAGTCTACTGACTGCTTATTTAAATCTCTTTTTATCAGGTGGGCAAATATGCCAGCACAGTCGTCACGGTGGATACGGTTTGTGTAGATAACCGGTTCTGATGGACACCCCTTTCCTGCTTTAACTTGGTTGATCAACCAGAGCCTGCCTGGTCCATATATACCTCCCAACCTAACACAGGTTGCTGGAAAAGGAGATCTCAAAACAATATTCTCAGCTTCTAACATGATCTTTCCTGCAAATGAGGTAGGCAACGTTGGTGAATTTTCATCAACCAATTCGCCATCCTTTTGGTGGTAAACACTCGTGCTTGAAGTAAATAGAATACGCTTTGGACGATAGCCATCTCTTTGAAGTCGGGTAATGATATTAGTCAATCCTTTGATGTATGCATTGTGATAATCATCTTCATTGTAACTACTAGCGGCCGCTGAGTATATCACGTAATCAACTGACTGTGGCCACTGTCCCAACTGGTCAGGATCGAAAAGGTCTCCAGCAATTGGATGTGACACACTAGCCGGGAGCTTTTCAACAGAACGACGAAGCCCCCACACTACAAATCCTTCACCAGCCTGCAGTATTCTTGCTAATTCACACCCCACATACCCACGATCAGAATATTAATATTAGCAGAGCTATCAGCCATATTTACGTGAACTTCGTTCTCTATAATTGGCCGCAACGCTAGCCCGCAATTTTTACAGGGTTAACTCCCTAGCAACACCATGCAAGCATAAATTCAGCTAGCAACTGGTCTACTAAACAAGCATATCAACGAACTTTTAGCTACGTAGCTATATATATATATATATATATATATATATATAGGTATCCTCATTTTCTTAGCTCTGTTACTCCTATAATATCCCACATAGTTATAGCTATCATTTTGCTTATAATCAGCCACCATCATGCAAAGGTAGTTTCATTACAACTTCACACAATTGCATGTAGTTGTGCATGCAACACATATGATCAATCAGTACTGATACCGGCTTTGCTTTGCAAGGTAACCATAAAATTATAATATTATATCCTCAGTCCATGTCCATGATATATAGAGTTGATGGAGTGCATGCATGGAGGTTGGAAAACACCCTCTGATCAGTATACACAATTTATTAACATTGCTAGCTACTTGCGTTGCTGTATAATGTGCCTGTATGGCGCTATATAGCATATATAGATATGGATACAACAGCTACGTACAACACTTTTTTCTTTGTTTGTGATTGTTAGGTTGTGAGTTATTGGGCAATCTCACAACATCTCCATCAGTATTGTATACTGTAGCTGTTTGCTCAGCCGGCTGATCTTGATGATGAGACATCTTGTTCATGATCTATATAATTATATGTATGTACTGCATAACTACACAACAATACAGATACACTCATCCTAATCGAGACTCATGGTAAACTGTCATGAGCTAAAGCGCCTATACGGCATAGCTATATATAGCTACATATTAGCTTTTTAAACTGACATGACTGTAGCTACTACAGTGAGTATTTACATGGTAGCTATGTAGTGTCCCTCTGATCACGAATTCAAATGCTGTAGCTGTCATAAAAGCTATCTAGCTATCACTTTGCCAGTTATTAGAGGCCGAACATGTTCTGAAACTTAGTAAAAACAATAAAAACAATAAACCCAAAAATATAAATCATCCAATTTCTACTCAAGAAGTCTAAGCAAATAGCCATAGCTATAGCTTTGCCTTATGTAGAACCAGTAGCCTAAAATCTATTCTTATTATACAGAAGGTTCTTCCAGGTGGTCTTTTTCTTTTTATTTTCATACACACACAGCTATAGCTACATAATAAATACAACTCCTCCATTAGCTCTATATAGTTAGCTAGTGTTCATATGCGTGTACCAAAATTGCTAACCTGCTTAATAGTTTATGGAACACTGTTTTTATGCAAGTAGCTAATATGCAGATTTCAATAAACCACAAATTTATTGTAAGCAGAAGACAGAGGACTGCATGGGATTATGTTGTAACAATGTATAGCTAGCTATAACTACATAGAGACTAGAATACACAAGAATCATACCAGCTCTACAATCATGTGGACAGCCTTTTCCACATTAAAACCAGTCTGGGCTGAAGTGATTATCCATTGGCCATTCGTACAGAAGTCTGCAAGTTGCGTGAATGCATTTTGCTCTTCAGGAGACAACTGCTTTACCAAGTCATACTGCATTGATGTGTATATACGTAGATGATTTAAACAGCTAGCATCCATACATAACTACCATGCACCGCTTAATTTTATATATACTAACAAAACCACAATGGATACTATAGATCCCATCATCCCACTAAAACCATACTTCACCATGCTATATTTTTATACATAAATTATTAAATTCAAATCCACAATACAACCTCCGTAAAGAAATACAAAAATCCATACAAGTTTGAGGCCACAGCATTGCAATGTCACAGGGCTTTAATTTATGCTCACCCAAGATATACCGTATTTTCGTGGGATGAAATTTTTGCAAATTTCACGAGCAAATTTCCCTTCGTGAAAATTAATCATGAATACATTGCTATTCTATGATTTAACTACCTAATTCGTGAAATAAAAAATGTGAAAATGCTATTTGAAGCTTTTCACAGAAATTTAGTCCCACAAAAATTTCAGACTATATTTACAGTAGTGCAAACCTGCCAGTACACAAATGTGTGTGCTTGTGATTTACCTGATATGTACGCCTCTCACATGGGCCTTGGGCATACATTGCTGCTAGACAAATCCCTCATTCCTGATATTACAAGTATGCAAGTATACAGGTTTCCACTACCGGCTGTGTATGTAGTTGTAAATTTTGTGAAAATTTTTCTTCATAAAACGGCTATAATTACGAATGCAAAATCTACCCCTAGTGAACATAGCTATGTACCTGCATGGTTCATAAATAAAACTCTATTTGAAAGTTTATGCAAAGTTTCACAAAAATCAGTACCGTAAAACAGACCTAGGGGTCCTGTGTTAACTTATTTGGTGAATCCTGACTCAGAACATGCAATTTGATGAAATACACTTTGGTGAAATGCCAAAGATTGTAAAGTGCTTGCCCTGTAGCTGTGTCATCCCAGTGCTGCAATTAATTCGGTGAGAGGCATTTGTTTTTTAGAATTAGCCAAATTTGTCAAAGTTTCACATTTTACGGTATACAGTACAATTACCACAATTTTACAGTAGCTATATACGTAGTTGCTATGAGATTTACCATTGCTCCAACTAGTAAACAAGGAAGTTTGATTCCTATGTTTTCTTCTAAATCTTGAATTAATTTTTTTGTGCACTGTATTATATGTCTTCTGTCATCTGGCTTTTTAAAGTGCCTCAAATCAACAAATATCAATGCACCATTGGCACCTCTGTAATAGTTCTGCAAGTAAACCAATGACATAGCTATACATAGCTATAGCTAATTAATACGTATATACATATTATATATAATATGCAGAATATTATTTTGTAATAAACATTGTCAACTACTAATACACATGGTTGTTAACTATAAACAGCTTCGATACATTATAAGTATACAAGTTATTAACATAAACAAATTTTTAGCAAATTTAGGCCTTTACACTTCGAATTCAACACTAGCTGCTTATACCAATCCTTGTAGCTATATAGGCAAAGCATAAAGTACATGATAAAAAGTCCAAAAGCTAAAAGCAATATAATAATACGTGACTTAAGGTACTCAGCTGTATCATGAGCTAACTTTGTATAACCATCAGATTTTAAGCTATTCTTTATTAAATAAACAAAGTTACTATAGCTATAAAATACAGATATGAATTTACCTGGGTGATAGCTTTAAACATCTCTTGACCTTTAAGAAAATTTTATAGAAACAATCATTAATAGCTAGATGATAGCAAGGATTAATTTTGGCTACTTACGTTATGACAAGCTTTACATACATAGCTATGAAGACTAGCTAAATATAATGAAGATGCTACTGTATAAGCACTTTGCCTTTGTGCAGGAAAGTAATTTTTATAAATTCAACATGTGTCTGTCTATGCCTGGCTTGTTTCTGTTATATACATGCATGTAGTTCTATGATAATTTTATTTAGCCAGGCCCAAGTGCACGTAGGTGATGAATTTTGCCACTTCTAATAAGTTTGTCTCAATTTCTTATATATATTATATATATACACTGACCTCCTGTATCCCATAGAGTAAATCTCACAGGTCTACCTTGATATTGGCATTCAAGTATTCTTAAATCCACACCAATCCACACAAAAGTCAAGTACATATAAATAATATTTTCTATCTAAATATACCTAGCTATACTTTGGATATAAAATCTAATAAGCGCTGCCTTTCCTGTGACAAAACAGTGGAAAACTTCTTAGCATTATTCACCCATGCAAGTAATAATTAATCTTGCAGACTTCAGCAAAATAAAAATTTAATCTGAAGCTACATAGTGTGTATGCCCACCAAGAGGCGGTATTTGTAAAGAGCTATTTGCTACTGAAACCAATTAATGTTGTAAAAAACTTTTAAAGGTGGCTAAGTTATCACCAACTATAGTAGTTGTTTATGTGGCCAGCTGAGCCAGTATAGTGAGTCTCCTTACCCTCAAGATCATCCCCATGTGTGTAGCTTGTTGTGGGACAATAAAGTCTCCACAAGATTTTCACATTGTATATTCTTAGACTTAAAAGCTAAAAGTTTGATCAACAAGACATTCACAAATACAGTTTAAAACATATCCATGAAGATTGGAGTAGTGCAATTAGCCTAAAACTTGGAGAAGTAAACAATGACAGATGTTGTAATGCATTACAATACTACATGCTTATGGGAGCAGTGGTATCTTATATCTGTGAGTTCTTTCCCAATGAAGCCATACATCAAAGGATTTTACTGTACTATATATCAGTTATTGCCCAGGCAATAACTAAGTTATTGTACAGTAAGGTGTTAACTGATATATAGTACAGTAAGGTGTAAGATGTATGTTGTTTAACACCATAATAAGTAATTTCTTTTATGTCAAAGCTTTGTTGAAGTGTTTGGTGGGAAAGAAGCCAGTTATATCTAGTGCATAAACGAATGTCATTTTATAACCTTCGAAGGTTTGTCTACAACCTTCGAAGCTTCAACAAATGTTTCTTTTTATCATGTATATTCATTGTTAGTCATAACACATGCACTAAAGTTACCAGAAAATGCTTTCTTCTAATACTAAAGCTGTTAGGCGCACATGGTACTGAGCTTAGTAATATAAATTGACCTTTTTGGCTGCTCATGTAAGAGACAAGCATTGCACAAATTACCAACACCATTATGTAGTGAAATATAAACATTCGAATATTGTATTTAACGTTCGAAGGTTGGAACCTTCGAAGGTTTGTTCGAATCCAGTACATTAGTTTATGCACTAGTTATATCACAGTAATTGTAGGATATCTTTGTTATTAACACTCGTCCTCGGCTTCGCCTCAGACTCATGTAATAACAAAGATATCCTATTCCTACTGTGACATAACTATAATGTAGCTACGTACACAGGAAAGGCAAATTGGACATTTTAGCCATTGATAATTGATAATTATTATTATATATGCACAAAGATACTGTAAAGACTGTGTCTTTAACAGGGTCTCCAGCTGCACAGCAAAAAAATCGTGTTTTCCCACTGCCATGACGTCCAAGTAATATGATTTTTACATTATTGAGCTGCTTTAGTGAAGCAACATTCTTAGGCTACAAAATACAAGAAACAAATTACTTGTAGAGCAACAAGTAGGGATCAGCAGTTTACCCCCATTAGGCTTATACACCTGCATAATGACCCCAGATCAAAGCTTTTTATTTAGAATTTTATACCTACAGAGGCATGTATTAATTGTGACAATATTATATCAATACTATCTAATAGAGCAGTCACTATCATTAAGTACAGTAGTACTTAATAGTAGGGATCGACACGAAAAAATATGGCGTCCAACTTTCACACGCTTCCATAACTCGCCTCACAATGTACTTTACACAAAAAACCGACTGAAATCCGTTTGTAACACTATAACAAAACTGTGCCTTCATTAATTAAACTCCCAACAATTAATACAATCAGTAGAGAGATTTGAAAATTTCAAAATCTACCAGAATTTCGTCTGACTACCAGCCTGCCAGCCTGCCATAAGACCCACTAACACTAGGAGTATGGCTCCAGATTTCTCACACAACAAAGTAAATCGTGTTCGATTTACGAAACTGCTGTTCCGCTGAAAATTCATCCACTGCGCCTTACTGTTTCTTTTCATCCCTCACTACCTTCCTTTTTCTTCATTTAGCTTGTAGAAAGGCGAGAAAATTATTAAAGAAGGTGTCGATAAACTTGCACCTTCTGCTTTTACGTCACCAAAACAGCCACTTACACACATGACATAATTAGTAATGCGCCCGCCATTAAATACTATGAACAGATGCAATTTTTTGCGTGTATTTTATTACATTGTGAACTATAGAGTGTGTGCTGATATATAACTTAGACAACATATTTTCGATATTTTTCGAATGTATTTCACTACAATGCAGCTGCTCCGCCATGTTAACGCTATTGTTAACATGCGCCTGTAAAAACAATTAAGTAATGTTTTGGCGCCTGGAAGGCGAGGGGTCCGACACGCTTTCAAATCACGTACACTTCGGCTCAAATCAGTTTTCAAAACACAAAGTTGGTTCTCAAAACACAAAATCAGTTCTCAAGTTCTCAAAATACAAAATCAGGTTCTCAAATCATAAATACATAAAAATATGGATAAGTAAAATTTTTTTCTGTCGGTTATGACTAGCCGCCTCCTGTATTTATCATTAAGTACGGTAGTACTTAATAGTAGGGATCGCTATGAAAAACTATGGCTTCTGGAATTTTCGCACTTTTAAAAACAACCTTATAACAGGCTTTAGCCGAAAAAACCTACCTGGATGCATTAGTACTGCTGTAATTAGGCTGTATCTTTGTTAAACGCAGCGAAAAGTCTAATATTTCGATCCACAGCGAATTTTAAAAATTTCGAAATTTACCTGTATTTCGTCTGCCAGCCAGCCTGCCTGCCAGCCTGCCTGCCAGCCTGCCTGCCAGCCTGCCGTAAGACCCGGTTCCGCTAGGTGTATGGCTCCAGATTTTTCACACAACAAAGGTAATCACGTTGGATTTACAAAAATGTTATTTTGATTAAGGTTTGTCCACTGCGCCATAGCTTGTCCTTTGTTCTATCTTCATCGATTGATCTTCCTCAACCGAAGGATGACAAAATATTACGAAGGTGTCAACATTCCACGCAAGGTGTTAAAATGAAACAATAAACACCTTGGATAGGCGCATGCTTACTGATGCAATCCGTAACGCGTAATGGAAGAAGAATTCAGTCTTTCCCTATAGTTTCGTCTTCCATAGCCAGACCAAATTATTTGCACGCAGCTGCTTTATCGATCTTCTGAATTGTAAGCGCCGGATGTTAATTATAACATTAAGCGTTTATAATCGGACACCTATTAACGACCTAGTAGCTGCGTATTAAATAAAATGGTCTGGCTACGAGTAGAATACAGTCCTTCCTTCACAGTATAAGTCGTTTTACCATATTGAGGCTTGGTATTGTGATGAAACGAGTCTGTTGTAAAGGTGGGCGTGGCACATACGTAGTGAGCCATTGTAAACTATGTAGATATCAATTGCTAAGAAATAATTTCCAGTCTTGAGTGCCTGTAACAGCTAGCTATAAAAAGTAAACAAACTAGATTTTTTTTAAAAATTTGAATTTTAAAAAGGGGAGTAGGGATCGTAGCTCAGTATAAAAAGTAAGGAAACAAGTTGTTGATCACTCACCACCCAGCATATTGCATGTGTTTACTCAAGTATACAATTGCAGCTGGGTAAGCGTTCATACATGCACAAATGAAACACATTCTCTAGCACTTCTACAAGATTTAATCCCTACTTTGGCAGCCAGCATTCAAAGCAAAACATCATGCAGCCAACGTAGGGATTAAAATCTTGTAGAAGTGCTAGAGAATGTGTTTCATTTGTGCATGTATGAACGCTTACCCAGCTGCAATTGTATACTTGAGTAAACACATGCAATATGCTGGGTGGTGAGTGATCAACAACTTGTTTTCTTACTTTTTATACTGAGCTACGATCCCTACTCCCCTTTTTAAAACTCAAATTTTTTTAAAAATCTATATTTTTAGATACCATATAGTGGGTTATTTTCAAGGGGGAAATATTATTCACGAGGAAAATTTTCACGAATGCATGGCTGTTGCTACACTTACTTCAGCAATTTCACAGGGAAAATTTTCACGAATTAAGTTCAATTCGCAAAATTTGTGAAAATTTTCCCCCTTGAAAATAACCCGTTGTACGGTAGCGCATAATGAGTAGCTAGATGGTGCTATATATATATATATTACGAGTGTTTATTTCTCCGCAATGTAAGTGGATAATCGTGTGTTGTTCTGCGAAGTGTAAGGTAAATTTGTACGTGAATCTTTCCTACTCCTCCATCTATCATCCCTCATATTTATTTAGTATTTAAAGATTTATAAATATTGACAAATCAGTTTTCAAATCACAAATACAGTTTTCAAAATTAATCATGAATACAGTTTTCAAATCACAAATCAAGAGATGTTTTCAAATCACGTATGCCAAAATTGCTTGTGATGGACCCCTCGCTGGAAGGCGATTACTTTTGCAAGTATGCTATAAAAAGCAAACAAACTAGAATATTTAAGAATTAAAAATTTAAAAAGGTGAGTAGGGATCACTCTTGCAATGCAGCTAAAAAAAGTAAGGAAACAAGGGAAAAGATTTTCAAGTGGCATGAGAGAACATTAAAGATTCTAGCATGAGATAATTTTAATTAATCCCTACGTTTGGCTCATTTTCAGTCAGTATTAAGAGTAAGCCAAATGTAGGGATTGAAATTGTATAAATTATCTCATGCTAGAATCTTTAGTGTTCTCTCATGCCACTTGAAAATCTTTTCCCTTGTTTCCTTACTTTTTTTAGCTAGCATTCCAAGAGTGATCCCCAAGGCCGGCCATAGTAGGTGGTCCGGCCATGGCCGGACCAGTTTTGGGTCATACCAAAAAATTTTCAGATGTATAGTAACTTGCTTTAACTTGAGTATCCAATCGGTTAATCGTCTTTGCTCAGTTTGCTTCACGACTTCTGTTTTCGTTCACGTAAGGTATGTAGCTATAGCTAGGCTAGTTATGGCATACAAAGAAAAGCAACTGTCCCTTCCGGAAATAATAGTATTACAATTATGACCCCGGATTATCTGAATTTCCATTATCCGGACCCACGCTTATCCAGCCGAACAGTAGTCTCGTGAACCAGCCCCTTTTTTCTTACACCATATAGTTGGTTTTTTTCGTGGTACTTAAATTCCACAAATTTCGCGGATACCATGGATTCGTGAAATTAAAGTCCTCAAAAAAATAATTAACCAAAAATTAGAATAAAATTATTGAGTTGCTTCTGAACTGCAAGGATGGTTGCTTTCAACACAGAAGTCGGTAGACTAGCCTCCAAGTTAGATGCTGTCGGCTTGAAGTATTGCCTGATGTCCGCCATCCTCTCCATTTTAGAAAATCGTGCCAGTAATCACGTGATAAATCAACGGCATACTACAACTCACGTGAGCTATTTGGGAAGACTAATCGTGAAAATAAAACCACAAAAAAATTGAGAGTCAGCCATTCGTGGAATTTAAGTGCCATAAAAAACCAACTATACGGTACATAATTCCCATCCGAATATTATAAGAAAAAAGGGGCTGGTTCACGAGACTACCCGAACAGTGCTCCATATTATTTTAAAAATTAAAATACTGCTGTTGATTACAATTATATGCTTACTTCTAGTAGAAAACTAAGAAAGAAACTATCAAACTATAGCATATGACTGTATACAGAGACACTGGACAAAATAGCTTTGTATTCTAATTTATTAATGCAGTTATATTGCCACCTCACTGAATGTTGCACGTGTCTTATAGTTATGGAGATTAACAGCAGCTGCTGTTTTTGATAGATGTCTTCTTGTGATGGTGAAATTGCCCTACCTGATTTGCCAGAATAGCTTCACTTCACCTTACAGTGCTCAATTTTCCCAGGTAATCCATTGGGCAGACAAAACTAGTAGCTGGTGATCCCTACTCATCTTTTTAAATTTTTAATTTTTAAATATTCTAGTATAACTATATTGGTCACTGCTATATTGAAGGGTATTACTAATCAGCTTGACCTGGATATCCATGTGACCAAAAGTGACCTGTTTTGACCTGGAATCTTCAAAATGACTTCACCCAGCCAATTTCAACCTTGGTGGGTATTATTCCATAATTAAATACACTCAAAACAGTATTAGATTGCCAAAATTTGGAGGGGCAAATTACCTTCTAAAATTTCCCATTTAGCTATATTTGTGAAACACTCTTCATGAGACAACCCTTCATTTTATCTGATCTGGATAGAACATGGTGCATGCCATCTTCAACAATAACAAAAGCAAATGAATCAAACATCAGAGCAGGCTCTCCATACAAAGTTGATATATGTAGTAATATTGGCAACTGATAACAAGCAGGTGAAGACATCCCAGTACTGGGTTGCATTACTGTCTCACTATGTATAGGAACACTGGAAGTCAGCCACCCATTGATAATAGTTCAGTCCTTGATTGCTCCTGGGTTTGGATTTCCTGCAGAAGCACGGATTAGTGTTAGACTTGTCCAGTCAAAATCAGTTTACGTACAGATTATTCTACAAGTACAAAAGATGCACAGCCTATCTTGGATATTGCAAAGCAGGTGAAGAATAAGATGTGCAGTGAAAGCATTAACAGAAACAACGGAAGAAACCATTGATGACTGTGCAGTGCCATTATTTGGTAAGAAATCAGAAGAGTTTGACATGCCTGTATGTGCTATTCCCACATTTTTACCACTCCTTCAGAAGTATAAGAGTTTGTTTAGTACCTCCCCTGGCAGCACAACTGTGGCTGAGCACTTTATTTCCATCACAGGTACTCCAGTTAAGGTGCCTCCTAGAAGGATCCCTGCTAATTATCGAGCAGAGGTAGAGAGTCAAATCCAGACCATGCTACACGAAGGCATCATTGAAGAGAACTCAAGTCCATGGCTAGCTCCAGCAGTTTTTGTCCGCAAGAAAAATGGTGACATCAGGATATGTGTAGATTAGAGAGAACTCAATAAAAGGGCAGTTAAAGATGCCTATCTACTTCCACGACCAGACGAGGTACAAGATAGGTTGACCGGATCTGTAGTATTCTCTACACTCGACTTACGCAGTGGATATTGGCAGTTGCTGCTCAATCCAGCCAACCGTATCAAGACTGCTTTCTCTCTAGGTCCAGGCTTGGGTTTGTTTCAGTTTTGTAGGATGCCATTGGCCTTGTGGGGGCACCTGCATCATTTCAACAGTTGATGGTCACTACATTCCGTGATCTTCCGTTTGTTACTACATACCTAGATGATGTATTAATTCATTCACCAACCATTCAAGAGCATGAGCAGCACCTTAAAATTGTATTTGAAAGATTTGAAGCAGCTGGACTGACTCTTCGTGGGAGTAAGTGTAACATCAGTGTACGAAGTTAAATATATTTAGGCCATGTATTTTCTCAAAAAGGAATGCAACCAGACCCTCAGAAGATATCAGCAGTACGTGATTAGCCAATACCAGCAGATGTCAGCAATCTTCATAGTTTTTTGGGGCTTTGCTTCATATTGTAGATGATATATGCAGAAGTAGCTGCACCAGGTGTCCCGTTTCTATGGAATGAAGCTTGCCAATCAGCATTTATCCAGCTAAAGGAGAAATTGACTTAAGCTCCTTGTTTTAATCCATCTGTAGACCAATTTTCACTACAGACAGATGCAAGTTCCATGGGGATTGGTGCCATCCTTGAACAAGGTGGATATGTTGTTGCGTATGCAAGCCGCACCTTATCATCATCAGAGAAAAACTACAATGTAATTCAGAGAGAATGTTTGGCAATCATTTTTGCTCTTAAACAATTCCGCCACTACTTGCTGGGCCGTAAGTTTTCTCTACTCACCAATCATGCTCCTTTACAATGGCTGTCCAGTCAGAAAATGGAAGGGTTATTGGCTAGATGGGCACTGGCCACTCAGGAATATGACTTCACCATTACCTATCGTAAGGGATCAGAGAATAGAAATGCAGATGCACTTTCTAGACAAACTGAGCAAGGTGATAGTCATACTGCAGCAACATCAATGGAATCTCTTTTCCTAAATGAACTTAAATACCATCAGTCCCAAGACTCTGTGCTATGCAAACTGCACGATGCACTTTTATACTCCTCTACACCACCCACAAATTGTACAAGATCCCAGCCACCACTAAACTGCTATCATCAGCTTTGATCGCAGCTCCTTTACAAGATGGATTGGTGTCGACAGTATTCACCAGGACTGGCTGCAGATTTGCTGACAGTTCCTATCATTCCATCATCCTATCACTCTACTATACTACACCAATATCATGATCAACCACAAGCTGGTCATCTAGGGCCAGATAAAACAGCTGCCAGAATTCAACAAGTAGGATATTGGGTTGGATACTGATCAATATTGTAAAGAATGTATAACTTGTCAAGCTTCTAAAACTGCCTCTTCACAAAAGCACCAACCAATTGGGAAGCCATGGGAAATGGTTGCTGTTGACATTTTGCAAGTTCCTCTTTCATCTCGCAACAACCAATATCTCTTGGTCATTCAAGACTATTTTACTAAATGGGCAGAGGCAATCCCTCTCCCTTACCAAACCACCAGCAGAATAACAAGTGAGCTTATCAAAGTGTTTTCCAACTACGGTTTACCCAACATCCTGCACTCAGATCAGGGCTGTAATTTTGAAAGCTGTGTATTGCGTCAAACACTAGAAGCCTTTGGTATAAAGAAAACCAGAACAACTGCTTACCATCCGCAAGGGGATGGCATGGTTGAACACTTTAATCGTTCACTATTACAATTACTTCGTGCATATATTGAGCATCAGACAGAATGGGAGAGATACTTACCATTTGTTTTGTTTGCATATCACACAGTATTACACAGCTGTTCATACCTCTACAGGTGTATCAACGTTTGAACTTATGTTTGCACGCCCACCATCACACCATCCGTTCCCTTCTGCCACAGCTTATGATGCTGTATCTTATCAAAGCAAAATACGAACCACATTGTCGCGGCTAACTGATTTTGTTGAAACAAGCGGCACAAAAACAGAAAACTACTTATGATTACAAGGCCACTCAATGATCCTTCACAGTTGGTGAACAGGTATGGCTTGCCTCACCCACAGCAGGCAAGCTGGATCCTAAGTGAGAGGGGGAGTGGGAAATACAATCAATACAGGGGCCAACAACCTACACTATCACTGATGGAGACAGACAGAACTAAGACTGTACACATAAACCGAATCCGCCCTCGGATCCAGCCAACACCTAAAACACCGGATACAGGTAGATCATCAACAGAAAGGAACTGGGAGGCACCATCAATTCAACATCACATTATGATTGATCTAGATCACGTTACCCAACTCGAATTAGAAGACCCCCAGATCGTTTTCATTATTAGCTCGAGGACGAGCTTGAGCTGAGGGAGGCAAATGTAGCTGAACAAATGATAAGTTAATAGTTTATTTGATTTGTAGATTTGTTGATTTTTGTATTTAATTAAATACATAATTACCTATTGTTATATAGACAAGTGAAATCATTGATCAAGACTCACGATAGTGAGTCGCGAAGCCAAGAAGAAGCGCAGCAATGTGACCACTGAGTGAGTTATTTACACGTAGCACCGTCCTCAAACTCGCAAACACTCTAGCTAAGCCGCCATTAAAGCTATTGCTTAGTTATTACCGACCCACAACGTTCTTACTATATAGAATCAACAAACCGAGAATGGAGGAAATAGGTGCCACCATTCCTAAGTACCAGCCATTGCGAGTTTTATGGCGCCCGTTGTGCGACTACGCACGACGAACCATCCTTGTCCGCCCAATTCGCCCGTTTACTAGACAATTAGTACCTTCATTGTTTGAAGAATCAATATCCCAAAGTTGATCGACATCGATTCAGCCATTCTTCTGATACAGCCTTATAAATGCCTTCCAGTCGTTTTTTCTTCTTTGTTTCTTTCTTTTATTTTCAGCACACACTTTTTCGGGGGCTTGCGGGAGCTTTCGTGAACCCTGGAAGTTTTTTTCAAACTCTCTTTTTATAGATTCACTTGTTTATCTAATAACTCACTCATTTCTTCATGGATTTCAGCCAAATTTGTATCAGCACTTCTCCTATGTATGCTCTACCTGTCATACTATTATCAGTCTGAAGTAAACACTTGAATGTATTTGAGAAGGGCTATTACATACACTGCAGGTTGATAGTTTTCATAACTTGGACCCCCTTCGAATGATTTGCATAAACTTTCAGATATACAATCTATATTGATGTATCACTCTGTAGTGAAAGTAAAAAAAAATCTCGGGCTTGAGTTTTTCAAAATTATGCTTCAAAATTTAATTTGCAATATTGTATGCTAGGCAAGTACAAGTTATGCCCATGCAGTACTTCTCTGCTGCTTGCTAGAAATAACATGTGTTTATACTTCCAAAAAAGTAGTGATATGCTAAACAAAAACATCTTGGGTATAAAAAAGTGCGAGGCCAATTAGAAGCAGCATTGCAAATAGGTATGTGCGACCAAAAACTTTGATATCATTTGAGGCCAAGAAGTTACTTATCAAAAATCTTTTTCATTACTTAAATGACATACAATAATTTATAGCATATTTTCACAACTATGATTGGCTTTGTCACTTGGCCACCTTTTTCACACTATCATTATTAATAAAGGTGGCCAAGTGACAAAGCCAATCATAGTTGTGAAATATGCTATAAATTATTCAAGTAGTGAAAAAGATTTTTGATAAGTAACTTCTTGGCCTCAAATGATATCAAAGTTTTTGGTCGCACATACCTATTTGCAATGCATGCTTCTGATTGGCCTCGCACTTTTTTTACACCCAAGGTGTTTTTGTTTAGCATATATATATATATATTAGAATTATCATGTGTAGCTAGCTACCCTAACAATAGAGGTGGTTGACAATATAGGTATCAAGAAATGTATGTGTGGTTGATAGGTCTGTCACTATACAAATTGTCTGGGCATAAGTGGTCTGGGGGATCATTTATTTTGTCATAATTGGTCCCTGGATGACTTATGCTTGGACATGCAGTACATATACAGTTAACTAGCCCTTCAGGGGTGTTTGTATGCACTTAGTATATAACTAGTAGCTAGCTACTCGAGGGTATCAAATTCAAAGTCTCAAAAATCTTGTACAAGATTTCAAGATTTTGGGCCATGATTTCAGGGAAAGATTTCACCTCATATTTAGAATTTTTGTTTTGGATTGCATGCATGCATTTCCTAAAATTAATTTTAATGTCAATAGCTGGGAGATTTTTTTTACAGCCGGAAGGAGATATCTGGAGTTTCGGACCCCTCGGCTATAGCTAGCTACATAGATTCATACATTCCTTACTTCACAAGACATAAAACGCGACGTAGAAGACGTTAAACCTTGCGAGGAATCTTGTAATAGTTCCAAAATTTCTTGATGCTTTCCATTATTTCTGTTAGCAGTTCGACTCAAGGAACGTTTTATTTCGGTAAACCAATGGACAAATTCCTCGTCGTTTTCTTTATTAATGCCTTCATATAATTGCTGTGATCTATCCCGTGATGAGTGTCCACCCCTCAAAATAAAAATAAACGACATTCGTTTTCTGCCGATATCTGTATTGTTCAGTTCTTCATACATCACATCAAAATCAGTTTTTTCTACCAAGTCCTTAATACATTTTGTAAAAGCATCCCGTATGCGAAGTGAATCACCCAACGAGTAATCCCTTTCAGCCATCATCATTAAACCCGAGATAATAAAATAAACATATCGGCAATCAGTCTGCATTTTCACGTAACCGGAAAACCTGTTTTACGTATCTCTCAGCCCCGCCTTCATACGCGCGCTGTGAAATGTTTTTAATAAATAAATTTGAGAGGCGCTTATAAAAGAAACTGACAGAATCATGAGGTTTATTATTGGTGTTGTTTTCACTGTGACTCTAATCGGCACAAGCGTTCAAGGAAGATTTGATAACAATATTTTAAGGAGCAAACGACAATCGTTTCTATGTGGTACCACTTACCTATCATTAAGTAGCGAAGAACGCGACTGTCTACCTAGTTTAGATAGTGACAGTGTTGTGCCGTCATTCTCTGTTAATCTATTTGAGAAGTTGTGTTCCAGCGAAATATGTGTTAATACGATTAAGAAACTCCTCAAAGGATGCAAGGTGACTTTAACTAATAATGCCTGTCACATGACTCACGTAGCTAGCCCGGCGCTCAATAAAATCAGTCATTTCAATGACACATTACATGGACAATGTGTGTGCGAGTGTGTGTGAATATTACAAGCATGTTATTGCGGGAGCTTTAGAGAGGACTGATATCTTGTATCCTCTCACTAACTAATCATGAGTGCATTAATTACTGCTGGTATGTATTGTAACCAAGGGTGGTAACCAAGAGTGTTAATGTTTACTGGGCTATGACCGTTAACTATGATCAAGATAAAAATAACACTTGGCTTTGAAAATTATGACCCTTGACTATATAGCTGTGCTTATAGCACGCTATAATAATTGTTGTATCATTTGTGGTATTCATTCAAACTGCCTTAAATGACCTGCTAAGTTTATTAACACTTTTGTCCTTTGGATCTGTTCTGCTTGGCTTGTGGGGTTTTGATCATCATACAGATTGTATGCAGTTATATTATGTGTGACTCTCTTAGTGATCAAAAAATGTTCTGTTAATTATTAAATACATGAAAATGTCAATGTATGTATGGCTTCATCTATTGTGACAGTAGTTATAGTACATGGAATGTACTTTTATGAATTTCATAAGATAGTTTGTGAGAGATCATTGTCCTACAATTTACAACATATACGTAATACACAAAAAATCCACAAGCTTTCATGAAAATTTCCCATAAGATCTTTATGCCCTCGATGATTATGTAAGGCTTCTAAAATAACAGAACCAGTAGCCTAACATTCAAACAGTAACCCATAGCTACTTAATTGATGATTCATGTGTTAATTAATCTTTACTTCTGTTTCTAAAACCTCGACATTCACACAGGCTTCATAAGTATACGACTAGAGTAGTATCTATGCCTGGAAAGATAGCCGCTTTTGAGTTGCTTCAATACGTGCTGGCATCCCTAAACCTTGTGGTAGTTTCCCTGATGTATATGCTCATCCCTATGGCATTCAGCCCTTGGGTATATATTATCAGGCAACCCACTTGGCCATATTGCAATTAAATATATAGAATATTATACGATAGTGATCTGCAATACAGTGATACATATCGCTATATCATGACACTAGTGCTGTATCATATTGTGATACAGTACATGTATCTATAGTCAACTATCGTGATACTGTGGAGTATTACAATTTCTTCTATTTTTCAGTGTTTGAGTCGTGTTACACATGTTACAATACTACAAATTAATCGCATGATCGCAATTGACAGCAATTTCAAAATTTTATAACTTCGTGGCATTAACCTAGTAACTTCACATCATTAGTGCGTATTGTGATACAGATTATATCGAGTAGAAATATCGTGATACAGAATAATCCATGTATCGCAGAACTAATATATGTATGATGCATGCATAATATTATGTATAAGTTATAACACAGGCAAGAGTGCTTTGCCTGATATGTATGCACGATGCCCGAGGGCACACATTTTGATCTGAGGTGTCAAAGTGTTATATTATATTTATTATATTGTAGTCTGATATTGAGGCTCAGTTACCTGCAGAGTATCAAAGTATTGATATTGGATCATTTTTTGATTTGTTTTGCACTAAAGTATCTGATGGTACTTACTGCTACAGTAAACTACCATTGTTCAACGACAGCAGCACAGACCCTGTAAGGGCATTGATATATCATACAGCTTAGTTATTAATTATCATATAGGTTAGTTCTTGTCTGTCAGTTTTAAATGGAGCGACTTGTAGTAACGATTGTCAACAGGTATGACTTGTGTAAAAGAGACATGTATAACATTTTAAATATGCATGCATAGCAGCATATAGTTGTCTACTCATTACAATATTCATCCTATGCAAACATTGTTGTGTATTTCTTTCATCGTTCTTGTAGGGCTTGCTACAGTACACCACTACCTGCTGTTTTGCCACTTACCTGGAACTCATGCCTAATCAATATAAGTATGTATCTTGTATAAACATAGACTTTGCTTTGGCTGCTAGTGAATGCAGCTATCATTGACTGATTAACCTATATTGTTTGTTAATGATAATAATGATGATAATAATGATTCCAACAAAAAATAGATTTACACACCAAAATTAGCATATAATATTATCATTCATGTACTTAAACATAAATTTTCTGGTATTTAATCTCACACTAAAAATAAAAATTTGGTAAATCCTTTTATGCTATTAGAGAACTTCAAAAGTCGCTAATTTTAGTACTTGCTAATAATAGAAATCTAAGGTACTTTATTTGGATACTTCTTATTGTGTAGTGTACGGCCAACAGACCTGTGGAGTAGATGTGATATTGTTAGTCCACAAACATGTAATATATTAATTAATGGCTCAACCGATAGTCCAGTAAGTACTGATGGCCCATCAAATACGGATAGCCCAACTAACACTGGTGATCCGGGTAATACTGGTAGTACATCTAATACAGCTACAGATCATCCTAGCACTCCTGATAGTAATGGGCCAGTTGGTGAGTTATTTAACTAGTGAGGCTGTGTGATTAATTGAGAATTGTATTTCAATGATTAAATGTATATATATGCGGTTTTGAGAATTCACGAGTTGTTAACAGAACACCATGCAGGTAAAATTTTCAGTTTATTAGTCACATCTTTCCGTGCTTGCTTATCTAACAACCATGGAGATCAAGTTCATCCCATATTAGTTGGTCCATCCTTAATATTTTAGGAATGCCGGCGCATGCGTGCATGATGAATTACAAAATTTGTAGTCTTTAGTTAAGCAATACAGTGCTTGCATTTGGCTTTGTGGATACCAACATGAGATTGTCAGGTGTCTCATTAATAAGCTACACAGATTTTGTTGCCATTATTGCTCCTTGCATATCACACTACACAATTGGTGCTCATTTGTGAACGCCCTCAGGCACATGAGGGCGTTCTATTTGAGGCTTCTGTATACGTATTTGCCAAATGCATTAGCATGAGGCATATATAAAGGGTTCTATTTGAGGAGACTCAAGTACAAAGTCAGAGCTTGGTTTAGTATAGTAACCAGGAGACCATACTTGATGCAAACAATGAGGTTATTCAAGAGAAACCACTAACCTTATAATTATGTGGATAGATGCATAGTATTTATATGACCATCACTCAAATGCTATTGCAAGTAGCTATTATGATCCATTTTCAGTACATTATCTGTACAGTCTCCTACTACCATACAACAACAAAGTTACAATTTTTTTACTATTATGTGTGCAATGATACGTATTTAGAAACTCAATTTCATATACGTATGAGACATGTGTAAAACTAATAACTATGTATCATCATTCAAGTAGCAAAGGCAATTAACCACATCGTTCATCTTATATGCTGTATGTGCCACAAAAGAAATTATATGTGTGATCTGTCACCATGTATGTTATAGAGGTGCACTGATAAGCAAAATAACTGATATTCCGATACATCAATCGGTCATCAGTATTTGTACATGATGCAATACCTCATGTTTAAATCTCTGCTAAATTAAACTCCATACACATGCATGACAGGTTTGGTATATTTATACTTACCTAGGAGTAAAGTTGGTATATGCTCACCTAGGAGCAAGGTTGGTATATGCTCACCTGGGAGCAGGGTTGGTATATATATACTCACCTAGGAGCAAGGTTGGTATATACTCACCTGGGAGCAGGGTTGGTATATATATCATTAAGTACGGTAGTACTTAATAGTAGGGATTGGTAAGAAATTGTATGGTTTCCCGATTTTTTCGCACTTCATAAAACAACCTTCCAATAGGCTTTACCCGAAAAAACCGACTGGAATGCATTGGTAAGGCTGTAATGATGCTGTACCTTGGTTAAACGAAGCGACAAGTCGAATATTTCGACCTACAGCCAACTTTGAAAATTTCGAAATTCACCTGTATTTCGTCTGCCTGCCAGCCAGCCTGCCGTAAGACCCGGTTGCGCTAAGTGTAGGGCTCCAGAAATTTCACACAATAAAGGTAATGGCGGCGGATTTACGAAAATGTTGTTCCGAAGACGATTTACCCACTGCGCCATGGCGATTCCTTTTATCCTTCATTCCCTTCCTTGTTCTTCTATATTCCTTTAGCAAGGTGTGAATCTCACCTAAGGTGACGATAGCCTGTTACGGCTTCTGCTTATTACGTCACGCAAAAACCTGGCTTGCACGTGATATAATTAGTTACACTAACAGTGGCACCATGGCACGATGTTTTCGCGTGTACTTTATTACATCGTGAACTTCGAGATTATAGCCTTGGACAAATAGCTTTTGCTGTTTGTAGAGCGTTATTTGCTATCACACAGCTGCTTTACCATGTAAGCGCGTTGTTAACAAGCGCCTGTAAACAAGCATAATTATTACGTAAGCGCCTGCTGAAAGATTATTATGAATGCTTAGCATGTATAAAAAGCAAACAAATTAGATTGATAAAAAAATTAAAAATTCAAAAGGTAAGTAGGGATTGAATTCAATAGTGCTACAAAAAGTAAGGAAACAAGGAATAAGATTTTGGGACGAGAGAACATTCTGGCATGAGATAATTTATAAAAGTTTAATCCCTACTTTTGGCTCACTTCAGTAGGTTTGCCAAAAGTAAGGATTAAACTTTTATAAATTATCTCATGCCAGAATGTTCTCTCGTCCCAAAATCTTATTCCTTGTTTCCTTACTTTTTGTAGCACTATTGAATTCAATCCCTACTTACCTTTTGAATTTTTAATTTTTTTATCAATCTAGTATATATACTCACCCTTACCATATATGAATAGCAAAAAGTATAAATAATGTCACACACACCCTGAACAATCAATTGTGGGTTTGCTCAACCATTGTTTTAAATGTGAGCCAGCTTTGTCGCTCGAGTTCGTGACTACGTTTCATCGCTGAGAACATTACTTTTGTGTGAAAAGGTACTTATATATTTCTATTGTGATTTTGTTGAGTAATGCTTTCATCACAGTATATATCATATGAACCACGGCTATACGGTGTATTCAACAAAATATATGCCCCTCATCCTCGTTCATCGGAAGTTTACAACTGATAAACCCCTCACCCTTCGGGCTCGAGGTTTGTCAGTGGTAAACTTTTAACCTGTACTGTAGCTACATAGCTATATGTATTAATTGTGATCTTGTTACACAGAGCAAGGAAATGATGCCAGTAGTTCAACTTCTCATTCTGATGATGATGGTTTGATAATTGGCATAGTTGTTAGTGTCGGCATGGTGATTATAATACTGGTTGTGGCAGTTCCTGCAACACTGATAATATTGTTCCTCTATTTTAAAAGGAAAAGAAGATCAAGGTAAGTATCAACACAATTAATGTATAAGCATTTGCTAGCTATAGCCACTTAGCTATCACTTAACTTAATGGCTGATGATTGTTGATGACGTAAAAGTATTAATTTCCATACAGCAATTTTTAAATCACTGGACAGTACATTAGTGATCTGTGATACATGGATTGTTCTGTATTATGAATAATTTTGCTTTTTACTACTCGATACGATATATATGTATTACAATACATAGTGAAGATAGTTTGATACCATGAATTTGATAAATTTAATACTCCACTGTATCACAATACACACATGTAATAGTTGTAACACAGGCACGAGTGCGTTGCCTGATATGTACGTACGATGCCCAAGGGTGAGTGCGAACATATCAGGCAAAGCACGAGTACCTGTGTTTCAACTAATATGTTACACTTCCAGCACTCCAAAAATCTGTCCAAATCATTTAACCACTGTTCTGACCCTTTATATAAGAGCACATAGTCATTATGACTGGGATTTGTATTTGAACATTGTCATGACGTTTATTTATAAGGTACATTGTAGTAGCTTCGATTGTGGGATAGTATTATTGAAAATACATGCTAAAGTATTAACACGAAAACTACCACTCAGAAATGGTATTTTACTGTATAGCGCTAGAGTATTAACTCAAAAACTACCATTCAGAAATGGAAATGGAGATGATACAGTGAATATTTTACTACATAGCAATTTATATTTCAATGTACCACTTTCGCACCTCAGATCAAAGGAAACAACAGGGCAATATATCTCATATTCCCTCTTCACCAGGGCATTATAATGATATTGCCCTCTCCACAGGGCATTATAATGATATTGCCCGGGAAAGTTGTTCCTTTGAACTCTTTGATCTACTCTCTGATATACAAACCGAAGTGGAACTACACTCTTTATATAGGCGCATCAATTCGATATCGATTGTGGGTTTTAGTTTTAAAGTTTAGGCAGGTTTCTAGTCGTCATTTCTAGGCCTAAAATCGTTCTAATTTATTGTCTACTAAGTTTAGAAGTATATTTACCAAAGGGATCTCAGTTTGAGGTGAGTTACTTGCACGACAAAAACAATCTGTTACCATGTGCTCGTTATTCTATTTAAATGACACCACTAACCTTAATTTATCCATCGAAGCAATTTAAAGCAAATTTTCAACCGAAAGAAGTCTTTTAGTCTTGCTTGTAGCTTGTAAACTTGTTTATAAACCCACAATCGTTGCAACTATGTGTGCAAGAACGTCATGAAAACATCATATCTAAAACTCACAATCGAAACTCACAAGCCACACTATAAATACAATCACCGCAAATTGATCTAACTCTTAGCTTGAGCTGTTGAGTTAGCTCGCTAAGGAAGTGGTACATAATAGTTGTAACACAGGCACTCGTGGCCTGCCTGATATGTACACCCTCAGCCCTCGGGCCTGCGGCCCTCGTGCTTCGGGTGTACATATCAGGCAGACCACTCGTGCCTGTGTTACAACTATTAAGTAACTCACCTTTAACCACCTTTTCTTGTAAATAAACTTCCATAGCAACTTTTAACGATATAACAGTTATATTTAGCAACTAGAATTAACTCTATTGACATACTAATAACATCTAAATTTAAACCCACAATCGATATCAATATGGTGTGTCTATATAAATAGCGGTGGTTTCACATTTGGTATCAAAGACAATTTTTGGAATGTCCTAATGAGTTGAACTAGTTGTCGCACTGTGCAACAACTAAGTGTGCTATATCAAATTTGTAGTACTACAGCTCCCTTTGATCTGAGGTGTGAAAGTGTTACATATACTGTATGTATCACAATACAATACAGCACTAGTATCATGGTACAGCGATATGTATCACCGTATCGCACTCGGCAGTACATGGAGTTGGCTGAATTTCCTAGTTTGTGTTTGTATATATCCTGCCCTTCATGGCTATCTGCCCATGTACCTATAGCTGCTATCCATGATATTGGTCTGCATGCCTGTTTAAACAACTCGGGTGATTTTTCATGATACTATTCTTAAATTCCTTTTACTTTAGTATAGTGTTTCTATGTAGCAATCTATGCTTATAACAGAGACATGATCAACATAATAAATTTTCTGTATAGACTATCGACTGCAGGTAGCGGAGATGTGATGAGAATGTCATTGGCTAATAATGAAGATCCTGATGACTGAACTATTGCAGTGACACACCTAATAAAATTATATTCATAAAATGTATATTTGTATATGTAACTACATATAACTAATGATTGTTTGTATATTTGCATATGATAATTTCATTAATTTGTATAGGCTATTCATATTGGTCCATAACAATTATGTAGGTATATAACAAGTGTTGTGTGGTCAAGAATCAGTCACTTATGGTGTTAGCTGCATGGCTACACTTAATGACCAGCCAGCTATGTATATACATTAACCATATACGTTTACTAGCTAATTACTTAGTGTATGCAACTTTACATCATATTAGCTAACGTCAGCACTGGTGCATGCATGAGTGACTGGCTAGTAATCTTATATCATGGTGAAGCCACGTGCACACTTCAAAGGAATTACATAATCTGGAAGTTATATCTTAGCATGCAGGAAAACTTCCAAGTTAGCTACAATCATAGCTAAGATCATAGCATACCTATTGCCTTGCCATTAGCAGCTGGGATAGAAGCCAATAATTAGCTTTACTACTCCTGATAGCTATTCATCCTCAATTTTAGACAACTAAAGCTGAAAATTAAAGCTGTCAATCTGTCTTGTCTGTCCATCTGCATTTTCCTCGTAATGACTGTAGTGTGTGTGTACATATATGTGTGCATGCATGTGTGTGTGTATGTGTGTGTTGTGTGTGTGTATGTGTGTGTGTATATGCGTGCGTGTGTGTATGTGTGTGTGTGTATATGCGTGTGTTTGTGCGTGTGTGTGTGTATTGTGTGTCACTGTGTGTGTGCATGTGTACATGTATACTGTGTGTGTATTGTGTGTCATTGTGTGTGTATGTGCATGTGTATACTGTGTGTGTGTGTGGTGTGTGTGCATGCAAAATTACTGTTGGAATAATTTATATAGCTAGTAGAAACCGGCGTCCATACAGCTACTAGCTATATGCATAATATGCATGGCATGACTATAATATATAGCTATCCAATTTCCTGACCTATATGCTATATGGCTGTATTAGCTATCATGATCAGTATATATAGCTACTGATTAGCTAGTCGCTATCAGTGTACAGTGGATGATGGTGATTATTTTGTTGTTAGGACCATATGGCTTGGGCTAGCTATAGCTACCATCTTCAGGACAAAACTATGTAGCTATGAAGACCCATGCATGTAGCTATAGTTAGTACATTAATATATTCTCACTAGAGCTATACTACTACATGGAGGTAAAACTGAGCTATAGCTATGTAATCACTATATGGCTTAACTTATTGAGTTTCACTGAAGCTATATAGGTAGCTACAAGCTAACTAAACGTATATATAAGTGTTAGCACTCTTATCTCAATAGCATAACATATCAGTTAATCATATGAAGAAATGAACAGTGGACTTAGCGGTGTAGATCTAAAGGAACAGAAGCGAAATGACGAACTGATCACTCGACAGCTGAAGCAAGAATGGAACAAACACAAATGGGAGAAGATCTTACTACTGCTGGGCAGCTGTAACTCAGGCAAGACTACATTAATCAAACAAATGAAGAATGTTCTTGGTAGAGGATTTTCAGAAGACACGAGGAAAAAGTACGTATACACAGTTCACCATTACGTGCACGTGATCATCAAGGCCCTGTTACTTGCCATAAGCAAGTTATCAGTAACATACAGTAACCCTGCTAATGAGGAGATATGGAAACATTTTGTAGACATGGTCGACAGCCCTAACAGTATGGGCACAAGTGACTACTCAATGGTACTACAGTTATGGCAAGACAGCGGTGTCTACAGTCAGAGGAGGGAATTCCAGTTGCCTGAATCAGCTGAGTACTTCTTAGATGATTTGGATCGCATCCAAAGTTGTGATTACATTCCGACTGTTGAGGATATCTTGAGAATACATGAACCAACTGCTGGTGTAGAAGAGCACTCGCTGATGATTGGCAGCATAGCGTACAGGGTTGTGGATGTTGGGAGAAAGTGTTTGGACATGCAGAGAAAGTGGATTCACCTATTCAATGGGTGTGCTGTATCTGCTGTCTTGTTTATGGTGGACATCAGTGAGTACGACAAAATATTGTTCCCATCAAACACTGATAGCGGCATGATAAATAGTTTGGAAAACAACAGAGCGTTGTTTCAAAAGATTTCCCACTACCAGTACAAAAATTTTGAGAACTCTGTTTTTATACTGCTCTTTAACAAAGAAGACATTTTTGATGAAAAGATTCATTACTCTCATTTGGCCGACCATTTTCCATCGTATATTGGTCCCAAACAAAATCCAGAGAAGGCCAAAAACTTCATTTGTGACATGTTCATGGACTCAACCCCAGACAAACACAATCATGTTACATTTCATTTCATAAGCAGCATCGACAGCAACAGTGCAAGGGAAGTGTCCAAAGCAGTAAAACATGGAGTATCACACATTTATGAGTTCAACTCATTGTCCATTGACTGATCCACTAATACACATGCATACATATAATAATGACAATACCTACACATCTACCAACACAAACTTGAAGGCAATATTGTATAGCCACATGGAAATTTTCAAGGACATGGCATTAAAATTATTTGCGGATTTGACAGTAAGCTCACTGAGTGCAGTGACTTAGGGGAAATGTATTCAACTTGACGATCAGCAAAAATAAACCACAAAATTCACTTTTGTGGAATACAAGTCCCTCGTATATATAGCTACATGATGGTATGTAGTTCATATGATCTATGCATCAGTACAAACTGTATATGTGACCGGATTTGCGAAAAGGGGTCTTATATGTGCATCCGATTTTGCAACTTTGAAGAGGCATAACTTCATTTGTGAGTGAGCTATTAAGCTGAAATTTTCTCTTGTATAACCACAATGATAGGAAAGGCCAGGTACCAAATTTCAAAGTTGTAGGTCAAACATGAGCTGAGTTACACATCCTTAAAGTCGCAAAATTGGATGCATGTATAAGACCCCTTTTCACAAATCCGGTCACATATTTAGTTAATAGTATATATGAACGTCAATCAAAATCATTTTCACAAAAATAACAAAAGCTAACTATGTTGTTATAGTACATGTAAACTGTAAATAATATTAATACAATATGACTAGGTTAAAGAAAATTGATTACTAATATTCACACATCTTCTTCATTCACAGTGTTATCAGTTTCCGTACTCATCAACTGTTTCAGTTGGCCCATTGCGCTCTGTAGGAAGATATCAAGGCTGGCAATGGAGCTCCTCTTCTTTGCCTCAGCAATCTAATATGTTTACGTGCATGTCGATGGATTATATAGCAGAACAGTGGGATATTCACCTTCATGATGTCTTCCATTTTCTGTTGAACAGTTTCTCTTGTCTTCTCCACAGCTCTGTCGACTGCAGCTTGTGACACCTCACGCTCTTGCTTGAGAGCTATCTGCAATAGTTCCTACACAACACAACGGTACAGTCAAGTATAAACACATGAGCTGAACTGTTACATAAATTCACCCTGTTTAGAGAAAACCACGAATGTAAAGAAAATTCATAAACCCTGCACTTCCCTACTCAGTAGCCAATGGTAGACTATGGTTTTCCTTTTGTAAAAAAGATCCTCTCCATTATGTTAATGCTACAGGATATTTGTTGCTATACACTGTGAGTGTTCTGTACAACCTTCTGTGTATCACTAGCTTTTATACTAACAGTTCACATGTACTACCTGTCCTCTTTGTCTCTCTTCAGCAAGAACTTGCTCTAGAGTTTCTTTGGCTTGTGTTTGCTGTTTCTTCATCTCCTCAATATGAAGTTTCTATAATAATTATCCATATCACATTTAGTTGCATATACTGCAAATCTGTTAGCATAAGGTATTACCAACCGAATGCTCTAAAACTAAGATATTGTATGCACTTTTGCGTACATGGTAACTTAAAGGTTTAACGATTTAAGTGGTTAATTTCTAGCTTGGCTATCACCTTTTGAGGATCACAGTTTTGTATTTGGCAAGCTTACCACAAAATTGAACTATTATGGGATAATGCGCATAGTACAGTGTATTGTATATATACTGAAGTGATAAAAATGGACAGTCCCCAGGGCTGCATTTAAGGGGGCAAGGAGGGATATTCACCCCCTAGGTTAATTCTTGCCCCCCATAGCTTTTGGAAGATATAATTTAAATTCTATGTAAAACCATAGATTATATATACCTCCAGAGGTATATATAATCTATGGTAAAACATTATAGCAAATCTGACTATTAGTAATTACAAGATAAGCCACATTTTGAAAAGCTTCAATTTTCCTGCATTTTCTGGATTCAGCCCTGGTGCCATTGAAACACTTTCATGTATCAGAGACACAAAAGAATCATTGACAAATCAATACAATAGCTTGCAGGCTGAATGACAATAACATTATGATAGTGTCATATTCAGTCTGGTTCATATTACACATTTGAATTGAATAAACCTCTTTAGTTTTGAGTATTGTAAGGACTACATTGCTTGTCATGGTTACCAGTACCTTGAGTTCCTCATTGGTAGCTTGTGATTGTTCTCTCTCTTCCTCTACCACCTTATTCATTGCTTCCTTCCCAGTTTGTCTCTCTGTCTATAAGATATATGGTATGTGTGTGTGCTGAGTGTATGCATGTGTGTGTGTGCATATGTGTGTGTGTGTGCATATGTGTGTGTGTGTGTGTGTGTGTGTGTGTGTGTTTGGTATGTTTATGTAATAAGTATATGTCAACAGATACCTCAACAGCTTCCTGGAGTTTCGCTTCATGTTTAGTTCTTTCTTCCTCTAAAGCAGCAGCTAACACTTGCTATAATAACAGAACACAACACATCACATCACACATTCAGTTTCAAAAAGGACCTACTTAACCACAACTGCAATTTGAGTAAAAGAGGATAAAACATACAACAAAGTTACTTTGTACCTTCTGATCTTCCTTTAGAATCTCTAATGCTTCTTGAGCATTTTGTTGTGACTTCTCTCTCTCCTCCTCTAGTGTTTTCATCAACCTCTCACTTTGTTCCTACCACACACAACAACATCAACAACTCATGTGACATAATAAAAATTAAATATTCCATTTAATGCCACACCTTCAAAAGTTGTTCACATTTTTCAGTTTCATTCTTAATAGCCTCAGTAAGTTGTCTCTCACATGCTTCTCTCTCCTGACGTACTGACAGTTTTGTCAGCTCCTATAATTATTAATGTACATGCCATGATCATTATGATAACATACATACATACATACATACATACACACATACATACATACACACACACGCACGCACGCACGCACGCACGTGCACACACACACACACACACACTGCATACCTTATATTCCTCCACTATCACAGCTAATGCTTCATGTCCAGCTGAACGAATCTGTTCTAACTGCTCTGCATGATTTTTCTGTGACACATACAAAATAATTAGTACAAGTGCTGTACTGGAAGATAATTTATATATGTAACTATGGTATTGTTTGTGTAAACAAAATGAATAATTATACCTATGATCACTCTAGTTCATAATACACATGCACACTACACTACACTACACACATACTAATGTACACAGACACACAGACACAGACACACACACAGACACACAGACACACATACACAGACACACAAACACAGACACATACACACAGACACAGACACATACACACAGACACACACACACAGAGACACACACAGAGACACACACATACATACACACAGACACATACACACCACTACATGCACATGCATTCACCTCCATTTCCTCATATCTCTTCTTCTGATCCTCCAGTGCCAGTGTCTCCTGTTTTAACTGTCTCTCTAGATCTTCACGATGTCCAACCAGCAGCTCATGATCCTACAACAATAACACACCTACGTGCCTCAGTATCCTAATGTCTGACACAGAGCATAGAAAATGAACGAAAAGTGTGTTTACATTACAAATTATCGGGAGTTATCAGCCTATTATGTACACACATCTATTGACCTTTTGAATCCTCTGTTTCTCTTGCTCCACGAGTGATATCTTCTCTTCGATTTGTGTCATCTTTCCCTGTAGCTCAACATTCTCATCACTAACCTAGTAGTATCACTCATATTAATCACTTCCTATGTATCACATGTTTACATACTTTGTTAGTCAGTTTACACACAAGTATTATACATAATGCTCACTTCTTTATGCTTAACTTGCAATTGTGAATGATCGGACTTCAGTTGATTTAGCTCCTGTTGAATCTCTTGGCTGGCAGCCGAGATGCTTGCAGCTACTGGTACTGTCGGCTGTGTAGGTCCAGGGAATAGAATAATATTATTGTACAAATGTGCATACTGGTTACTGCCCACATCAGTGACAACACACACACACACACACACACACACACACACACACACACACACACACACACACACACACACACACACACACACACACACACACACACACACACACAAACAACACACACACAAACAACACACACACAAACAACACACACACAAACACACACACACACACACACACACACACACACACACACAAACAACACACACACACACACAACACACAACACACAGAGATACTAAAATTTGTGACAATTATTGGTTAATTTTCACTAGAATTAAAATTCTCTAATAATACACACACAGTGCATTTTGCACATACGTAAGGCAAACACATTATGGTTCACACCATGGCAGTAGTCAAGGCTCATATGCTATTATGCACAATATCACACAACTCATTAAACTACATACTGCAGACAAAACAAGCTTAAGGAATGGTAAGTAGCCAATCAAATGTCTTGTAACAGTTTTATATCTTTTCACTTTATGCTTATAAAATAGAATTACTCACTAAGCCCCCAAAATTCTATTAACATAAGGTAAGTACTGTTTATTGATAATTTGACACATTACAATGACACACCTCACTAATACTGACTGGTAGGGACTGTTCAAATGCAGCAAAGCTGTCCTGTAATGATGGGCATTAAACAGAAATCAGCGGCACTGTAACGGTTACTTGTCGAGGTGGTGTAGGAGCGACGTCGCTCTGTGTAGACGGATTACCCGAGAAAATATTTTCTTGTTGTTGAGGCTATGAAAGTAGAATACCACAATCAAAACAAATCTCTGACAAACTCAATCTCAGAAAATCAATAATAATCTTACCTGATCACTGTTGGGTTCAAATAAATTCTGAGGAGCAGTTGCCTACAATATTAAGAGGATAATACCATATAGCGGGAAAGTTTGGTGGCGAGAAAGTTTGGCGAATTTCACTGTTATGAGAGTTTGGCGAATGGATAGATTCAGCCATAAGGTAATAATTATAAGTAAAAATTTGGATGGTTTTAGTTTGGTGAATCACGGACGATTCGTCAAATTCGCCAAACTTTCCCGCTATACGGTATGTATGTATGTATGCATCAATTGTACACATATATATTTTAATTGGTATGTTGAAACTACGCAAGTATTTTACCCAGGCACGCTGCATACACACGGCTGAATATAGAAAATGCGGCTGGGGGGAAATTGAAGCTCTTCAAAATGTAGGGGGGCTTATCTTGTAAGCACTAATAATATTATAGTCTATAGTATTCCAAAACCTAGGAGGGGCAAGAATTAACCTAGGGGGCGAATGCCCCGCCCCCTAAATGCAGCCCTGCATATGATCACTCATGATATAGTTACACAACTTGTATGGATCATGTATGTAACTACCTGACTAGCAGCAGGTGATGGGCTGTCTTCAAACTTTGCAAAGATGTCTTCATCCGCGTTAGGATCAGCTATAGTCTCCTGCTCCTTCGGAGTAGTAGTGGTAGTAGTTGTAGTGGTGGTGGTGGTGGTGGTCATGGGAGTAGCAGTAGCTTGGGCAACCGGTTGTTGGCCTGTTTGAGGTTGCTAAATAAAGAAATACAAAAAGAAGACAAGGTAACAAAATGATACACAATGTTAGAGTAGCGTTACTGTTGACATCACAACGTTTAACTTCTACTGTAACAAACAAATTTCAAGCATGGCTAAATGAATTTCACCAGAATGATTTAATGAACCAAATAAGTCGCTGGTGTCTCTACAATGCAGAAACAGCTGAAACTATCCTGATGTTATGCAATAACTGACTTGTATGTATACACACGTACAAATGCCATAATCTATACTCAGTGCATGTTATATACTAATATTTACACTACCTGTGTGGCAGGCGGTTGGGCCGATTGTTGTTGTTGTTGTTGTTGTAGTTGCAGTGTTGTTTGTTGAATGGCTTGTTGCAACTGCTGATACTGCTGTACACCAAGTTTTAGCTTGTTCTGCAGTTGGGCAATGTTCTGCTCTTGGTTGGGATGTTTCTGTAGCTCCTTCAGATGTTGGTTACCCATCAGGAGCTGTTGGTGCAGTTGTGCCATACGTTGTTTGCTCTGCTGCAATTGTATCGCCAAATTAGTGTTGCCCACGAGATTGCTCGCTGGCGCTGTTTGCGGTACAGCAGTAGTACCAGCAGCAGTAGGAGCCGCTGGTTGTTTGGTTTTTAAAGTGCTGGTGCGCCGAGATCCTATAAAGGCATATACTACATGTACAAAAGATCCCTTGTTCCTTATTATTCATTACATTAAATGTTAAACATTCATGCACTACAACTGTTTCCTGTACTACTTGTAAAAGACCATGCAACTATAACTGATGTTTCCATTTTTAATAAATCTCATATAGCCAAGGTTCATGAAGCATAACAAAACTTAAACACTTGTACAACATCATTTTTGATCTTTCACTATAGTAGAAGCCATAGAAATTTAGCACATGTGATAATTTTCACATATAATCTAGTCACATTCATAATCAATAGGACAAAACCATAGCAACAATCCTATACTCTAAATTTGTAACCAAAAAGTCAAGAAGTTATGACTCCATTCTTACAACACATTATAATATATTACCACTGGTGGGTGGTGGAGCGACTGTGGCCCATGGAGCAGCTCCTGATGTTTGAACAGGCGTGCTCGGCTGTGATTGTTGTTGTTGTTGCTGCTGCTGCTGCTGCTGTCTAGCAGGAGCTGGTGCTGCAGTCTGTAGTGTCATAACATATGTAGTAAGATTATCAATAAGGTGACTAGCTTGATACAATTAACATTGACCTGCCATTAAACCACAGCTGTAAGATTGCAGCTCAATGTGTTGATCCCAACAATGCACAATCTACTACTCACCTCAAAGTCGCCAAAGTTGGCCCATTCTTCTCCTCCCTAATGCCGCAAACAGTAAAACAGATAATATTTTAACACTTGAGTGTGAGTATGTTTAATACACGCGTTAAAGTTCGCAATCTGTTAAACACTCGTTCTACTGTTTAATTACCTTTCCTGAACTTTTGTTATCAAAACTAGCCCAATCAGACATTTTCTTATCACACTCCCAAAAATAATAATGTTTCTTGTGCGCTTATAATTCTAAATCACGTGATTATAAAACTTTTCTTAAATGATGCGCATGCCTGGGAAGCTACAATGATAGGAAAATATGTTTTAACTAGCGCCGTTGGGGCATTAACGACAGCTGTCATTATAGCAAACATGCCATGGTTTTCAGGCCGTTATCCAAAGTTTGACCTCGCGGAGCTGAGAAAAGCGAAATTGATCAAACTGGATGGTAGCAGTAAAGAAATACGCGGGCGAGACTTATGGCAGGAGAGAGGAGCCGTGATTATGATTGTCAGGCGACCCGGATGAACTTTGTGTCGCCAGGTACTAATAAGCACATGATTTATTTTATGCGGCGCCCTCCCATAGAAGAGGAGCCTGTTCAGCTCATGCGTTTTAGTGGGTGCCTCATGTATACACACATGCAAAAAGAGAGGGTTTATCATTTTACACTTACAAATGTACATAGAGTAAACGATCAATTAAGTATACATTGAATGCAGAAAACATTCCAGATCCCAGCTGTGTGGCTCCCTTGGCTCTCGCCTAGATTGTGTGATACCTGGGGTTCAAGTCACCACTGGTCTGGGATTTGTTCTTCATTCAATCGTTAAAGTTTGGGTTAAGGTAATAGTTCTGTCTCCCTGTCCACAGACTTATAGCCTTCTTACTGGTCCCTAGTGGGATAGTGTATATGAAATGATCAATCACTGGACAGATATATTTCCGGATGCAATTTTCTCGTAACTTACAATGAATATTTATATACCCTTAGATAGGGCAACACTATAGAAGCTTGTGTACAAAATGTCCGAGTTTTGGGAATCTCTGTAGGAACAAGAGCAACAAAAATCAGCTGTCCGAAAATTGCAATCTACGGACAAAGTTACCATTTATTGGACAAACACTTACTGGCGACTCATCTTTCACCTATTCTAATCTTTCTTCCTTTCTAGTTTCTAAAACGTATAGTTTATTAATCCTTTTTAATTATGAAATACAATTCAAAGAAACCGGAGTGTCATTCATGACAATATCTAAATATTTGCACGTGATTTCTTTAAAATATTGCACAATCATATGCGCAAATTCTAAACTTCACAAATTCACATATGATTATGTAATATTTTAAAGAAATCACGTGCAGAGATTTGAATATTGTTGCGGATGACACTCCAGTTTCTTTGAATTGTATTTCATTAAAAAGGATTTTTAGTAATAAATTATACATTTTTAGAAACTAGAAGAGTTGCTCTTTAATGTGAAAGGAAGAAAGATTAGAATAGGTTAAAGATGAGTCGACAGTGAGCGTTTGTCCGATAAATGGTAACTTTGTCCGTATAGATTGTAATTTTTGGACAGCTGATTTTTTGTTGCTCCTGTTCCTACATAGAGATTCCCAAAACTTTGATATTTTGTGCACAAGCTTCCATAGTGTTGCCTTATCTAAGGGCATATTTGGTATACAAGTAATAGTTATAACACATCCATGAGGTTTATATCTGATTTATAAACACGACGCCCAAGGGCGGAGTGTTTATAAATCAGATACAAACCGAATGGGTGTGTTACAACTGCTTTGTAGTATAGTGCGTGAGCGGATCAAAGGCGCCCCAGCTTTTGTTCAGTACTAAACGTTTTATTGTATAGCTCGTGCTTTATTGCTGGTGTTGTGAGTGTGGAATAAATGTTCTCGTGTTTCGCGCCATTACTAAGTAAGGTAGAGAGGGTTTGCCACGTAATCATTGTGTCGTCGTACCTGGCTAGCTCAGATGGCTATATTGGCCGGCTTCAGTATAAAGGTGCTGCTTGATTAATCGTTACTATCATAGGCTTGTTCCCCGGGGGGCAGGGGGCCATGGCCCCCCCACTTTTCAAAGACAATATTTTGTTACTTATTTACATAGCTAAACTTACAAAGTATATACTGAGCTTTTTAAAGCTGAACCAAATGTTGCCCCCCCCCCCCCCCCCCCCCCCACTTTAGAGCACCTTCTCACACCTATGGTTACTATAATAGGCTACAGTACTAAGTGGCGACACAAACAGCAAGAAACTTGTTCCCACTCCACGTGCGTGCACTTTAGCATGTGAAATTGCATTGCTTCGCTCCTCATGCATGGACAGTGCAATTTAGTATTGTCCCATCCGAGTCCCTTCAAATGCAAAAAGCATTACAGATGCCGCTATATAAGCTTGGCTATGGCTGTGGATAACTTGCAGAAAACAGTGCCTTGCCATTGAATATACTATCTATGGCCTTGTTCTGAGGGCTTGGCCTGGCTTTCACACATAATTAATGGGCCAGACTATTTATACATAACTGTGTTATAACCATTTATAAACCGGTTTATATACGATTTATAACACTGTGATAGCCTTTGATCCGCCCACACACTATGATACAAATATTCTTTGTAAGTAAAGAGAAAATCTCGTCTGGAAATAAATCCGTGATCGATCATTTACTCTACAAAGCCAACAAAATTACTATTTTCAGTATTCTATTTGAGGTATATACGTATGGACCAGTCTATATAATCTATGATAGAACTAAGGATCCACAACTTTCTGATTACTTTTTTACCCTTGAAGTATTCCTTGAAATCTTCACCTAAATCCTATATAAAGATTTTGAAATCTCGTAGGCAATTTTTCCTTGTTGCAGATCCCTCAGGTAGAACAAGCCATCAAGGCTTACTATCATACATTTCCCTACATTTGTGTTATAATAATGTATGTAACATCTAACATAGGGATAACTAATTGTAACAACACTACGATGCTTTAGGAGGCTTCCAAGTTTTCTGGACTAAAATCAGATTTAGATAAATATGGAGTACCTCTGTATGGCATTGTACATGAGAATATTGGCGTGCAGGAATTTAAGACATACCTGAAGGGAGATATTTACTTGGATGAGCAGGTAATGAAATACTCTAATAAAACACACACCATATACATAATTATTATCCTCAAAGTTATTGAAATGTTGTACATTTAGTAATTGTATATGTAGATGGTTAACTGGCTGGATTTACAAAAACTGACTGTATTGCAATTGCTTTTGTATTTTGAGAAATACCAGTTTGAAATATTCAAGACACTTGAATTCTCTTATGCTTGATTATAGCCACGCTAGATTTACACTACAAATAGACCACCAGTCTTATAGCTAGAACAAAATTGGCAGCTAGTTGAAATTGCTGACTTTTGAATACTCCTGGAATACCACGAGTATCGTGTATGAGGGGAGGGAGGTGGCGGGTCAGGTTACAACTGCCAGTAGACACAGGCAGCCAAGCTGTTTGTTCAGTAGTTGACAGAAACAGCCACAGTGGGCCTAGACCATAGCATGAGCTGAGGTGGATGTTGAGAGCAGTTTGGTACCCCATACCACCTTATTAATGCCCCTTAGTTACCCACAGGCTCTGTTGTGACTCTTTGTGGCTTAAGGATCGGCAAAAAAACCATCTGTAAAAGTAGACCTGGCTATCTATAGCTATATTATTGCTGTGTCTGGATAGTATTTAAGTATGGCTATAATATTACAGTTATACTGTGATGGTTTTTACAAATCCAGTCACACATAATCATCTATTACTTTAACTAATAAAATTGCTTGTTACACTAATCATATTGACTGGTCCCAGGCCAGAGGTACAGGTTGTGATTACAACCTTACACAATGCTATAAAGTTCAATTATTCTTATGAGTAGCTACTAACTGGGTTTGTGGCCTTTTGGAACAGTGATGCTCCACTGATTCTGAACTGAAACCAATGCTGATACAAATATTTATAAACATTAATATACTTGCGATACATCTGTACTAAGAATGCATTTATCACTTTCATTTACCATCTTGAAACAAATCTTTCTTGACATCATCAAGTAAGGATTGACCTGTTACGCTATGTCACAAAGTATCGGTTATAGTGACTGTACTATTAGAGTATTATAGATAGCCAGCATCTAGCAAGCATGATATGGAAAATACAAGAAAATCACAAATTATTGTGTTTAAAAATTCCATTGGATCAAGGCAACCTCAGTATAGGGGTGTTACTACAGAAGTATAGCTAGCTAGTGACAGTTGTAAATTTTGGAGAACAACTATAGTTACATTACTTGCAAAATAAGCAAAAAAATTCTCTTGAAAATAATTTGCTTTACGGTACAGTAAAATTTTGGTAATTATGTTGTTGTTAAGTTATGTAATAGTTGTAACACAGGCACGAGTGCGTTGCCTGATATGTACACACGATGCCCGAGCGAGTGCGGGCATATAGGCAATGCATGAGTGCCTGTATCAAGACTCACGATAGTGAGTCGCGAGGCCAAGAAGAAGCACAGCAACGCGACCACTGAGTGAGTTATTTACACATAGCACCACCCTTAAACTCGCAAATGCTCTAGCTAAGCCACCATTAAAGCTATCGCTTAGTTATTACCGACCCACAACGTTCTTACCATATAGAATCAACAAACCGAGAATGGAGGAAATAGGCACCACCATTACTAAGTACCAGCCATTGCGAGTTTTATGGTGCCCGTTGTGTGACTACACACAACGAACTATCCTTTCCCACCCAATTCGCCCATTTACTAGACAATTAGTACCATCATTGTTTGAAGAATCAATATCCCGAAGTTCATAGAAATCTATTCAGCCATTCTTCTGATACAGCCTTATAAATGCCTTCCTGTCACAACAAAATTTTTACGTGGCGGTTGTTTTTTTCTTTCTTTCATTTTCATCGTACACTTTTTTCGGGGGCTTGCGGGAGCTTTCGTGAACCCCAGAAGTTTTTTTCAAACTCCCATTTTATATATTCACTTGTTTGTCTAATAACTCACTCATTTCTTCATGGATTTCAGCCAAATTTGTATCAGCACTTCTCCCATGTATGCTCTACCTGTCATACTATTTTCAGTCTGAAGTAAACACTTGAATATATTTGAGAAGGGCTATTACACTGCAGGTTGATAGTTGTCATAACTTGGACCCCCTTCGAATGATTTGCATAAACTTTCAGATACACAATCTATATTGATGTATCACTCTGTAGTGAAGGTTTAAAAAAAATCTCGGGCTTGACTTTTTCAAAATTAAGCTTCAAAGTTTAATTTACAATATTGTGTGCTAGGCAAGTACAAGTTATGCCCATGCAGTACTTCTCTGCTGCTTGCTAGTAATAACATTTGTTTGTACTTCCAAAAAAGTACTGAGCAAAAACACCCTGGGTATAAAAAAAGTGTGAGGCCAATCAAAAGCAGCATTGCAAATAGGTATGTACGACCAAAAACTTTGATATCAGTTGAGGCCAAGAAATTACTTATCAAAAATCTTTTTAACTACTTGAATGACATACAATAGTTTATAGCATATTGTCACAAGTATGATTGGCTTTGTCACTTGGCCACCTTTTTCACACCATCATTATTAATAAAGGTGGCCAAGTGATAAAGCCAATCATAGTTGTGACAATATGCTATAACTGAACTATTGTATGTCGTTCAAGTAGTTTAAAAGATTTTTGATAAGTAATTTCTTGGCCTCAACTGATATCAAAGTTTTTGGTCATACATACCTATTTGCATTGCTGCTTCTGATTGGCCTCACACTTTTTTACACCCAAGGTGATTTTGTTTAGCTTACAACTAATATGTTACACTTCTGGCACTCTAAAAATCTGTCCAAATTGTTTAGCCACTGTTCTGACTCTTTATATAGGAGCACATAGTCATTATGATTGTGGGATTTGTATTTGAACGTTGTCATGACATTTATTTGTATGGTATATCGTAGTAGTTTCGATTGTGGGATAGTATTTTTAATATTGAAAACACGTGCTAAAGTATTAACATACAAACTACCGCTCAGAAATGGTATTTTATCGTATAGCACTAACTCGAAAACTACCATTCAGAAATGGAAATGGAGATACAGTGAGTATTTTACTACATAGCGATTTATATTTCAGTAACTCACCTTTAACCACCTTTTCTTTGTAGATAAACTTCCATAGCGACTTTTTAACGATATAAAAGTTATACCTGAGTGTGTTACATCAGATTTATGGCACTACAGTTCCCTTGATCTGAGGTGACCCAAGGCCCGAGGGCTGAGGATGTACATATCAGGCAGGCCACGAGTGCCTGTGTTACAACCATTATGTAACACCTCCCTAGCAAGCTGACTCAACAGCTCAAGCTAAGAGTTCGGTCAATTTGCGGTGATTGTATTTATAGTGTGGCTTGTGAGTTTCGATTGTGAGTTTTAGATATGATGTTTTCATGACGTTCTTGCACACGTAGTCACAACGATTGTGGGTTTATAAACAAGTTTACAAGCAAGACTAAAAGACTTTATTTCGGTTGAAAATTTGCTTTAAATTGCTTCGATGGATAAATTAAGGTTAGTGGTGTCATTTAAATAGAATAACGAGCATATGGTAACAGATTGTTTTTGTCGTGCAAATAACTCACCTCAAACTGAGATCCCTTTGGTAAATATACTTTTAAACTTACGTAGACAATAAATTAAAACGATTTTAGCCTAGAAATGACGACTAGAAACCTGCCTAAACTTTAAAAAACTAAAGCCCACAATTGATATGGAATTGATGTGCCTATATAAAGAGTGTAGTTCCACTTCAGTTGGTAGATCAGAGAGTAGATCAAAGAGTTCAAAGGAACCACTTTCCCGGGCAATATCTGAATGTACACCGGTTTACATTTAGTTGTGTCCCTGGAATGAGGTATACATGAACTATGTATCCTCATAGGTTCCTTTGATCTGAGGTGTGAAAGTGTTACATGTTGTTGTTATATGGTGCACATAATGAATAAAGTTTAAGATGAAATTGATTGGTTACCTTGTGTGTATAGAACACCTGTGTGGTGAACTTTATAACTCAGTGGGGGTGAATACATTCTGTTCATCAACATAACCCTTCCAGCTAATTCATAATATCCTGTCAGACACAAAATCAACAAAATAATTAGTAACTGAGACATAGCCATTATTTGAGTGTATGGAATAACTGACCGATTTATATTATACTCAACAAGCCAACATAACTATTAGATAATCTAATTTAAATAGCTGTCATTACAGTACCGCTCTAAGGTAACGTCACACTTGCTCACGAATTTTTGTCGAGTAAACAGCATTACTCGACCGAGTTTCGTGTACTGAAGCACTCACAGCATGTGAAGTGACGAGTATTCGAAGTAAACTCGAGTGCATGATTTAGCATAAAGCTACATAAGTACTGCATGTACGTGACAGGCCTTATAGTGACAAAGCGCAAGTAGACGACGAGTACTCAAGTGTGAAGAGTAACTTCACGAGTCAACTTTAGTTTCCTTTAGATATACTATGTAACGTGCGGTAAAAGCCTAACACGCATAAAGTATTAATCTATCAAGCTCTATTGCCGCATAGATAATAATTTTATATTGCTTGAAAATATTAAGATACACCTACGTGCATTGTTCTTTTGTTGTGTTGCCTTCTTTGCCAGTCACAAATAATAAAATGATGAAGCTAATCCTATTTTAATCACTAAAAAATTGAAGAATGAGTGAAATTGATGCACTGGGACCAGTACAGCGACTACATTGTAAAACGTGTCACTGTTTATGCGCATGCCCAAGTATTATTCTATTTAAAGCATAGCGCACGGTTCTAATAATAAATCTCGAGCAAACATCCCTAGTGATTCGAGCTTTGTGTGAACACAAGTATCTTCAAGTTAGTAAACCCTCGAGTGTTTTATCCCCTGACAGTCGCTCGAGAGTGATCGAGTTCAGCGTATCGAGCATTGGAGTGGCAAGTGTGTAAGTTGCAAGCGAGTGCGGTGTTACCTTAGAGCAGTACCGTATACTATTAACCATACATAGAATAAGTATTATTTAGTTATTAACACATCATTAAGTTGTGTGATTGTGTACAGAGAATATTTTATGGTCCTGAAGAGAGATGGATGGGACTACTAGGTGAGCATGCAAGCTGATAATTTGTTGTTATATTATTGATATTGTATGCAAATGTTTTGAGATACAAAAATGCTGCTAACATGTACATGTATAGCTACATGGTAGTGTAAGATGACAAAATAATTATAGATTAATTCTTTAACCATAAAAATAGACAAACATGCCATAACCTAAAGCGAAGTGCTAATCGGATTTTTATTTATATGCCACTCCTTTTGTAAGCTAGCTAGCATTGTGTATATAATTATTATAGTCAGCGTAAGTGACCAATTATCAGCAACATTTCAACAAACCTCTGTAACTCAACAAGAATACGTTCAACTTGTACTGACTTCAGGTTTTCACCAATCGATATCCCATACTCAGTCTCTTCCAAATTTCATCTTCGTAATATAATTAGATTTTCCATGATGTGCAAAAGTGTACAGGATGTCGACATGCATACCAATATTATTGGGTGCTGTGATTTTTAAATTATAGGACAGTCATTAAACTTTATGGCATAGTGTCTTATGGGATCAAGACTCACAATAGTGAGTCGCAAGGCCAAGAAGAAGCACAGCAACGCGACCATTGAGTGAGTTATTTACACGTAGCACCGCCCTCAAACTCGCAAACGCTCTAGCTAAGCCACCATTAAAGCTATTGCTTAGTTATTACTGATTCACAACGTTCTTACTATATAGAATCACTAAACCGAGAATGGAGGAAATCGGCACCACCATTGCTAAGTATCAGCCATTGCGAGTTTTATGGCGCCTGTTGTGCAACTACGCACAACGAACCATCCTTTCCTGCCCAATTTGCCCGTTTACTAGAGAATAAAAAATTAAAAATTTAAAAGGTAAGTAGGGATTGAATTCAATAGTGCTACAAAAAGTAAGGAAACAAGGAATAAGATTTTGGGACGAGAGAACATTCTGGCATGAGATAATTTATAAAAGTTTAATCCCTACTTTTGGCTCACTTCAGCAGGTTTGCCAAAAGCAGGGATTAAACTTTTATAAATTATCTCATGCCAGAATGTTCTCTCGTCCCAAAATCTTATTCCTTGTTTCCTTACTTTTTGTAGCACTATTGAATTCAATCCCTACTTACCTTTTAAATTTTTAATTTTTTATCATTCTAGTTTGTTTGCTTTTTATACATGCTAAGCATTCATAATAATCTTTCAGCAGGCGCACAAATGTTACAGGCGCTTACGTAATAATTATGCTTGTTTTCAGGCGCTTGTTAACAACGCGCTTACATGGCAAAGCAGCTGTGTGATAGCAAATAACTCTCGAAAAACAGCAAAAGCTATTTGTCCAAGGCTATAATCTCGAAGTTCACGATGTAATAAAGTACACGCGTACACGTGAAAACATCGTGCCATGGTGCCACTGTAACTAATTATATCACGTGCAAGCCAGGTTTTAGCGTGACGTAATAAGCAGAAGCCGTAACAGGCTATCGTCACCTTCGAAGGTGAGATTCACACCTTGCTAGGAATATAGAAGAACAAGGAAGGGAATGAAGGATAAAAGGAATCGCCATGGCGCAGTGGGTAAATCGTCTTCGGAACAACATTTTCGTAAATCCGCCGCCATTACCTTTATTGTGTGAAAGTTCTGGAGCCCTACACCTAGCGCAACCGGGTCTTACGGCAGGCAGGCTGGCAGACGAAATACAGGTGAATTTCTAAATTTTCAAAGTTGGCTGTAGGTCGAAATATTCGACTTGTTGCTTCGTTTAACCAAGGTACAGCATCATTACAGCCTTAGCAATGCATTCCAGTCGGTTTTTTCGGGTAAAGCCTATTGGAAGGTTGTTTTATGAAGTGCGAAATATCGGGAAACCATACAATTTCTTACCAATCCCTACTATTAAGTACTACTGTACTTAATGATTAAGTACTACTGTACTTAATGATTAGGACCTTCATTGTTTGAAGAATCAATAACCCGAAGTTGGTCAAAATCGATTCATCCATTCTTCTGATACGGTCTTATAAAGTCCTTCCTGTCACCATAAAAAATTTTACATGGCAGTCATTTTTTTCTTCTTTCTTTCATTTTCATCACACACTTTTTTTGTGGGCTTGCGGGAGCTTGCATGAACCCCGGAAGTTTTTTTCAAACTTTCTTTTTGTACATTCACTTGTTTGTCTAATAACTCACTCATTTCTTCATGGATTCCGGTCAAATTTGTATCAGCTCTTCTCTCATGTATGCTCTACCTGTCAAACTATTTTCAGTCTGAAGTAAACACTTGAATGAATTTGAGAAGGGCTATTACACTGCAGGTTGATAGTTGCCATAACTTGGACCCCCTTCAAATGATTTGCATAAACTTTCAGATACACAATCTACGTATATTGATGTATCACTCTGTAGTGAAAGTTAAAATAAAATCTCGGGCCTGAGTTTTTCAAAATTAGGCTTCAAAGTTTAATTTACAATATTGTGTGCTAAGCAACTACAAATTATGCCCAGGCAGTACTTCTCTGCTGCTTGCTAGAAATAACATCTGTTTATACTTCCAAAAAAGTAGTGATATGCTAAACAAAAATACCTTGGGTGTAAATAAAGTGCGAGGCCAATCAGAAGTAGCATTGCAAACAGGTGCGACCAAAAACTTTGATGTCGGTTGAGGCCAAGAAGTTACTTATCAAAAATCTTTTTAACTACTTGAATGACATACGAATAGTTTATAGCATATTTTCACAACTATGATTGGCTTTGTCACTTGGCCACCTTTTTCGCACCATCATTATTAACAAAGGTGGCCAAGTGACAAAGACATAAACTATTGTATGTCATTCAAGTAGTTATGATAAGTAACTTCTTGGCCTCAACCAATATCAAAGTTTTTGATCGCACCTGTTTGCAATGCTGCTTCTGATTGGCCTCGCACTTTTTTACACCCAAGGTGTTTTTGTTTAGCATTTATCTAACAGGAATACACTTTTTAATCACTTTAAACCAGTAATAAAGTCATAGCTAATCAGGCTGATACTTTCCCTGATTTTCTAAAATGTAACAAAGTGCGAATACTCGTATTGTTATAACACAACAAAACAGAGAAATTTACATTTCTTACTTGGTAATGTCCCTTAAATTCTGCAAAATGTTTAAAGGATCCATCAAGTCTACTATGCTTCTTGTAATATCTTCCACTAGAGTTGCACAGATAATTGGATTGGGTATCAGATTGGTATCTGTATCAAATTCCTAGCAGATCCAATATAACACTGAGCATCACAAGTGTATTATTAATTAAAATTTTTGGTAGTTTAATTAGTGCATGGTGGCCAGGAAGCAATACCTTACACAATCACTGAGGACAACACTCAAACTGTAGCAGCCTATAGTGTTAAATGTACTTATAGCCAGACAGATGATATAAGTTTTACCTTGTGGGACACTTTTAACCCTATATACTTCAGTTAAATTTTAGGTGACTTTTATGATAATATGCATGATTAGCTATATTGGATCAGTTGTGTTTTATCAGTTCTAAAATTTTGTCCATATCGGTGCAACTCTACCTTCCACTACGTACCTTACGCAAGTTTAATGCTTATGAAACTGTCCGATAATTGATATCATCTGATAATTGACCGCTTATGCTACCTCAACATTGATTTCACAAGGTAGCTAGCTGATTAAATGTTTGCAGTTTGCATAGTTAAGTAGCTAACTTTGTTATATGTAAAATTTGTTATTCATTAGCCACAATAGTTGACTTTATGGTAACTAACCTCTGTGTATGGTATGGGCCTACTCAACCCCCATATTATGACTAGGTTATTTTAGCTGAGATCACATCTAGGGTTGTTGAAGTTCAGTGTTCTGAGGTCTTATATCAAAGCCATCTCAGAAGGATTTAGTGGAAACATTGAAGGTGAAGGACGCATGTTAGGTCAGTCAGTAGTTGCATTTGATAATGCAACACAAGAAGTTCTTTATTGCTATAGGTGGCAGTGTTGTTGTGGGACCTGGAGACCATGGCATCTTGTTTGAGCACCACTCGATGGAGTTTGGTGATCATGCAGATCCCAATGATATTGTGGCAGCAATCAGGATGATACAACAGAACAAATAAACTCAAAACACCATACATACTTAAACACTTTGATGATGATGTCTGGTTAAACCATACTTGGTGCTTGACATCTGATTATATTCATGGGTAGTGCTCCATATATATATATATATACACAACATGCTTATGCAGCTATTAACACACAAAAATTTAAAATGAAAAAACTAATGGTTTGCTATTGGTAACTACGTACATATTTGTATGTGTGCTACCATATCAAGTCTATTGCCTGCTTATCAAATACCTTATATATATTGTGCATGAATACTTATCAGTGGTCTCATGATTATTACAATGTAGCTACCCACATTTTTAGTCTCCCGTAGCATGCGACAGCCGCTTTATTAGAGATTGGCGCTTATCACCTCGAAATTAATTATTGGTGCGTTGTGTGAGATTCTTTGGTCTTCGCTAGCTACCTGCATATGTGAATACAGAAAATAATCTTTTTAGAAAATACTGCTAATATATTGTTAACGTAACTAATTGTAAATCCATAGATATACTATGGTAAATCATTCGACTGATCACGTGATAGATGGTTCCGTCACGTGAGCTTTTATAGTTATATAAGTAATCTAGGCTACAGGGTTTCAATTTATATTTGCACTGCAGTTATGGGGTGGAGGTTAGCACTGGTTCTGATGACATTGTGTTGGTTAGCAGGTGCGCAAGTTTTTCAGCAAGACCCGATTCCCACCTTTACTGTTGGAACAAATTATCCTAACTTAAACGAAGATGAACAGTGCCGACCAATCAAGCTTCGTTTAATAAGACACTCGACAAGATTTACCGCTACTCTAGTGAGGAATACTAATGATGATTTGACTTATGCTAACGAAGATGCTCGTTTCATGACGTCAAGGCTTAAATTCCGCTTGGACATGCTAGCGGAGTGGTATTTCATTACGTATAATGCAAGACTGACAGTGCTTCTCTCATATGCCGACCCCACCACAGTCACCGATAGAGCCAACTCACTACATTACGAGGGTAAGTTGGTGGTACAGCACTCGTGTTGCTATAGTTATACGTAGCTAACTACGTACGTAATACATGCATGCAGTTATTGGCCTCGAGCGCCGGGCTCAGTAAAGTAGCCGCTATATAGCTACAAGTCTAGTGAAGCCTGTAGGAGGCTTATAAAAATGCAATATGTAATGTTTACTTCCAAGTAGCTATAAGTTTGACAAACTTTAAATGAAGTACTGAGCTATGCCAGTGTGTCTTGCCAGGCTATTCATACACCAGCATCTATATATAGCTAGCTATTGAAAATCTTGGAAATTCTTTATAAATACTATAGCGATATATATGGTTAAGTTGCCAAAAGTTATTACATTTGAAAGTCCAAATGAGGTCAAATTTTACATGTATGTACAAATAACACTGCATGGTATATATTCTCAGAGCTGTGGCTATAGTATTATTTTGCAAATTGAAATAATAGCTAGCCCCATGCATATCAGAGGCGTAGGAAGCTGTTCAGAGCTGGGGGTGCTATATCAGATCTAGGGGTGCTATAGGCGATCATTAAGTCAAAATTGTATGGAGAAAAAAACATTCCTATGGAGTGACAGTAAAAACAGGGGGTGCTCCAGTACCCAGAGCATCCTGCTTCCTACGCCTGTGCATATAGCTACACTGCATGTAAAACTGTGATATAGAATATACCCTATTGTGGGTAGCTATATATGTTTAACTCCACATGCATACAATACAGTATCACTTATAGATAATCCTGTATTAGTAGCTATAACTCAGTAGTTATATATACAATCCAGTATCTTACATGTTACTGCATATAGTGTGTGTGGTGAGTACTTAAGTGGAATAATACATGTGACCATTAGTTGAGTCATCAAAGTTCGTAACTGATATAACTACAACTATATTATGCATGGCTGGTATTTAAATATGGTCAAGGATAAACAAGCAGAACTGCATAATAAGTTAGGAATGTGATCACCAACTATGTAATGTGTGGGAGTAATTTTATGTGGCTTCAGGGGAATATCCTAGCTGTTTACATAATAATTACAGGATACAGCCATATAGCTAGTTCAAAACCCCTTTCTTTAAATTTTTAATAACAGGCTGTTCACTGAACCAATATATAGTATTGTACATATATGTCATATCCTTAAAGCTATAATAAATTGTATTATAGGTCGTAGCGTCAGGATAAGAGGTATTTCAAACAGTCATTTACCAGATATTTTGCAGCAAGCTGTTCTGTTTGGATTTGATTGGGTGATCTATGCTGCAAGCAGTTACTGCAGGCTCAGCGTAATTCCTGATGGTAAGAACTAACTATAAGAAATAATTTGTGACTGGATTTAAAAAATCAGCCATGTATGCACTTGATAATATTTAGAGAAACAAATATCTGATTGATAATTTTTGGCCAGCTTAGCAGGAGGTGGATGGGATGGAAGGAGGCTAGCTAGCAAAAACATTGTAAGGAACTGTTCAGAGCAAGTAAACCCATCAAAAGTAGCCTACATCACACTACAAGGCCAAGGCAGTGTTTAGCTACGTAGCAATCATTATGGAAGTTCCTAGCCATGCAACTGGTGCCATTTTCTTAGTCGTGACATCACCAGGTCAGCAAATTCCCTCCAGAACAGCAGACCAGTTCATGTTGACCAATAGAGACAATGTACATGACTGCATGGATAATTCTTAGGTGTCAATTTTGTACATAGCTACATGGAGGGATTTTGCAAATCCAGTCACACACATGTATTGCATATAATCATATCAATTTGCCATATAGTGTGTCAAACCAATTTGGATTTACTATTCTTGTTGGATCAATCTGGCAGTGTTGGGAGGAATAATCATAATCTAGCGTTACAGTTTATACAAGCTGTAGTGAACTTTTTTGAAGTTGGTTATAATGACACTCGAGTTGCTGTTTTTACATTTAGTAGTGGAGCAAGAGTAGATTTACTTTTTGATGCCACTTTGACAACCCAACAAGTGGTCTCTCGTATTGGTTGGATACCATATCGTGGTGGCTGGACGCACACAGCATTGGCATTAGGTTTAGCACGCACTGCTTTTACTTATCCTGAAGTGAATGGTGCACGACCAATAGCAGCGGGGGTCCCTCGGATTGTAGTACTCATCACCGATGGTCGCTCTAATACTTACAGCATTACACAGCCAGCAATAAATTTGTTGGCTACTGGTGCTACAGTTTATAGCATTGGAGTAGGAAATATCTACTTACCAGAGTTGAACCAGATAGCGTCAGATCCTGACAGTGATCACGTGTTTGTGCTAAACTCTTACACTGATGCTGCTTCATTTGTTCAACGACTTAGTGGAACAACTTGTGACAGTAAGTCAATAGTACTCCTATGTGCATACTATGTGATGTAATGCACCTATCAATGTATGCAAGCACAGGTGGGCTGTAGTGGGAAATTTTGCAGCAAACTTTTACCTCACCCTGGGGCATTTGACATACTAGTTAACTATGTTATGAAACTTTCACCATTACACTGTGTATTGTGTATAAAATAATTACGTATGGTATTTTGGCGGTTTGAACAGAGTAGACTTGATGTTAACCTAATGACCATAGTAGGAACTTGATCTCTATGGTGGGGGATTTGACTAAAACTGATTTCCCCCGCCCACCATGGGGCATTTGATAACATGATAAATGATGTCACTTTAGCATGAATACATTGGTAGGTGTATGTAATGACTATACACTTCATTTATCTTCAGCACCAGCAAATATTCCTCCTGGAGAAACACCTGAGAACGAAGTTGAGGAAGATGATTTTAAATATTTTCAAGTTCAGTGTGGTACATTTAGTCGTACAATTATCATAGAACAAATTGACATCATTGGACATTGTGCAGTCTACGTATCTATAACTATTATTAATCCTGGCCCATTGAACCCAACTACAGAAGTGTTCCGTAATGAAACAATTAATGTCAGCAGAAGAAAGCTCATCATTACAGTGGGAACTGGACAGGTAAATTATAGCCTATGGCTACAAAATAACTGTAAACGTTAATAATGGTTGTATTTATATACAGAATGTATATATCAGCATTAGAGGGCTGACAATTATAAATCGATTTCAAATGGTGGTGTGGAGTATGTTATTTTCTGAGGATGAATATTCTGAAGAAGTTCAAAATGGTGGTCCTGCTAATGAAGAAGTGATAGATCTTGATATTGTAAATGCTACTGATAGTTTGTAAGTTAATTGTAGCTAAACAAAAACACCCTGGATGTAAAACAAGTTGATGTTCTACCATCTAAAAACCAGGCGATGTGTAAGTTAAACCACTGTTAATCAACTGCTATTCAGTAGTAATTAATGACGTCACGAGTAAGTCGTATGAGCAAAGACTCATCACTAAGGGGCACATAGCAACGCATACAAATTTAATTCTTTTTAAACCGGCTTTATACTCCAGTACTTTAGTGATAGAACTTTTTAAAAGTAGTACAAAGTTGTTTTAAGCCGAAATTCTTACTGTAACACTATAGGCTAGTCTTGTATTATAAGCTCTGCAACTCGCACGGCACGCCCACTTTCAAAACTGAAGCACTCTGTCTTGTTAGTAATGTACAGCTGTTCAAATGGCTTTTACTATGGAATGAACAGCTAACACTGCATTATCTTGTTCTTATTCGGCAGTAACTCATGACGCACTTTGTTACTAAGGCCCCACCCATCAGTAATATCGATAGCAAGTGTCATAGAAAAGCAGTAGGACTTATTTGATTGGTTATTCAGGCTTCATTTCATGTGAATGGTTTTTAATAACCTGGGGGTGGACACACACACACACACACACACACACACACACACACACACACACACACACACACACACACGCACACACACACACACACACACACGCACGCAAACACACACACACACACACACATACACATACCGATGTTTTCACGAAAGCGATTTCAAGAAACCAGACATGCGCCTGGTTTAAAAAGTGCGAGCCCAATCAGAAGTATCATTGTAAATATGTGCGACCAAAACTTTTGATATCAGCTGAGGCCAAGAAGTTACTTATCAATTTTTTTAACTACTTGAATGACATACAATAGTTTATAGCATGTTTTCACAACTATGATTGGCTTTGTCACTTGGCCAACTTTATAATAATGATGGTGCGAAAAAGGTGGCCAAGTGACAAAGCCAATCATAGTTGTGAAAACATACTATAAACTATTGTATGTCATAAAAAAATTAAGTAACTTCTTGGCCTCAGCTGATATCAAAATTTTTGGTCGCACATACGTATTTACAATGCTGCTTCTGATTGGCCTTGCACTTTTTTTACACCCAGGGTGTTTTTGTTTAGCATATCACTACTTTTTGGAAGTATACACAGATGTTATTACTAGCAAGTAGCTGAGAAGTATAACTTAGCACACAATATTGTCATTATTATCTATGATATTGTAAATTAAACTTTGAAGCTTAATTTTGAAAAACTCAAGCCTACTATATTTTTTTAACTTTCGCTACAGAGTGATACACCAATAGTAGATCTTGCATCTGAAAGTTTATGCAAATCATTTAAAGGGGGTCCAAGTTATGGTAACTATCAACCTGCAGTGTAATAGCCCTTCTCAAATACATTCAATTGTTTACTTCAGACTGAAAATAGTGTGACAGGTAGAACATACATGGGAGAAGTACTGATACAAATTTGGCTGAAATCCATGAAGAAATGAGTGAGTTATTAGATAAACAAGTGAATGTACAAAAAGACATTTTGAAAAAACTTTCGGGGTTCACGCAAGAAGAATCAATATCCTGAAGTTGATAGAAATCTCTTCAGCCATTCTTCTGATACAGCCTTATAAATGCCTTCCTGTCACCACAAAAATTTTTACACGGTAGTCGTTTTCTTCTTCTTTCTTTCTTTCTTTCATTTTCATCACACACTTTTTGTGGGCTTTCGGGAGCTTTTGTGAACCCGGAAGTTTTTTCAAACTCTCTTTTTATACATTCACTTGTTTGTCTAATAACTCACTCATTTTTTCATGGATTTCAGCCAAACTTGTATCAGCACTTCTCCCATGTATGCTCTACCTGTCATACTATTATCAGTCTGAAGTAAACACTTGAATATATTTGAGAAGGGCTATTACACTGCAGGTTGATAGTTGTCATAACTTGGACCCCCTTCAAATGATTTGCATAAACTTTCATATACACAATCTATATTGATGTATCACTCTGTAGTGAAAGTTTTAAAAATCTCAGGCCTGAGATTTCAAAATTAGGCTTCAAAGTTTAATTTGCAATATTGTGTGCTAGGCAAGTACAAGTTATGCCCATGCAGTACTTCTCTGCTACTTGCTAGTAATAACATCTGTTTATACTTCCAAAAAGTAGTGATATGCTAAACAAAAACACCCTGGGTGTAAAATAAGTGCGAGGCCAATCAGAAGCAGCATTGCAAATAGGTATGTGCAACCAAAAACTTTGATATCAGTTGAGGCCAATAAGTTACTTATCGAAAATCCTTTTAACTACTTGAATGACATACAATAGTTTATAGCATATTTCACAACTATGATTGGCTTTGTCACTTGGCCACCTTTTTCACACCATCATTGTGGCCAAGTGACAAAGCCAATCATAGTTGTGAAAATATGCTATAAACTAATGTATGTAATTCAAGTAGTTAAAAGGATTTTTGATAAGTAACTTCTTGGCCTTAACCGATATCAAAGTTTTTAGTCGCACATACCTATTTGCAATGCTGCTTTTGATTGGCCTCGCACTTTTTTATACCCAGGGTGTTTTTGTTTAGCATTAATTATACACACATGTCTATATTACAATAAAAATTATCTATCTTATGCATTCATGCAGAATTGAACTATGTGTTAGTGTGAAATGCATCATATGGCTACGCAAGCCTGGTTACATGTTGTATGGCACCAAAAATACGTTGTTAAAAATCGTCAACTGCCCAAAATGACAAAAATATTTTACCGTGAACTTCTTTCATATCTAGTGGTGACATTTTCCGGAGCTACTTATGGCAAGCCCTGGCTGATAGACATCATGTAGATTAGGGTTGCCACAGCAGACTTGTAGGCGCTTGCATATAAAACTCAATTGGCTAAAACACAGCTATAGATTACCCTCCCCAGCTTTGGTCAAATCAAGCACATAAAGCAAGCATCAAGCCTCAAAATAAACAGTTCTGTAAAAATATTTTGTGTGTTTATTTTGTCATTGCACACCACCGGCAAAAAATTTTAACAGCAAAATTTTCCCGAATTATAGTAAATGCCTTAATTCAGTTGTGTATGATCAAGGTCATTTTTTAAATGTACACATTGATGTGACACAGTGGTATTTTATATGTTTGAAATGAATCTGAATATGAATAGAAATGTGTTTAATCTGTAGGTACTTTTTTAACATCACCGAGGGTAATTCTGCTGGTAGGTTTAAAATTGATGACACTACAGGAGTAATATCTACCACCAAATCATTGCTTGCTACAGAACAAAGTTACTATGAGTTGACAGTCATAGCCTACCTTAGAACTGATGATTGCCAAAGAGGAACAACCACCGTTAAAGTCACAGTGATTACTGAAAATGTCAATGCTCCAGTTTTTCCAGCAACTAGTCCATCTTCCATTATAGAAACAGTTCCACTGAATTCTGATGTAGTACAGGTTAATGCCAGTGATCCAGATTTCGGTGCTAATGGTGAAATAAGGTATTTTATAACTAATGGAAACAGTGGTGATGCATTTACCATTGATCCTGTTACTGGATTTATAAGAACTGCTGTTAGGCTCAACCATACTCTAACTCCATCATATAATCTTACCATTGAGGCTAGGGACCAGGCAGCAACAATGCCGATGACTGGTATGGCATTACAAGTTATTAACATTCAGGATGTCAACCAAAGACCATTTTTCTTGACACAATGTGCTATTGCTGGTACTTGTGTTTTCTCCGTGTCTGAAGATGCAGCTTTAGGTAATATTGGACAGCATATTGAGGTAGGTGATCCTGATTCTAACTTACTACAAAATGGTCAAGTAGCTTTGGCATTAGATCCCAGTACACCATTTTCCATAAGTAATAACTCAGGTGAAATATCTTTGATCTCATCACTTGATAGAGAAGTTCAGGGCAATTATATTGTTAATCTGACTGCAACGGATGGTGGCAACCCGTCACTTGGTATCTCCACAGATATTACAATAATAGTAACTGATATAAATGATAATCCACCGGTGGTTCTCTTTGCACCGCAATCCGTATCAATACCAGAGAACACACAGGTAGGTGTTGCAATAGCACAAGTTGCATCCAGTGATCGTGATATCGGTAATAATGCAGTGGTATCCTTCTCCATCACTGGTTCATCCTTGTTTGACATTGATAATGTTACAGGTGCTATTAGTGTTGCTGGTAGCTTAGACTATGAGACAGCCACCAATCATACTGTAAATGTTACTGCTACTAATCCTGATGGTTTAGCATCACTACCACTCTCTATAATGATCATGGTAACAAATATAAACGACAATTCTCCTGTATTTACAATGGACCCCTACACAGCCTCAGTGACAGAGGATAGTAATATCAGTACAATTGTTATAGTTGTTACAGCTACTGATAATGATTTAGGTTTAGCAGGAGAAGTACGTTACTCGATAGTAAGTGGAAATGTTGGGGACACATTTGCCATTACTAATGATGGCATAATCACTGTTAACAGCAATATTGATAGGGAGGTGGTCAGTGAATACACTCTTACTGTTAGGGCTCAAGACAGGGTTAGGCCACGTCGATCAGATACATCTGTGGTAATAGTAACAGTGAATGATATTAATGACAATACACCAGTATTTCAGCGTTCCCAGTATTCCCTCGTTATTCGTGAAGATGTTACTGTTCCCTCTACTCATATTACTCTGGTAGCCACTGATGCCGATCAGTCGGGTACTGTGAACTCAGCCATACGTTATCAAATTGAGAGTGGTAATGTTGGGATGGTATTCAACTTATCTGAAACCACAGGTGTTCTGATGCTTCAAAGTTCACTTGATTTTGAAACCATATCCAGTTATTCATTATTGGTCACAGCCAGTGATGGTGGATTGGTTCCTTTAAGCAGCAATGCTACAGTGTCTGTCACAGTGGTTAACATCAATGATGAGATTCCTACGCTGAGTGCAGATCAGAATATTTCTTTGTCAGAATCGACTAATGTATCAACTACTATTGCAACTTTCACAGCCATGGAAGAGATAGGAGACACATTGGAATTTGCACTTACTGGAAACCAAAATAGCAAATTTTCAATTAATACATCAACTGGGGAAGTGACTTTAGTACAATCATTAGATTATGAAACAACTCAACAATACGTATTAACAGTGACTGTCTCTGATGGCATTTTTTCTGATTCATCGATCCTCACCATTAATGTAGTTGATGAGAACGATAACACACCGGTCTTTGAAATGTTTGGTCCATTCATGACTACTGAAGAGCAACCATCTAACACACTAGTAGGTGTTGTATCTGCTAATGATGCAGATTCTGGAATGAATGCAGAAGTTTCATACTCATCTACTTCTGGTAATGATATATTTACCATATCAAGTAATGGTGAGATAAGAACTGTATCTGAGCTTGATAGAGAAGTGTTGGGTTCAGACTTATCACTTACGGTCGTGGCTAATGATAACGGTTCTTCACAACGTAGTACAGAAGTGACCGTTACTATACAATTGCAAGATATTAATGATAATCCTCCTGTGTTAGTGTCTCCGCCAACTGAAGCAAATATTTCTGAGAGTGAAGCCATACAAACAGTATTCTTAATAATTCAAGCAACTGATAGTGATATTGGGGATAATGCAGCAATATCTTATCAAATCAATGGATCGTCTTTGTTTACCATCGATAGTTCAACTGGTACAATCATTCTTACTAGTAGTTTAGATTATGAGATGGCAACTGAGCATATTATAAATGTCACTGCAGTTAATCCCGATAGTTTATCATCACCTTCACACTCTATATTAATAAGAGTAATAAATGAGAATGATAACTTGCCAGTGTTTACGATGAATCCTTATATAGCCACGGTAACAGAGTCCAGCGATATGGGTACATTTGTTGTAAATGTCACAGCCACTGATGCTGATTTCAGTGCAGTACGTTATTCCATAGTTAGTGGAAATGTTGGGGGAGTATTCACCATTGTTGCCACTAGTGGAATAATTACTGTCAATGGTAGTATTGATAGGGAAACTGTCAGTGATTATATGCTCACTGTTGCTGCAAGCGATTTGGGATTTTCTAGGAAGAGGCGGCAATTGTCTATGTCAACCGTGACTGCTGATGTTAGAATAGAGGTATCAGATGTAAATGATAATGCACCTATATTTCAACAATCTCCATACTCGGTGACACTTCGTGAGGACGCTCCACCAGGTACGATACTGTCACTGATTGTGACAGATGCAGATGAACCGAACACACCAAACTCCATGCTCACCTTCAATATTGAGTCTGGTAATGATGCTGGCAAGTTTAGTCTTGATAATTCTGGCATATTATCCTTAGTACAGCAGCTAGATTTTGAAACACAACCCATGTTTGTGCTTACCGTGAGAGCACAAGATCAGGGAAATCCGTCATTAAACTCTAATGCTGCTATAGTTAATATCACAATTACAAATGTTAATGATCTTTCCCCTGTTATCAGCGATCATCAAGTTGTGAATGTTTCAGAGCTACAGGCAGTGAGATCTGAAGTGGCCAACTTTAATGCTAGTGGGGAAGAAGGTGAATCCTTAACATTTTCACTAATGGGAGACTCAACAGGAACATTTGAAATTGATGCTCAAACTGGTATTGTGGTACTTGCTAGAAGCCTTGATCACGAACTACGCACTGTTTATGTCCTACAAGTTTCTGTCAGTGATGGGCTGTTCTCTAGTATCTCTACACTAACGGTTAATGTGTTAGATGAAAATGACAACACTCCTCAAATTGCTCCACTGGATCCACTATCAGTGTACGAGGAGATGCAAGCTGGTACGCTGGTGGGCACCGTAATTGCCTTTGACGCAGATTCAGGAGTAAATGCACAACTTACATTTGCTATCAGTCCGGCTGCTATAAACAATTACATATCCATTAATAGCAGTAGCAGAGAAATTCGCACTATAGATATCCTAGATAGGGAAGGATTGGTGAACAATGGAAGGTTTGTTCCACCATCATCATCTCAAACATTCAATATCACTGCTACTGATGGAGGGTCTCCAATGAGATCAGTTGAGGTAGAAGTTGTCCTCATACTAAGAGATATCAATGATAATCCTCCAATATTCTCTAATCTACCAAATGAGGTTAACATTTCAGAAAGTTTTGCAATTGGTATTGAGATACTACAAGTCACTGCAACCGATGCTGATCTAGGAGTGAACGCTCAACTAGAGCTTTCTAGTACGGATGATGGATCTGTATTCACAATTGATAGCGTCACTGGTAGTTTATCTCTATCAAGTAACTTAGACTATGAAACAGTTCAGCAACATACAGTAAACATTTCTGTTACAGATGGACTGCATGTAAGGAGTAGCTTACTCACTGTCAATGTGTTGGATGAAAATGATAATTCACCAAATTTCACACAAAATGTGTACAATGCTACAGTGGCTGAAAATAGTCCCATCAACACAACAGTAGCATCTGTGCAAGCTTCTGATGCAGATTCTCATGTTGGTGAATTTGGAAGTGTTTTTTATGCTTTACAAAGTGGAGGAGATGAGTTCACCATTGCTCCAGGTACAGGGGAAATCACAGTGAATACATTGAACTTGGATAGAGAGACAGTTTCCTTATACACTTTAACAGTAGTTGCTACCGATTATGGCGTGTCTGCAAGATCATCTACTGCAAACGTTGTTGTAACTATTACAGATGAGAATGATAATGCTCCATCATTTCAACAGTTGGTGTATCAGTCAAATATAAGAGAAGATGCTCAAAATCAATCAGAAGTGATCACCGTGTTAGCAACTGATGCGGATGAACCGGGCAACAGCAATTCTATTATTGACTACAGTTTAAATGACACCAGTGTGTTCACCATTGGCAGCAACAGTGGTACAATCAGACTTGCATCCTCACTGAATTTTGAAACAACACCAGTGTATGAGTTAACAGTGATAGCAAGTGATCGTGGTAGCCCCTCGTCACTAACTGGAGCAGCCACGGTAATAATAAATGTTGTCAATGTAAATGATGAACCACCAATGCTGAGTGTAAATCAGAGTCAAAGTTTAAACCTATCAGAATTCACAACTGTTTTGACTGAAATCATTCAGTATACAGTTGTGGGTGAATCCAGCAATGAAACTATAACTTATAGTCTTAATGGAAGTCAGAGTGATGACTTTGCTATTAACTCTACAACTGGAGCAGTGGTCCTAGTTCAGTCACTTGATTATGAAACCATACAGTTTTATTCTCTCAACGTACTCGTGAATGATAGTAGATTTGTTTCTACTTCTCAACTAAATATAACAGTTCTTGATGAAAATGATAATATTCCACAGTTTGATGCAGTAAATGTTTTACAGACTGACGAACAGATGCCCAATGGTACTTTTGTTGGACAGGTATCCGCTACTGATGCTGATTCAGGAGTGAATCAAGTAATAGCATATTCCTTTGTGCAGTCTAGCATTGCAAACCTCTTTGCTATTAATGTAACCACTGGTGAAATATTTACCGCCATTGTTCTAGATAGAGAAACTCTAGTTCAACAGAATAATATATTTTTGCCCCCAACATCACAGATGACATTTCAAGTGCAAGCAACCGATGGTGGTACCCCATCACTGTTTTCACAAGTGGATATTACTGTACAGCTTATTGATATTAATGATAATGCTCCAGTATTTGTTAATCCTGTTAGTATAATAGATGTTTCTGAATCTGCCACTGCTGATGAACGCATCATCACGGTTAGAGCAACTGATGCAGATATTGGGGAAAATGCAAGAATATTGTATTCACTTTCAGGTAGTACCTTTTTTTATATCAACGCTTCAACCGGTGAAATTTTCCTCAATGGCACTTTAGATTATGAGGCAGACATTGAACATATGGTAACAGTCGTAGCTGCTAATAGTGATGATTTACAGTCAGCATCACATTCAATACAGATTAGGGTAATTGATGAAAATGATAATTCCCCACTGTTTTCAGCTGATTCCTATACAGCAACAGTTACTGAGAATAGCCCAACTGGTACTTTTGTTGTGAATGCTACAGCTACTGATGCAGATTCTGGTATGTTAGGAGAAGTACGCTTCTCAATTGTGGGTGGTAATGATGCTAGCTTATTTTCCATTGGTACCGTAAGTGGAATGATCACCATTAATGACAACATAGATAGAGAAGCTTTCAGTATGTTAACCTTGACAGTAAGAGCTACAGACTTAGGTAATCCTCCAAGATTCACGGACACCACAGTCTTAATTAATGTATCAGATATTAATGATAACACTCCAATATTTAATTCTTCAAGATATGAAATGAATATTAGCGAAAGTGCAGCAGTTTCAATGTTAGTGGTAACAGTTATAGCTACTGATGCTGATGCAACATCCCCTAACAATCAAATTACATATTCACTTGAAGGATCAGATAGTAATCCTTTTAGCATTGAACAAAATGGTAATATTACTGTTGCTGGTGCTTTGGATTTTGAGACACGAGAGGTACACAGTTTTGTTGCATTGGCAGTTGACGATGGAAATCCTTCACTAACTGAAACAGCTGAAATTGTGATCACTGTGATTAATGAGAATGATTTATCTCCTGTATTGACTGGAGATAGTATGGTAGCAATCCCTGAGTCTACTAGTGTGGGGAGCAGAATAGCACGGTTTACGGCCACTGGAGAAGAAGGAGAAACATTAACATTTTCACTCAACATCAGCGATCCTTTCATCATAGACAATCAAACAGGAGTTATCACTGTTAATGCAACACTAGATTTTGAGATGACAATGTTTTATAATTTACTGGTGACAGTCAGTGATGGTCAGTTTAATGCTTCATCTGCATTGCTTGTTGATATTCTTGATGTTAATGATAATGCACCACAAATCACAGGGGCATTACGATTTGCTGTTGAAGAGGAAATACCAACTAACAGTTCTATTGGTAGAGTAACAGTTAGTGATGCTGATTCTGGAGAGAATGCTCAACTGACTTGTACTCTTTCTCAGCCTGAGAATAGGGTGTTCTTCTTTATTAATTCTAACTGTAGTGAAATTTCTACTGCGGCACAAATTGACAGGGAAAGTATTGATACGTTTAATCCACAACCAAATATCACTATTACAGCAATGTTACAGGTTACTGACAATGGCAATCCTGCTTTATCAACATCAAGTAATGTGGAATTTCTTATAATTGGAATCAACGACAATGCTCCAGTGTTTGTTAATCCAATGGGTAGCACTGATTTAGAGGAATCCACATCAGTTGGAGCAATGGTCGCTCAAGTGTCAGCCACTGATGCTGATATAGGCAATGATCCCATTGTGTATACAATCATCAGATATTCCATTAGGTCTAAAAATTCATCTGGTGTTATCACTGAAAGTGCAGGCATTAATGGATCTTCCCAGTTTGCTATAAACAGCTCCACTGGTGCTATCAGCCTTATTAGTAGTTTAGACTATGAGGCAGCCATTGAGCATAGTATAGTTATCACTGCAACTAATCCTGATGGCTTAACATCAGCTGACAATGCTGTACATATATTTACAGTAGTAAATGAGAATGATAATTCCCCAGTGTTTACGGCGAATCCTTATAACGCAACAGTGCCAGAGGCTAGTGGTAATGGTACATCTGTTTTAACTGTTCTGGCTAATGATGCTGATTTGGAAATTCCGGGAGAAGTACGTTATTCCATAATGAGTGGAAATATTGGGAATGCATTTATTATTAATACTACTAGTGGTGTAATTACTGTTAATGAGGGTATTGACAGGGAGGAAACAAGCACTTTTGAACTAACAGTTGTCGCAACTGATCGTGGAATCCCAAGCAGATCATCACAATCCTTGGCAATAATTACTGTTGGTGATATCAACGACAATTCCCCAGTGTTCAACCCATCATCTTACACAGTGACTGTGTTTGAGAATGTTTTGGTAAATTATTTGTTAACTACTGTTAGTGCGACAGATGCCGACATTCCACCCAATTCAATTATTACATACAGCGTAACAACAGGCAATAACTTATTTAACATTTCACAGAATGGTTCAGTGTTTACAGCATCTTTACTGGACTTTGAGACAGCACCTAGTCACATGGTGGTAGTACAAGCAACAAACAATGAAGCAGTTCCAATGTTGTCTTCCTCTGCAACGATAAGTGTGTTAGTGTTGGATGTTAATGATGATCAACCTTTACTCATTGGTAATACAAATGTCACAGTATCTGAACAAGCACCAATTAACAGCATGATTTCCCAATTCAGGGTACAAAATATTGAAGTGGGAGATGTAATAACATTCCAACTATCGGGCAGCATGTCAGAAATGTTTACTATTAATAACTCAACCGGTCTCATAACTCTTGCTCAATCACTAGACTACGAAATAACACAATCATACAATCTTCTTGTAACAGTTGATGATGGAATATTTACAAACACTATTGAACTACAAGTTAATATACAGGATGAAAATGATAATTCACCACTATTTGAAGAATTTGGTCCATTTGTTTTAATAGAGGAGCTACCCGTCAATAGTACAGTAGGTAGTGTGGTGGCCAGTGATGAAGACAGTGGTGAAAACAGTAATTTGAGTTATACAATCAGTAGAAATGTTGCTGGCCTATTCACCATTGACAGTGGAACTGGTGAGATAAGTACAGTCATGATCTTAGACAGAGAAATACTAGTGGATATGAATCTGTTTATACCGCCAATGTCTTCACAAAATATTACAGTACAAGTTGAAGACAACGGTTCACCATCATTAGTCTCTCAAGTGATGGTCAGTATTAGATTAGTTGATATCAATGATAATGTTCCAGTGTTTGAAATATTTGAACAAAACTTAACTTATCCAGAAAACATTCAAAACAATACTATAATTGTTGAGGTAGTTGCTACTGATTCTGACCAAGGTGAAAATGGTACTGTAACATACTCTATTGCTTCTGATGAACCAGTGCCATTTGCTATTAATAGTTCAACAGGGACTGTAACGACTATTGAGATACTAGATAGAGAGAGAGAAGACTTTTACATGTTTGAAATTGTAGCTTCCGATAATGGAGTAAATATAGTTCAGTCGACTTCAATAGAAATTACTGTAGACATCACAGATATTAATGATAATCCACCGGTCTTCCAATTTGCACCATATAAGATAGAGATACTTGAAGATATTGTCACGGATGGCGGTGGTTCATTTAGTCCCCTGACAATCCGTACGACTGATCGAGATATTGGTGTGAATTCTGATGTAACATTTTCACTTGCTCCTGGTACCCGCTCAGAATTTGATATTCGTTTGTCTGGTGAATTTAGGATAAGTGCAAGTATTATTAATTTTGAAGGAGAGAATGAGTTTAATGTTACAGTTATTGCTACTGATGGAGGACTGCCTGCTTTAACTTCAACCACTGTAGTAAATATAAAAATTGTGAATATCGATGAATTTGCTCCTGATTTTGATGGCCCATGCGATGCAAATATTTCAGAAGATGCTTTAATCAATACAATGGTCACTCAGTGTTTAGCGACTGATGCTGATGGTGGACAAATATTTTATCAAAGTTTTAGTATATCAATTTCTAATGTATTTGCTATAGATTTTGACACTGGTAACGTAACTCTAACACAATCTCTGGATAGGGAGACAATAGATCAATACCAGTTTATGTTACAAGCTGGTAGCCTGTTTGCAAGAAACACTACAACAAACCCACTAGCTGAGATGACAGTAACAATTACTGTAGAGGATGTCAACGATAACCCTCCAGTGTTTAATCCTGGTGTATACGAAGTATCTTTGACCGAGGATGTGGTGAGGATGGGTCCAGTTGTGGTCACACTAAATGTTACAGATGATGATATTAATGAAAATGGACAATTCTTAATAGATATTATTAACACGTGTACATTACCTAGCCCGGCAGATGGTGCAACTGTGACAGACATCATTAATGTGACCGCAATGGATATGGGTAGCCCTGCGCTGACAGGACTAGCAACAATTATACTAACCAGGTCATGTTTATCAGAGTGTAGACTAAATGGTAGAATGATAACATTTTTTGCCCTATGCCCATTAAATAATCTAGCATCTCGTAATTATACATTTGGAACTCCAGTACAACTTGATTGCAGTGCTGCTACTAATGTACCAGTCACATATCAATGGCAACTCAATGGGACTTTCATCACTAACCATTCTAGTAATCCTATTTTAGACATAGGTGAAGTGGATTTTGATGATGTAGGATCTTACTCGTGCTTAGCAAGAACAAGATTGGGTAACTTCCAAACAAACACTGCAAATATTGGAGTACACAGTAAGTTAATAGTTACTGTTATTTATTATTTAACATTGTTCTTTTGTATTTGTGCTTGTTATAATTATAGTGTTCATGTTTTAACAGTAATATGCATACATTTTTATGTGTGTGTTGTCTGCTACTGTATTTGTGTAGCAATGCCGGTAATTGAGCGGTCACCTGAGAATACAGCAGTGGAAATTGGACGTATAGTAGATATGTCTTGCTTAGTGTCTGGCGTACCAAAGCCAGAAATCAAATTTTATCACAATGATGCTGAAGTGGTATCAAGCGATCGTGTTTCTCAAATCAATTCTCCAAATGGATTGTTTCTAGTGATCACTAATGTCATGACAGTTGATCAAGGCATTTATTATTGTGAAGCAACTAATGTAGTTAATACCACTAGGTCCTCACCTGCTGTCTTAATAGTGTTTAGTAAGTACAACACTTATATGATATGAGCGTAATGCCTTTAAACCTCTGCTAGGTATTTCTGAGATAGTAACAGTCAATTTACGTATTAGCAATCCTAATGAAGATGGTACCTGTCATAACTTGGACGTCAATATGATAGAGGTGCTATAGACACTTAATGTAATGAATTTACTGGTAGCTACTTCACATTCTGTAGAATATTCTTGAAAATGCAACTCAATATGATGTAGAAGTGGACAGGACTCAAGCTGTGGATGGTGGATTTTGTGTACCGAACTTATGTTATCCAAACCCATGTGAGAATAAAGGAAGGTGCTCAGTGAATGAGAATGCTGCAGTGGGTTATACATGTGACTGCCTCGAGACTTTCACTGGAGTTAACTGCCAAGATGATGTTGATGAATGTGTTTCAGATGGTAATATGGTCGATGTATTCATCATCATTATAATTTACCATTAGTAGTTATAACTACAGGGCTTCAATGAATTAAGTTCGTAATCTATGTACGTATTTCAAATTGGTATAATTTATAACAAAATAGTTGTATAAAAACACTTTTCGATTCAAGCATCATTGATGGATATAAGTAGCTCCTTAATTCACAAAAGTTTGTTGTACCTACATATAAGAAAATGTTATTCAGTTTTTATCAATTGTATAATTGTTATATAGATCCATGCCTGTTTGAAAGCAATTGCACAAATGTGTCGGGATTATTTGAGTGTATCTGTCTGCCTGGAAGAGAAGGCCACAGGTGCCAGTATGAAATCAAATGCAATGACAGTAGCCTCTGCGGTGGAGGAGAAACATGTGTGGAAACCGTGGCTAATGCATTGGGGTATGTTTGTATCTCTACACCTGTTGAAGAGAGATTGCATATACAACTGAGTGAAGGTGTTAACATCAATCAAGTAAATGAAGCATTGTATGGTTTGGTAAGCTACATGCATGATCGGAATTTGTGCTTGAAATTTAAACCTGAAAATTTATTTATTTTAGACTAACAGTCTACTTGAGTTAGATCCTAATAGCACTGACTTTTGTGAACCTCGGTTCATTTCAGTAGATGGAATTGACACTCTGACATTAGTGTGGGGTTGTCCCAATGGTACAGATCCTCTTGGAATTACTGCAGAAGATCTCATTTGTAAAGAGTTCTTAAATGCTTCCCTTATCGTAATGTGTGCACTGTCTGATGGAACTGTACAACAACCTCCAATTGCAGAACTGGATCCTATCAGGTAAGTATGGACCATGTAACACACATAGATCACTCTTACCATCATTATATCAGTGTACTGGTCGCCTTTGTCCTCATTGACCCTGAAACAAATCGAACATTAACAGCAATAGAAGCAATCACAATACTACAACGTGGCGATGCACAGGCCGCTCTCCTTAGTGATGATGTTCAAGCAATCTCAGCCTTTGCTGTAGCAGGTAAGCTTGTAATGGTACATGTCAATCATTATCATATTTGTAATCATGTAAAGACCCCACACTTACTGAAGGTGATAATGATAGTGACAGTGATAGTGGTAAGTTCATTACACAAAATAATATAGAGAGCTACGTACTATTATTCAATTATTAGGGTTAGGCGGAGGTGCCACTGCTGGAATTGTGATTGCTGTACTACTAGTTGTAATAGTGCTTGCATTGCTAGGGATCTATTTAGGATATAAATACCATGGTAACAAGGTCAAATCTAGGTAAGCCAGCAGTTATGGTTAAAACACAAGTTATTTTACGCACTGCACAGTATCAATCAAAATAGGACACTACCGACGTTACAAAATGACATTGAAGGTGGAATTAACCGTACACAAACTGTTACTGGAATGTATGACAATCGTGCCTTTGGCAAGAAGCCATCAGTTGGTGCAGACACTGTGTTTGAGAATCCTACATTCACTGATGCACCGGTTATCACTAAGCTTGATGGTAACACTGAGCCGATTACAAAAAGTGCCATCACCCGAATTACCAGTGAGGAAAGTAGTAAACCCAGTGTTACTAGTGAAACTGGACTGTTAAGTTAACCATCTACAGCTTGCAACATTATTATTAATGTACCTTTTGTAAGTTATGTATGCAATTTGTAATGTTATCTAAATCATCTAGCTATACACAAAGCTAAATATGCACAGCGTGTGTATACATTGTATATATATTCATGTAATATCTGTATACGTACAATGCATGTAAATGTTAGGGCTGTGGTAACTATGCCATGTTTTTCAAAATAAAGAAATCCAGTAAGAAATGCATGTGCAAGTAGAAAGTACTCTAGTAGGGCAGTAAAGATAAAGCATAATGATTAATATACTCTAATAGAACAGTCAATGTATAAGTTTTGTGTTTACTGATAATATTAATTAGCTCAATCCAATATCTGACTTCTCTATCAGAGTAGCCTAAGTAAACCTGACTATTTTAATAGAATGTTTGACTGTTCTATTAGAGTACACTGATCTGCTTTACCAAGGACACATTTTTTCTTCTTTGCATAATGGTAAAATTATTCTGCTATAATAATGTGTACAGTATATGTAGCTCTTATTTAGACTGATTGCACTCAGTGATTACATATAAATTATATTAAATTTTTATACTGTATGGCGCAAAAGTTTGACAGGCAAATTTTTGTTGAATGAATCAATCAGTGATTTTGACGAATGTGGTTGATATAGTTTAAGCGCGCATTAAATTTTAACTGGATATATTACTGCACGCGCTTGGTCGCTATGCATCTTGTAGCCTTAACGTTGCACATCTGTGATGGCGTTCTATTCTTTCACTTTGTTAACTGCTTTGGTCGTCATGTACGTTTATTTGGAGACCTGAAATTGGAGATCGCGGTGGTCGGCCGTTATGGACGAAGCGAGGGACGAAGACGTGTGGACTCTTTCTCACTCGAAATAGGTCGTATGCAAAGACATCCCAGCTTAAAAATTTAGTTTTTGTTAATCGTTGGTACGCACGCCATAAATTATAGATAAGGTAAGTGTTGCTATCATGGGACACTTAAGAACACTTCAATATTACTACTCAAAGGAAGCTTACAGGGACTTCAATTTTAATCCAGATACTCACCATTTCATTTACTATAAACCACACAAAAATGAAGTTCAAAGGATAATTTAATCATGAGAACTTGTAAAGTTTTATTGCATGACCACTGTGGGTAACTATGAGACAGTGGTGGTATTATGAGACAACTGTGAGGCAGAACTTATTTCATGTTACTACTATGAAATGTAGAAACTATGTACAACAGTGAAAATTGGATCATACTTTCATCAACATGTCTGCATCAAACCACAAAGAAATAAAGGATGTAGCTTTAACTACTATGATGTAATTGTACCATTTCCTCTCATGTGTAATTGCTGCATATTATGAGACAGTGGATCATAAAATGGGACAGTTCAATTTTCTGGTATAAATGTTAACAAACTTATGTATATATGGGTACATTGATGCTATAAAACCACAAAAGTCCTCTAGACACAGTCACTACAATAATATTCCTCAGGAATATCAGTTTTTGAAACATTAGCACACTTCAAATCAAACCATGTTTCACATAGGTCACAGCATTACCATTTATCTCGGTTCCCCATAAATTAGGGTACACTTTGGGCACTCAGCTTCACTTTCTTCTGTGTTACTAGCTACTTCCTTCACTTTCTTCTTTTTCTTCTGTACTGATTTTATGCAAGTTTTAGCTATGAACTGTGGTTATTTGCAACATTAACAAAAGAGTCTCATAATACCAGCTGTCTCGTATTGCAGACACTTACCTTACAGGCGCTTAAATCGTTATATTCAAAATTGCAAAGTATTGATAGGGAAATTTTTGACGATGCAACGTTGATTCGTCAAAATATTCCCACGTCAAACTTTTGCGCTATGCGGTATCTGCTGCTTGGGTATAGCATAGATATTTAATATCTATGGGTATAGCTAGTTTTGTTATGTAGCTTCTATAGTTATTTGATAACACTATTTAATACAATTACAATACATCCATTTTAGTCTTAATCTCTATACATGTTTCAAAGTTCCAGTAACCTTCAGGACACGTGTAATTGTTGATGTGAACCTTCTACACAATTAGGACCATAAGAACACCAGATTCTTCACAGCTGTTATGGTTTGCACCTGTGTTACACATTGAACAAGTAGCATCATGGACGTATGGAGGAAGTGGACACTGAAACGAATTGCCATAAAATGGTATCTCAAAAAAGTATTTCAATCCACTTTCAATTGAAAATATCGGTCATGCGCCCAGGCCGGGAGTATTTTTTGGGGTCACTTCCGACTTGACTAAATTTTTCTTTCGAATAATTGAAAACAATCAATCACCATGGAACTCTAAGTTGATGCACGTGATGTTCAACTTCTTCCCTACTGAGGTTCCGTTCGTGGAGGGCATGTCTAGCTACTAACATTATATTGGACCTGCTTATGGTCGCTTTCATCAGTAGATATTGTGCAATGGCGATAATAGAAGTTGATGTGCTTTCACAATATTCAGACGTGCATGGCTCACATGAGTTGATTGCATTATCTGTTAAATGATCTTTGTATATACTTTCCACTGTTGTTGAGGGTTATTAAGTGTTGCTATTAATAATGTTTACTTTTTGTATGCTTGTATAGAGCTACACTAGTATAGGTGTGTCCAAGCAGATGCGTAGACCATAGACCTACTGAAAGACAGACCCATCAGTTAAGTAAGCAACACTGATGACTATTACAAATACTTGGGTTATTACAGGTACCTTCAAACCATTCAACAACGAAATGGATCAATGTAATGGTGAAATGGAGCAAATGAGGCTAATTTCTACACAAAATGTAGATAAAATAATTATAATGATGGACAGTACCTGAGGATGTTCAGTATATGTGTGTAACCAACTTCATAGCGGAAGGTATACACAAAGACAATTCAATAAACTCATGTGAGCCATCACGTCTAGATATTGTGAAAGCACAACAACTTCAATTATCACCATCGTGCAATATCTACTGATGAAAGCGATCATAAGCAGGTCTAATATAATGTTAGTAGACACACTCTCCACGAACGGAACCTCAGTAGGGAAGAAGTTGAACATCACGTGCATCAACTAAGGGTTCCATAGTGATTGATTGTTTTCAATTATTTGAAAGAAAAATTTATTCAAGAAAAATTCTAAGTCGGAAGTGAGCCCAAAAAATACACCCAGGCCGGTCATTAGGGTTAGGGTTAGATTTTGGTCTAGTCACATCTGTCAACAATAATAATCATAACATTTTAAAACCCAATCCCACAAGCAATCCAAATAACTGTATCGTTGTTTCATGGTTACGGGAAACGTAACCAAAATGCATGTATCTTAATGCCACAATCGAAATCATTTACTCCTAGCAGGAGCACTCTGTTATCACATTAGCTATCAGGCATCGCAATTTTTTACTTTACGCGCCAGTGTCCAATAACTTGGACAATGTCTGTACCACCGGTGGCTGGTACCCGACAGTGCAACCACACCAGTGGCAATAGCCATTCCATGGCTTATATTGCCACCAGTTGGCTAGCGCTGGTGGCTATAGACACGGCCTATTCTTTTCTCTGTTACTGCAGTAGCTATTTGCTTGTGGTATATATAGCTACGTATATGCTAAACAAAAGCACCCTGGGGGTAAAAAAGTGCAAGGCCAATCAGAAGCAGCATTGCAAACAGGTGTGACCAAAAACTTTGATATCAGTTGAGGCCAAGAAGTTACTTATCAAAAATCTTTTTAACTACTTGAATGACATACAATAGTTTATAACATATTTTTACAAATATGATTGGCTTTGTCACTTGGCCACCTTTATTAATAATGATGGTGTGAAAAAGGTGGCCAAGTGACAAAGCCAATCATATTTGTGAAAATATGCTATAAACTATTGTATGTCATTCCAGCAAGTAGTTAAAAAATTTTGATAAGTAACTTCTGATATCAAAGTTTCTGGTTGTACCTGTTTGCAATGCTGCTTCTGATTGGCCTCGCACTTTTTACACCCAGGATGTTTTTGCTTAAACAAAAACTCCCTGGGTGTATGCTAAACAAAAACACCCTGGGTGTAAAAAATGTGCGAGGCCAATCAGAAGCATCATTGTAAATATATGTGACCAAAAACTTTGATATCAACTGAGGCCAAGAAGTTACTTATCAATTTTTTAACTACTTGAATAACATACAATAGTTTATAGCATGTTTTCACAACTACGATTGGCTTTGTCACTTGGCCACTTTTATAATAATGGTGGTGCGAAAAAGGTGGCCAAGTGACAAAGCCAATGATAGTTGTGAAAACATGCTATAAACTATTGTAGCTATGTCATTCAAGTAGTTAAAAAATTGATAAGTAACTTCTTGGCCTCAGCTGATATCAAAGTTTTTGGTTGCACATATTTACAATGCTGCTTCTGATTGGCCTTGCACTTTTTTACACCCAAGGTGTTTTTGTTTAGCATATCACTACTTTTTGGAAGTATAAACAGATGTTATTCCTAGCAAGCAGCATATTGTCATTCTCAAAACATTTGCATACAATATCAATAATATAACAACAAATTATTATCAGCTTGCATGCCTACCTATTAATCCCATTTCCTAGCAAGCAGCATATTGTCATTTCCTAGCAAGCAGCATATTGTCATTTCCTAGCAAGCAAGCAGCATATTGTCATTATTATCTATAATATTGTAAATTAAAATTATGAAGCTTAATTTTGAAATTAAAAACAATATTATTTTAACTTTACCTATACAGAGTGATACACCAATATAGGTTGTACATCTGAAAGTTTATGCAAATCATTTGAAGGGGGTCCAAGCTATGGAAACTATCAACCTGCAGTGTAAAATCTTTTCTCAAATACATTCAAGTGTTTCCTTCAAGCTGAAAATAGTGTGACAGATAGAACATACATGGGAGAAGTGTTGATACAACTTTGGTTGAAATCCATGAAGAAATTAGTGAGTTATTAGACAAACAAGTGAATGTACAAAAAGAGATTTTGAAAAAACTTCCAGGGTTCACGCAAGCCCACAAAAAAAGTGTGCGATGAAAATGAAACAAAGAAGAAAAAAACGACGGCTGCGTAAAAATTTTGTGGTGAAGGAAGGACTTTATAAGGCCATATCAGAAGAATGGCTGCACCTATTTCGATGAACTTCGGATCATTGATTCTTTTTTTGTTATTTTAACAGGGAGGTAGCATCAGCAAAAGCTGTTCTTCAGCTGTGCCCTGCACACAACATACACTATACGTATTTCATATATTCTTCAAACAATGAAGGTACTAATTCTCTATTAAACGGGGGAATCAGGCGGGAAAGGATGGTTCGTCGTGCATAGTCGCACAACAGGTGCCATAAAACTCACAATGACTGATAGCTACGTACTTAGAAATCGTTAGTCTCGCGTAGCCAGACCGCTTTTTTTTCTTTTATACACCTGTATTGGGGAGGGAAAAAGGGTCTAAGAAATGGTGGCACCGACTTCCTCCACTTCTCGGTTTATTAATTCTAGATATCTGATAGTAAGAACATTGTGGGTTTGTGATAACTAATTTAAGTGATAGCTTTATTGGTGGCTTAGCTAGAGCGATTGCAAGTTTGAGGGCGGTGCTACGTGTAAATAACACACCGGCTCAGTGGTCACGTTCAGTTGCTGTGCTTCGATCTGCTTGGCCTCACGAATATTGATGTGTTAAGAGAATCCGCTGCCAAAGCTCAGTATTGTAACTTGCTCTGTGATTTTCAGCTCACTCAATTGGTAGATCTTCCATCCAGAGTGACAGAATACTCTTCTAGCCTCATTGATCATGTGTTGTGTACACCTAGCGTTTGTGCGTCCTCTGTTACACAGGAAACTGAGCTAAGCGATCACCATGCTCAGATTGCTGATTTTGTGATTACTGTTCAGCGTCCTCCTACTACATATTGATGGGTTCGCTCTTCAAGTTTCGTTCATGTAATTGGGATATTGTTAGAGAAGAGTTACAATGTATTCCTTGGTCCACGATGGAGGTTTTTGAGGATATAGAAGATGTATGGGTTTTCTTCAGTACTGTAATTACTACTTGTCTGGATAAATACTTCTCCTTGAGAAAAGTTTCCTGTAAATACTCAAAACGTCTGGTTTTCAGAGGACATTAGGAAGGCTATTCAGCAAAAGAATAAGGCTAGAAGGGTTGCAGAGCATTCTGGCGATCCGGATGATTTCTCTGTTAATAGAAAATTGAAAAACTCATTGAAAACATTGATTCGGTCAGCCAAATTAGAATATCTTCAAGATGTTTTGAGACAGTCTCGTAAATTTCCACATATGGCTTCGAAGTTGTGGGAACAAGTGAATGAAGTGATAGGAAGACAAAAGTCACAAAAATTGGTATCTGTTGGGGGTCAATTATCTCTGAATCAAATTAACAACTTTTTTCGTACTGTGGCTATTTCTTCTGACCACTAGCCAGCTGGTGAATTAGCTCTGGACTGTAGTCAGCATTCAGTAAAATTTAAGTTTCAAATCTTTAGTGTTTCCAGTGTGCTCACTCAACTACAGACTCTTGATATCAAGAAGGCCACTGGACCAGATGGTATTTCAGCATGTTTTTTGAGGTCAGTTGCTGAAGAGTTGGCTGTCCCACTGACATTTATTTTTAACATGTCTATTCGAAGTGGCTCCATACCAAAAGCCTGGAAACAGTCTAATGTCTCTCCCATCCACAAGGGGGAAGTTGTGATGATCCAGGGAATTTTAGACCAATTTCTGTTGTTCCGATAATAGCAAAAGTTTTAGAAAAGCTGATTGCTAATCAATTGCTGAGTTATTTCGAAACTCACCGTTTACTCCATGACCATCAAGGAGCATACTGGTGTGGCAGATCTTCGGATCAAATTCTTTTGTATTCTATTGACATGATTGTTTCTGCACTGGATAAGGGATTTGCAGTTTGTGTTGCCTTTCTGGACTTAAGAAAGGTTTTTGATTCCCCGGCTGGATCATTTGATACTTTTGAAGCATCTTCACCAGTTGGGTGTTTGTGATATGGAGCTGAAGTGGTTTTGTAATTATCTTAGTGATCGTCTACAGAGAGTGAAGTATAATAATAGCTACTCTGAATGGGGAAGTGCTTTGGGTGGCATTCCGCAAGGCAGTGCATTAGGGCCACTTTTGTTTTTGGTCTATGTGAATGATATGGCCTTACAAGTAAAGAATGGTGATCTGGTTCAGTTTGCTGATGATACGTACTTGCATAATTTGTAGTTGTAGGACTCATAAAGAAGTTTCTGAAATGTTAGCTATGCAATGATTTGTGTTCCCTATCTTCTTGGATTAGGAATAGTCATATGGAGGTGAATGTAAAGAAATCAAATGTTATGTGGTTTAATGTCCACTCCTCTAAGTGCTCTGAGATACCTCCCACATTGTTGAATGGGTCCCCTTTGTCACAAGTTACTACACACAAATATCTGGGTGTCCAAATTGATGAATATTTAAGGTGGAGCTCTCATATTTCATACTTGTGTAAGAAAATGGCTTATTATCTGTATTTAATCAGTCACCACCATAAGGTCTTGCCAGTGTATATTCTTAAGTTGCTGGTCGAGTCACTTGTATTGTCACATTTAAATTATGCACTGCCTGTGTGGGGTCCTTCCTTGAGTCATGATCTGTTAGCTAGGTTGGTTAAAATGCACAACTGTGCTATACGAGTCATTGGCGGATTGAAAAAATTTGATCATGTTTCAAGTTTTAGAAGGCAGTTAAACTGGCTTTCTGTTGACTCCTTGATACAACATTGCTGTGATGCTATGATGTACAGATATTATAACAGTGGGCATAATAACTGTATTTTATTAAATCCACCCATCCAGTTTGGTCAGCAGTCTACTTACTTGACCAGGACTCATCCTTATTTTGCTACTATTCATCGTTTTAAACTATCTTTTTCACAAAAGCTTTTCCGCTCTAAAGGAGTACATTGGTGGAACTCTCTACCATCTAAATTGTTAGACAAGTTACCATCATATAATCAATTTAAGCGACACTTATATGGCCACTTATTGTCACCTACTGATTGACTTAATTTTTTGTGTATTTTTTGTTTGCGTATCTTTTGGTTTTGTGTATGTAGTAGTTAATGTTGTATTTGGTGTACTGTATATTGTATGTAGTTAAGTGTTTACTGTGTATGTATGTAATTTTACGGTGTATGTGTATATGTATGTCATGTATAGTTATAATTACGTAGCTATGTATGTATGTATGTATTTTATATTTCTCTGGCAAGGAAGAACGGCCATGGCTGATTGCCAGAGCATAATCATCAATCAATCAATCAATCAATCAATCAATCTCGTGAGTCTTGATATTATACTCCGGCAACAAGCCAAGGAATGGTTGACTGTTAGATAATCTAAATAGCTGTCATTATACTATTAACCATACATAGAATAAGAATTATTTAGTTATTAACACATCATCAAGTTGTGTGATTGTGTACAGAGAATATTTTATGGTCCTGAAGAGAGATGGATGGGATTAATAAGTAGGCATGCAAGCTGATAATAATATTATTGATATTGTATGCAAATGTTTTGAGATACAAAATTGCTACCGGCTGTTAACTCAAACACATACATACACATATACATACATGGTGGTGTAAGATGATGGTGAATCATCTAACAACATTGCATATCATTATGATCATTTCGTTTAATAAAGGCACAACCTGAAGCAAAGTGCTAATCATAGTTCCCGTATTTGTGTGTACTTCAACCAGATATATTCCACTCTCCTCTTGTAATAGCTACCACTGGTTTGTTATAGATGTGGTCTTTTACCAACTGAGCTACGTACATAAGTCTAAATAGTAGCTACCCTTTCCAAAACTTTTGCCCAAGTTTTACATGTCGGCATTACAATCCTACTAGATTCATTATGAATGTGTGTTATCTCAATGTATAAAGCCACTCCCATACTTAACATGCATAACTTACCAGATTATTTTGTTAATTTGATATCTTTAATTAATGTTCCCTTGATATGACATGTGTATATAATTATTATAGCCAGCGTAAGTGATCAATTATCAGCAATATTTCAACAAACCTCTAACTCGGCGATAATTCATTGTAACGATATCTGGATTTCACCAATCAATGATCCATTCTTTAGTCTCTTTAGTCTCTTCAGACACTAAAATTCATCTTCGTGACAATTTTATTTTCTGTGACATGCAAAAGTATACGGGATGTTGACAATCAATTATTGGACATGCATACAAATTATTGGATGCTGTACTTTTTCACAGTATCAATTATTATCGGACAGTCATTGAACTATGTGTAGGCTTGATGGATACTTTAGATAATATAACTATTAGATAAATCCATATACTATGCTTCTTAATCCCCATATTATGGCTAGGTTATTTTAGCTGAGATCACATTTAGGGTTGTTGAAGTTCAGTGTCCTGAGGTCTTATATCAAAGTCATCTCAGAAGGATTTAGTGGAAACATTGAAGGTGAAGGACACATGTTAGGTCAGTCAGTAGTTGCATTTGATAATGCAACACAAGAAATTCTTTATTGCTATAGGTGGCAGTGTTGTCGTGGGACCTGGAGATCATGGCATCCTGTTTGAGCACCACTCAATGGAGTTTGGTGATCATGCAGATCCTAATGGCATTCTAGAAGCAGTCAGGATGATACAACACAACAAATAGACTCAGATACCATACATGCTTAAACACTTTGATGATGATGTCCGGTTAAACCATACTTGGTACTTGACATCTGATTATACTCATGGGTAGTGCTCCATATATATACAACATGCTTATGGAGCTATTAACACAAAAATTTAAAATGAAAAAAATGGTTTGTCTGTGTGTGTGTGTGTGTGTGTGCGTGCGTGCGTGCGTGCGTGCGTGCGTGCGTGCGTGCGTGCGTGCGTGCGTGCGTGCGTGCGTGCGTGCGTGCGTGCGTGCGTGCGTGCGTGCGTGCGTGCGTGCGTGCGTGCGTGCGTGCGTGCGTGCGTGCGTGCGTGCGTGCGTGCGTGCGTGCGTGCGTGCGTGCGTGCGTGCGTGTGTGTGTACAAACAGATAGATAGACAAACTTTTCTTCTTCACGCTCTCTCTGTAACTTATCCAGCTCATCATAACGATTTGTTAGTTGCTCAACTCCTTCCTTGCACAGTTGCCAGAGCCTCCTTTGCATGGTCGAACTCTTGTCCCATTTCACATCAAGCATCAGCTAACAACAGATACACCCTGGGGTTAATGTTACTGGGATCTGTTATTACTGCCTTGTAGCTGTCAACAACCATGCAAGCTACCTGCATATGTGAATACAGAAAATACTATAGAATATTAACTTGACTAATTGTATATACTATGGTAAATCATTCGAGTGATCACGTGATAAGTGATTCCATCACGTGAGCTTATTTAGCCTTGTTAGATAAGTAATCTAGGCTACAGGGATTTTCAATTTATATTTGCACTGCAGTCATGGAGTGGAGATTGACACTGATTCCGATGACATTGTGTTGGTTAGCAGGTGCGCAAGTTTTTCAGCAAGACCCCATTCCTACCTTCACTGTTGGAACAAATTATCCTAACTTGAACGAAGATGAACAGTGCCAACCAATCAAGCTTCGTTTAATAAGACACTCGACAAGATTTACCGCTACTCTAGTGAGGAACACTAATGATGATTTGACTTATGCTAACGAAGATGCTCGTTTCATGACGTCAAGGCTTAAATTCCGCTTGGACATGCTAGCGGAGTGGTATTTCATTACTATGGAGTGTAATTAGTGCCAAAAATACTGAGTACATATAAACAAGTAAAACAGTAAAGAAGGCGGTTTTATATTTGAGGGCGCTTTTTAAGAAGGCAGTTTTATTTTTGAGGGCGCTTTTTAAGAAGGCGGTTTTATATTTGATAGCGCTCTTTTTAGGAAAACGGTTTTAGTTAGGGCGCTTTTATTTATTAGGACACCTTTTTGGAGGGCGTTTTTTGGACCACGCTATCAAATTATCAGTTGAAATAGTTAATGAGTAATTGCACTATGATATTTTATGGCTTCACTTGTTGATTTTTTATTTGTTGTATTTCTTACATATAGCTAGGCATATAGCTATATACACATGCACTGCATGTGACACACAGAAAGTTAAAATTATATAGCTGTGTAGATGAGGCACTGCATGGCATAACCCAGTTTGGGCCTGCCGTGGATATACGTATAGGTATGTGCTTGTCCAACTCCAAATTAATGGTATATATACAAATCCTAGCTAGCTATACATGTAGTTATGCTGTAGTATATAGCTATGCGTAGCTAAGCTTTAGCTTATGAGATTGATCTTCAGGGATTTAAGTGCCTGTACAATGGAAAATGACTAGCTATAGTTAGCTATGCTGTGCATGTGTGGTGGATAATTCTTCACTTACAGACATCATGAAATTCCCTTTTATTATATAGTTACATAGCTATATATAGCTATAGCTATAGCTATAATCAAATCTAACCCTAACCCTAGCTGTAGCTACCTACCTATACTGTAGCTATATATGACTATATATTATACTGGGTCATTGTAGATACAATAGCTAGCTGTAATACATAGCTCTGTACAGTTAAAACAATGGTATGTATTACACACCTTTTTGGTATGTAATTCCTCCTTACACCGTGCACACCATTTTTGGTGTGTTATGCACACCAACAAAATAAAAGTATGAAATACACACCCAATAAAGTATGAAATACACACTTCAATATATTTCAAATTGACACATAAATACATAAATACATTGAAATATTAAATATGTTTTCTACAGTTTCTTCTTCTGGCTACTTTTCAGCAACTTCTAACTACTACGTCCTTTTCTTTTACAGCTGCAGCAACCTTGATCTCTACTGTATCTTTATATATACTATGCACCCTGCAGTAAAATTCAATGATGTAAAAGTTAACAAATGATATTACAAGTTTACTGCATACATACACTGTAAAAAATGAAGTGTGCATGCCACACTAAATGGTGTGATAAATAACAGTGTAGGATGATAATCACCTTATTTATATAGTGATTAGAACCCCCTGCGGAGGTATGCGTGTTACATAAAAAACATGGTTAGGTGATTATCATCCTACACTGTTATTTATCACACCATTTAGTGTGGCATGCACACTTCATTTTTTACAGTGTACCTTTCTCCATTGGAAACACCGGTCAAAGTCTGACAGATTGATGAACCAAATTATATGGCGAAACAATAAATCTATGGATTATAGATGAAACATATTGCGATTATATTAGAGCATGCAAACAAGTACCTTTTAACAACAGTTGTATGCCATTCATATGTGCCTGTAATGATCCTATAGGATGTTCAAAAACACAACAATAACACACAGCTAACCGTGTTTTTTATGTAACACGCATACCTCCTCGTGGTTGTACATGCAACAGCAATAGGTTGCAGCCACAGTCACAGTCCAGCCCACACATAGATTGATGATTTGGCATCAGAAGAATTCTATAAACATAGTATATTATATTGTGATTACTACAGCAAACCCGAACCAGTACGTACCTTTGAAACAAGCCATGAAAACAGTTGCTCTTGGTCACGTGCATCCTATAGCATGTTCAAAACACAAAACAACTAACACTGCTAATGCTCCTGAATTTACGTACCTTTCATTAAATTGTTTGTAGAGGGATACAGTAACTTTAGTAATATTCATCATGGCCCTCAACTGAATACTCCAAGATGCCACGTGTTGTATCCAGTTATGTACCAGCCAATTCAGCATTCACTGGATGTTCATAACATTTACATAGCCACAGGGGCAGTGACTCAGTGTCCTGAGAAACAATTAATGATAAATTCTTGGCATCATTATTCTCGTCCTAAATCAGTAGAAACAAACGGTGAAATATCTATCATTTTAATAGCAGAACATTACCTTTCAACCAGTTATCTTCACTCTAGCACTAAGCCGGGCACTCAGCAGGAGGGAAAAAAATTTGCACGCTTATTAAACTTCCTCTAGCGAATCAATTCAAGTGAGCCACGCGATGAACCATCATTTTTACCCTGTCTGTAGCTGTTTCCCATGGAATTTTCGCCAAAGTTTGCTGTACAGTAGCGTTACAGCTTCCAGCAGTTCCTTCATCGTTACTAAGGGCTTCGTAACTAGGGTTACTCATTGCGGCATCGGTGAGCATTAATTTAAAACATTATAATTATCACCCAGACAGGAATATTTATTATTGCCTTAGCCTTATTTACAGCTTTTCGCTACAATAGTGCTGCCTCGTCTAGACCAGGTTTAGCGCCGCAACATTTACACGCATGTCGTCAAACAATGCTCCCGAGAGGCCTCGGAATTTAACTTTGGGTTGTTGTAGCTTTTCTAATATATATTATATGGTTTTTAAACGTATATCATTGTCTTACATTCATTAATATATTGCGCCTCTATCTTATGATCCATAACATGAGGCGCTTATTTATGTAGCACTAATACCAGAGAAAATAAGGTGTGCATTACATACCAACATGATATGATATGGAAACACACCACTGGTATGCAAGCAATATGGTGTGTATAACATACCATTGGGTGTGCATTACAAACCCCAGTTTTAACAGTGTGGGCTAGGATTACATTAGGGTTATCCTAACCTTAACCCTAGCATCCTAACCCTAACCCTAGCTGCATGAGGTTATAATTATTGGTAACTCTATAGCATTTTAACAGACTTATAGAAAAATACAGAGATTGGTTATTAATATAATTAATTGATCGAGCATGCATAATGAATTGAACAATAACTTAACAGTGCATGCATATGTGACTTGAATAATGGACAACTATAGCTAGATATTATGCAATATGTGCATGTGCATGTGTATGTGAAAATGTGTGTTTGTGTGAATGTAGCTATATGTGTGCATGTGTGTGCGTTTGCATGTGCATGTGTATATGAGTGTGAGTGTGTGTCTATGCATGCGCGCTCATGTGTGTGTGTGTATGTGTGTGTGTGTGTGTGTGTGACACATGCACACGGTGGCCCGGCATGTATGGCTTTCCATTGAACAGACACTTTTCATATACGTATGTGAATATAAGCTTTAACTTGCTATATAGCTATATATGCAGGCTCAACCGGTGCTACTACCTCACCCATAGCTACATAGCTACATGCACAACTTTATGCCACAGTGAATGTGTGTATATATATGGCATGGCCGGTAATATCATCATCATTATTATTTTGCAAACTTCAACTAGCAAAGGAAAATATGTATGCATACGTTTACAATTTAATTATCTAGTTTGTTTTTGAAGGAGACTAATGAATTTATATCTAGTTAAAGTTCCTATAGCTATTGCAATATTAAAGTGGAATAACCAATCTCTGTACTATTATTGTGATACATAATTATCACAATAGCTAATCCATTTGCAGGCTAGCTACCTGTAGTTATAGGTAAAGCCGTACATGTATAGCTACCTACTAACCCTAACCTTAACCCTAGCTGTAACTACCTATATAATTAACTGGGGCAATCAATTCGATGTAGACATGCACATAGCTATATAATTTATGTATAAAACATACATATAATATACGTAGCTCTGGGTTATGGGTTATACCCTAACCCTGGCAACTATATATAGCTATAGCATTTTAACAGACTAGCCTATAGATCTAGAATAGTACAGTTAGCTACTATATAGGTCTGTTAAAATGCTATAGTTGCATAACTAGCTATAGTTGCCAGGTTAGGGCTAGGGTATAACCCTAACCCAGAGCTATATATTATAAGTTTTATACATATTATATAGCTATATGTATCTATATACATCGAATTGATTGCCTCAGTTATGTATACATACATATATAGGTAGCTATACATGCAGCTATAGGGGTTAAGGTTAGGGTTAGTAGGTAGCTAGCTAGCTACATGTACAGCTATGTACGTAGCTATAGCTATATGTTATTGGGATTATCTAGCTATGTATCTCTATGTTACTAATTTACAGGTAGCTATAGCTAGCCAATGGATTATAGTTATACATTGTGATAATAAGGAATAACCATGATAAAAGTTATAGCTAATATTTCATAATTATCATGATCATTTATCACTATATAGCTATATACATACACCATGCATGTCAACAAGATTTCATATCATCAACTCTTATCATTATGTTACTAACGTATGTAGTATGTACTGTCTGAATGTAACAGAGATATAACACTATGATACTATTGTGCACCCTGCATGCTGATGTTAAGCTATATAGTTATACTGTATCAAGCTATTATAAGCTGTCATGTACTATGTAGTTATATACTTATAGACATTCTAGTGTGGGTAGCTACTGGGATATCATTGTACTATATAGCTATGTATAGCTATATACCACACCCTTCAACCATTTACAAACTAGCTATAGCTAGCTATATAGCTACGTACATAATAAAAGGGTACCTAATCAACTGGTAAACTTGTAGCAATTTTTATATCAGCTGGTGCAAGTCATGTACAACTACGTAGCTATATATATTAAATTTCATGATATTCGTAAGAGACGAATTATATCCTGCATGCATGCACTACAACCGTATAACTATAGTCATTTTCCATTGTGCAGGCACTTAAATAAATCCCATAAGCTCTCCTCTAGCTATATAGCTACATGTATGTATATTAAATAGTAGCTACATTAATTTGGAGTTGGACAAGCACGTACCTACGGCTATCCAGGCCCAACCTGCATGGGTTATGTCAGTGCCTCATATACACAGCTACACAACTTTGAGAAAAGATAACTTTCTTTTCATGTGTCACAGTGCATGTGTATATGCCTAGCTATATGTAAGAAATACAACAAATAAAAAAATCAACAAGTGAAGCCATAAAATATCATAGTGCAATTACTCATTAACTATTTCAACTGATAATTTGATAGCGTGGTCCAACAAAAACGCCCTCCAAAAAGGTGTCCTAATAAATAAAAGCGCCCTAACTAAAACCGTCTTCCTAAAAAGCGCTATCAAATATAAAACCGCCTTCTTAAAAAGCGCCCTAAAAATAAAACCGCCTTCTTAAAAAGCGCTCTCAAAAATAAAACCGCCTTCTTAAAAAGCGCCCTCAAATATAAAACCGCCATCTTTACTGTTTTACTTGTTTATATGTACTCAGTATTTTTGGCACTTATTACACTCCATACATTACGTATAATGCAAGACTGACAGTGCTCCTCTCATATGCCGACCCCACCACAGTCACCGATAGAGCCAACTCACTACATTACGAGGGTAAGTTGGTGGTACAGTACTCGTGTTGCTATAGTTATACGTAGCTAACTACGTAATATAGTTATTGGCCTCGAGCGCCACTGAGGATCAGTAAAGTAACCGCTATAGCTACAAGTCTAGTGAAGCCTGTAGGAGGCTTATAAAATGCCTCTACTCCATATGTAATGTTTGCTTCCAAGTATAAGTTATTATTATTATTATTATTATTCATACACACCAAAAAGACACAAAGACAGGGTATTACAACAAAACAAACAAACAAACAAATGACTACAACAACAAAAAGAAAGAGATAAATACAATAATCAATAAGTAGTTAAAGTTATTATTATAATTATCATCGATTTTTGTCAAGGACATGCACAGGTCACACAAAAGGCTAGGCCTGCAGATCAGTGTGCTCCCCAGTAGTACAAACATATGTACATAGCTACGTAGCTATAGTAACACAACATACATACAATGGACAAAGATAGATTACAAACTGACAAATCAAGAAAATTACAAAACAGAGAACAAAGATATACGTACATAATTACATGTACATAAATATCTACAAAAGAAAGTGTCGGAGGGCAGCTAGAAAGAATTTTGTGTGGCTGATCTAAAGTATCTTCACAGGAAGAATGTTCCAGAGAAATGGGGAGTTAATATAACGATAAGGGTTGATTGTAGATATGGATATGTGAATAAGTTGACAAACTTTAAATGAAGTACTGAGCTATGCCAGTGTGTCTTGCCGGGCTATCTATACACCAGCATCTATATATAGCTAGCTATTGAAAATCTTGGAAATTCTTTATTAATACTACTGATAGCAATATGGCTAAGTTGACAAAAGTTATTACATTAGAAAGTCTCAAATGAGGTCAAATTGTACATGTACATACAAATAACACTGGTATATATTCTCAGGCAGCCTTGAGCTATGGCTAGAGCTATTTTGCAAATTGAAATAATAGCTAGCTAGCTCCATGCATAATATAGCTACACTGCATGTAAAACTGTGATAAAGAATATACCTTATTGTGGGTAGCTATATATGTTTAACTCCACATGCATGTAATACAGTATCACTTATAGATAATCCTGTATTAGTAGCTATAACTCAGTAGTTATACGTACATACAATCCAGTATCTTACATGTTACTGCATATAGTGTGTGTAGTGAGTACTTAAGTGGAATAATACATGTGACCATTAGTTGAATCATCAAAGTTCATAACTGATATAACTACAACTTTATCATGTATAGCTGGTATTTAAATATGGTCAAGGATAAACAAGCAGAACTGCATAGTAAGTTAGGAATGTGATCTCCAACTATGTAATGTGTGGGAGTAATTTTATGTGGCTTCAGGGGAATAACCTAGCTGTTTACATACTTCCTTTTACAATTACAGGATACAGCCATAGCTAGTTCAAAACCCCTTTCTTTCAATTTTTAATAACAGGCTGTTCACTGAACCAATATAGTATTGTACATATATGTCATATCCCTAAAGCTATAATAAATTGTATTATAGGTCGTAGCATCAGGATAAGAGGTATTTCAAACAGTCATTTACCAGATATTTTGCAGCAAGCTGTTCTGTTTGGATTTGATTGGGTGATCTATGCTGCAAGCAGTTACTGCAGGCTCAGCGTAATTCCTGATGGTAAGAACTAACTATAAGAAATAATTTGTGACTGGATTTAAAAAATCAGCCATGTATGCACTTGATAATATTTAGAGAAACAAATATCTGATTAATAATTTTTGGCCAGCTTAGCTGGAGGTGGATGGGATGGAAGGAGGCTAGCTAGCAAAAACATTGTAAGGAACTGTTCAGAGCAAGTAAACCCATCAAAAGTAGCCTACATCACACTACAAGGCCAAGGCAGTGTTTAGCTATACATAGCAATCATTATGGAAGTTACTTGCCATGCAACTGGTGCCATTTTCTTAGTCGTGACATCACCAGATCAGCAAATTCGCTCCAGAACAGCAGACCAGTTCATATTGACCAATAGAGACAATGTACATGACTGCATGGATAGTTCTAAAGGTGTCAATTTTGTACATAGCTACATGGAGGGTTTTTGCAAATCCAGTCACACACATGTATTGCATATAATCATATCAATTTGCCATATAGTGTGTCAAACCAATTTGGACTTACTATTCTTGTTGGATCAATCTGGCAGTGTTGGGAGGAATAATCATAATCTAGCATTACAGTTTATACAAGCTGTAGTGAACTTTTTTGAAGTTGGCTATAATGACACTCGAGTTGCTGTTTTTACATTTAGTAGTGGAGCAAGAGTAGATTTACTTTTTGATGCCACTTTGACAACCCAACAAGTGGTCTCTCGTATTGGTTGGATACCATATCGTGGTGGCTGGACGCACACAGCATTGGCATTAGGTTTAGCACGCACTGCTTTTACTTATCCTGAAGTGAATGGTGCACGACCAATAGCAGCGGGGGTCCCTCGGATTGTAGTACTCATCACCGATGGTCGCTCTAATACTTACAGCATTACACAGCCAGCAATAAATTTGTTGGCTACTGGTGCTACAGTTTATAGCATTGGAGTAGGAAATATCTACTTACCAGAGTTGAACCAGATAGCGTCAGATCCTGACAGTGATCACGTGTTTGTGCTAAACTCTTACACTGATGCTGCTTCATTTGTTCAACGACTTAGTGGAACAACTTGTGACAGTAAGTCAATAGTACTCCTATGTGCATACTATGTGATGTAATGCACCTATCAATGTATGCAAGCACAGGTGGGCTGTAGTGGGAAATTTTGCAGCGAACTTTTACCTCACCCTGGGGCATTTGACATACTAGTTAACTATGTTATGAAACTTTCACCATTACACTGTGTATTGTGTATAAAATAATTACGTATGGTATTTTGGCGGTTTGAACAGAGTAGACTTGATGTTAACCTAATGACCATAGTAGGAACTTGATCTCTATGGTGGGGGATTTGACTAAAACTGATTTCCCCCGCCCACCATGGGGCATTTGATAACATGATAAATGATGTCACTTTAGCATGAATACATTGGTAGGTGTATGTAATGACTATACACTTCATTTATCTTCAGCACCAGCAAATATTCCTCCTGGAGAAACACCTGAGAACGAAGTTGAGGAAGATGATTTTAAATATTTTCAAGTTCAGTGTGGTACATTTAGTCGTACAATTATCATAGAACAAATTGACATCATTGGACATTGTGCAGTCTACGTATCTATAACTATTATTAATCCTGGCCCATTGAACCCAACTACAGAAGTGTTCCGTAATGAAACAATTAATGTCAGCAGAAGAAAGCTCATCATTACAGTGGGAACTGGACAGGTAAATTATAGCCTATGGCTACAAAATAACTGTAAACGTTAATAATGGTTGTATTTATATACAGAATGTATATATCAGCATTAGAGGGCTGACAATTATAAATCGATTTCAAATGGTGGTGTGGAGTATGTTATTTTCTGAGGATGAATATTCTGAAGAAGTTCAAAATGGTGGTCCTGCTAATGAAGAAGTGATAGATCTTGATATTGTAAATGCTACTGATAGTTTGTAAGTTAATTGTAGCTAAACAAAAACACCCTGGATGTAAAACAAGTTGATGTTCTACCATCTAAAAACCAGGCGATGTGTAAGTTAAACCACTGTTAATCAACTGCTATTCAGTAGTAATTAATGACGTCACGAGTAAGTCGTATGAGCAAAGACTCATCACTAAGGGGCACATAGCAACGCATACAAATTTAATTCTTTTTAAACCGGCTTTATACTCCAGTACTTTAGTGATAGAACTTTTTAAAAGTAGTACAAAGTTGTTTTAAGCCGAAATTCTTACTGTAACACTATAGGCTAGTCTTGTATTATAAGCTCTGCAACTCGCACGGCACGCCCACTTTCAAAACTGAAGCACTCTGTCTTGTTAGTAATGTACAGCTGTTCAAATGGCTTTTACTATGGAATGAACAGCTAACACTGCATTATCTTGTTCTTATTCGGCAGTAACTCATGACGCACTTTGTTACTAAGGCCCCACCCATCAGTAATATCGATAGCAAGTGTCATAGAAAAGCAGTAGGACTTATTTGATTGGTTATTCAGGCTTCATTTCATGTGAATGGTTTTTAATAACCTGGGGGTGGACACACACACACACACACACACACACACACACACACACACACACACACACACACACACACACACACACACACACACACACACACACACACACACACACACACACACACACACACACACACACACACACACACGCACGCAAACACACACACACACACACACATACACATACCGATGTTTTCACGAAAGCGATTTCAAGAAACCAGACATGCGCCTGGTTTAAAAAGTGCGAGCCCAATCAGAAGTATCATTGTAAATATGTGCGACCAAAACTTTTGATATCAGCTGAGGCCAAGAAGTTACTTATCAATTTTTTTAACTACTTGAATGACATACAATAGTTTATAGCATGTTTTCACAACTATGATTGGCTTTGTCACTTGGCCAACTTTATAATAATGATGGTGCGAAAAAGGTGGCCAAGTGACAAAGCCAATCATAGTTGTGAAAACATACTATAAACTATTGTATGTCATAAAAAAATTAAGTAACTTCTTGGCCTCAGCTGATATCAAAATTTTTGGTCGCACATACGTATTTACAATGCTGCTTCTGATTGGCCTTGCACTTTTTTTACACCCAGGGTGTTTTTGTTTAGCATATCACTACTTTTTGGAAGTATACACAGATGTTATTACTAGCAAGTAGCTGAGAAGTATAACTTAGCACACAATATTGTCATTATTATCTATGATATTGTAAATTAAACTTTGAAGCTTAATTTTGAAAAACTCAAGCCTACTATATTTTTTTAACTGTCACTACAGAGTGATACACCAATAGTAGATCTTGCATCTGAAAGTTTATGCAAATCATTTAAAGGGGGTCCAAGTTATGGTAACTATCAACCTGCAGTGTAATAGCCCTTCTCAAATACATTCAATTGTTTACTTCAGACTGAAAATAGTGTGACAGGTAGAACATACATGGGAGAAGTACTGATACAAATTTGGCTGAAATCCATGAAGAAATGAGTGAGTTATTAGATAAACAAGTGAATGTACAAAAAGACATTTTGAAAAACTTTCGGGGTTCACGCAAGAAGAATCAATATCCTGAAGTTGATAGAAATCTCTTCAGCCATTCTTCTGATACAGCCTTATAAATGCCTTCCTGTCACCACAAAAATTTTTACACGGTAGTCGTTTTCTTCTTCTTTCTTTCTTTCTTTCATTTTCATCACACACTTTTTGTGGGCTTTCGGGAGCTTTTGTGAACCCGGAAGTTTTTTCAAACTCTATTTTTATACATTCACTTGTTTGTCTAATAACTCACTCATTTTTTCATGGATTTCAGCCAAACTTGTATCAGCACTTCTCCCATGTATGCTCTACCTGTCATACTATTATCAGTCTGAAGTAAACACTTGAATATATTTGAGAAGGGCTATTACACTGCAGGTTGATAGTTGTCATAACTTGGACCCCCTTCAAATGATTTGCATAAACTTTCATATACACAATCTATATTGATGTATCACTCTGTAGTGAAAGTTTTAAAAATCTCAGGCCTGAGATTTCAAAATTAGGCTTCAAAGTTTAATTTGCAATATTGTGTGCTAGGCAAGTACAAGTTATGCCCATGCAGTACTTCTCTGCTACTTGCTAGTAATAACATCTGTTTATACTTCCAAAAAGTAGTGATATGCTAAACAAAAACACCCTGGGTGTAAAATAAGTGCGAGGCCAATCAGAAGCAGCATTGCAAATAGGTATGTGCAACCAAAAACTTTGATATCAGTTGAGGCCAATAAGTTACTTATCGAAAATCCTTTTAACTACTTGAATGACATACAATAGTTTATAGCATATTTCACAACTATGATTGGCTTTGTCACTTGGCCACCTTTTTCACACCATCATTGTGGCCAAGTGACAAAGCCAATCATAGTTGTGAAAATATGCTATAAACTAATGTATGTAATTCAAGTAGTTAAAAGGATTTTTGATAAGTAACTTCTTGGCCTTAACCGATATCAAAGTTTTTAGTCGCACATACCTATTTGCAATGCTGCTTTTGATTGGCCTCGCACTTTTTTATACCCAGGGTGTTTTTGTTTAACATTAATTATACACACATGTCTATATTACAATAAAAATTATCTATCTTATGCATTCATGCAGAATTGAACTATGTGTTAGTGTGAAATGCATCATATGGCTACGCAAGCCTGGTTACATGTTGTATGGCACCAAAAATACGTTGTTAAAAATCGTCAACTGCCCAAAATGACAAAAATATTTTACCGTGAACTTCTTTCATATCTAGTGGTGACATTTTCCGGAGCTACTTATGGCAAGCCCTGGCTGATAGACATCATGTAGATTAGGGTTGCCACAGCAGACTTGTAGGCGCTTGCATATAAAACTCAATTGGCTAAAACACAGCTATAGATTACCCTCCCCAGCTTTGGTCAAATCAAGCACATAAAGCAAGCATCAAGCCTCAAAATAAACAGTTCTGTAAAAATATTTTGTGTGTTTATTTTGTCATTGCACACCACCGGCAAAAATTTTTAACAGCAAAATTTTCCCGAATTATAGTAAATGCCTTAATTCAGTTGTGTATGATCAAGGTCATTTTTTAAATGTACACATTGATGTGACACAGTGGTATTTTATATGTTTGAAATGAATCTGAATATGAATAGAAATGTGTTTAATCTGTAGGTACTTTTTTAACATCACCGAGGGTAATTCTGCTGGTAGGTTTAAAATTGATGACACTACAGGAGTAATATCTACCACCAAATCATTGCTTGCTACAGAACAAAGTTACTATGAGTTGACAGTCATAGCCTACCTTAGAACTGATGATTGCCAAAGAGGAACAACCACCGTTAAAGTCACAGTGATTACTGAAAATGTCAATGCTCCAGTTTTTCCAGCAACTAGTCCATCTTCCATTATAGAAACAGTTCCACTGAATTCTGATGTAGTACAGGTTAATGCCAGTGATCCAGATTTCGGTGCTAATGGTGAAATAAGGTATTTTATAACTAATGGAAACAGTGGTGATGCATTTACCATTGATCCTGTTACTGGATTTATAAGAACTGCTGTTAGGCTCAACCATACTCTAACTCCATCATATAATCTTACCATTGAGGCTAGGGACCAGGCAGCAACAATGCCGATGACTGGTATGGCATTACAAGTTATTAACATTCAGGATGTCAACCAAAGACCATTTTTCTTGACACAATGTGCTATTGCTGGTACTTGTGTTTTCTCCGTGTCTGAAGATGCAGCTTTAGGTAATATTGGACAGCATATTGAGGTAGGTGATCCTGATTCTAACTTACTACAAAATGGTCAAGTAGCTTTGGCATTAGATCCCAGTACACCATTTTCCATAAGTAATAACTCAGGTGAAATATCTTTGATCTCATCACTTGATAGAGAAGTTCAGGGCAATTATATTGTTAATCTGACTGCAACGGATGGTGGCAACCCGTCACTTGGTATCTCCACAGATATTACAATAATAGTAACTGATATAAATGATAATCCACCGGTGGTTCTCTTTGCACCGCAATCCGTATCAATACCAGAGAACACACAGGTAGGTGTTGCAATAGCACAAGTTGCATCCAGTGATCGTGATATCGGTAATAATGCAGTGGTATCCTTCTCCATCACTGGTTCATCCTTGTTTGACATTGATAATGTTACAGGTGCTATTAGTGTTGCTGGTAGCTTAGACTATGAGACAGCCACCGAGCATACTGTAAATGTTACTGCTACTAATCCTGATGGTTTAGCATCACTACCACTCTCTATATTGATCATAGTAACAAATATAAACGACAACTCTCCTGTATTTACAATGGACCCCTACACAGCCTCAGTGACAGAGGATAGTAATATCAGTACAATTGTTATAGTTGTTACAGCTACTGATGATGATTTAGATTTAGCAGGAGTACGTTACTCGATAGTGAGTGGAAATGTTGGGGACACATTTGCCATTACTAATGATGGCATAATCACTGTTAACAGCAATATTGATAGGGAGGTGGTCAGTGAATACACTCTTACTGTTAGGGCTCAAGACAGGGTTAGGCCACGTCGATCAGATACATCTGTGGTAATAGTAACAGTGAATGATATTAATGACAATACACCAGTATTTCAGCGTTCCCAGTATTCCCTCGTTATTCGTGAAGATGTTACTGTTCCCTCTACTCATATTACTCTGGTAGCCACTGATGCCGATCAGTCGGGTACTGTGAACTCAGCCATACGTTATCAAATTGAGAGTGGTAATGTTGGGATGGTATTCAACTTATCTGAAACCACAGGTGTTCTGATGCTTCAAAGTTCACTTGATTTTGAAACCATATCCAGTTATTCATTATTTGTCACAGCCAGTGATGGTGGATTGGTTCCTTTAAGCAGCAATGCTACAGTGTCTGTCACAGTGGTTAACATCAATGATGAGATTCCTACGCTGAGTGCAGATCAGAATATTTCTTTGTCAGAATCGACTAATGTATCAACTACTATTGCAACTTTCACAGCCATGAAAGAGATAGGAGACACATTGGAATTTGCACTTACTGGAAACCAAAATAGCGAATTTTCAATTAATACATCAACTGGGGAAGTGACTTTAGTACAATCATTAGATTATGAAACAACTCAACAATACGTATTAACAGTGACTGTCTCTGATGGCATTTTTTCTGATTCATCGATCCTCACCATTAATGTAGTTGATGAGAACGATAACACACCGGTCTTTGAAATGTTTGGTCCATTCATGACTACTGAAGAGCAACCATCTAACACACTAGTAGGTGTTGTATCTGCTAATGATGCAGATTCTGGAATGAATGCAGAAGTTTCATACTCATCTACTTCTGGTAATGATATATTTACCATATCAAGTAATGGTGAGATAAGAACTGTATCTGAGCTTGATAGAGAAGTGTTGGGTTCAGACTTATCACTTACGGTCGTGGCTAATGATAACGGTTCTTCACAACGTAGTACAGAAGTGACCGTTACTATACAATTGCAAGATATTAATGATAATCCTCCTGTGTTAGTGTCTCCGCCAACTGAAGCAAATATTTCTGAGAGTGAAGCCATACAAACAGTAATCTTAATAATTCAAGCAACTGATAGTGATATTGGGGATAATGCAGCAATATCTTATCAAATCAATGGATCGTCTTTGTTTACCATCGATAGTTCAACTGGTACAATCATTCTTACTAGTAGTTTAGATTATGAGATGGCAACTGAGCATATTATGAATGTCACTGCAGTTAATCCCGATAGTTTATCATCACCTTCACACTCTATATTAATAAGAGTAATAAATGAGAATGATAACTTGCCAGTGTTTACGATGAATCCTTATATAGCCACGGTAACAGAGTCCAGCGATATGGGTACATTTGTTGTAAATGTCACAGCCACTGATGCTGATTTCAGTGCAGTACGTTATTCCATAGTTAGTGGAAATGTTGGGGGAGTATTCACCATTGTTGCCACTAGTGGAATAATTACTGTCAATGGTAGTATTGATAGGGAAACTGTCAGTGATTATATGCTCACTGTTGCTGCAAGCGATTTGGGATTTTCTAGGAAGAGGCGGCAATTGTCTATGTCAACCGTGACTGCTGATGTTAGAATAGAGGTATCAGATGTAAATGATAATGCACCTATATTTCAACAATCTCCATACTCGGTGACACTTCGTGAGGACGCTCCACCAGGTACGATACTGTCACTGATTGTGACAGATGCAGATGAACCGAACACATCAAACTCCATGCTCACCTTCAATATTGAGTCTGGTAATGATGCTGGCAAGTTTAGTCTTGATAATTCTGGCATGTTATCCTTAGTACAGCAGCTAGATTTTGAAACACAACCCATGTTTGTGCTTACCGTGAGAGCACAAGATCAGGGAAATCCGTCATTAAACTCTAATGCTGCTATAGTTAATATCACAATTACAAATGTTAATGATCTTTCCCCTGTTATCAGCGATCATCAAGTTGTGAATGTTTCAGAGCTACAGGCAGTGAGATCTGAAGTGGCCAACTTTAATGCTAGTGGGGAAGAAGGTGAATCCTTAACATTTTCACTAATGGGAGACTCAACAGGAACATTTGAAATTGATGCTCAAACTGGTATTGTGGTACTTGCTAGAAGCCTTGATCACGAACTACGCACTGTTTATGTCCTACAAGTTTCTGTCAGTGATGGGCTGTTCTCTAGTATCTCTACACTAACGGTTAATGTGTTAGATGAAAATGACAACACTCCTCAAATTACTCCACTGGATCCACTATCAGTGTACGAGGAGATGCAAGCTGGTACGCTGGTGGGCACCGTAATTGCCTTTGACGCAGATTCAGGAGTAAATGCACAACTTACATTTGCTATCAGTCCGGCTGCTATAAACAATTACATATCCATTAATAGCAGTAGCAGAGAAATTCGCACTATAGATATCCTAGATAGGGAAGGATTGGTGAACAATGGAAGGTTTGTTCCACCATCATCATCTCAAACATTCAATATCACTGCTACTGATGGAGGGTCTCCAATGAGATCAGTTGAGGTAGAAGTTGTTCTCATACTAAGAGATATCAATGATAATCCTCCAATATTCTCTAATCTACCAAATGAGGTTAACATTTCAGAAAGTTCTGCAATTGGTATTGAGATACTGCAAGTCACTGCAACCGATGCTGATCTAGGAGTGAACGCTCAACTAGAGCTTTCTAGTATGGATGATGGATCTGTATTCACAATTGATGGCGTCACTGGTAGTTTATCTCTATCAAGTAACTTAGACTATGAAACAGTTCAGCAACATACAGTAAACATTTCTGTTACAGATGGACTGCATGTAAGGAGTAGCTTACTCACTGTCAATGTGTTGGATGCAAATGATAATTCACCAAATTTCACACAAAATGTGTACAATGCTATAGTGGCTGAAAATAGTCCCATCAACACAACAGTAGCATCTGTGCAAGCTTCTGATGCAGATTCTCATGTTGGTGAATTTGGAAGTGTTTTTTATGCTTTACAAAGTGGAGGAGATGAGTTCACCATTGCTCCAGGTACAGGGGAAATCACAGTGAATACATTGAACTTGGATAGAGAGACAGTTTCCCTATACACTTTAACAGTAGTTGCTACCGATTATGGCGTGTCTGCAAGATCATCTACTGCAAACGTTGTAACTATTACAGATGAGAATGATAATGCTCCATCATTTCAACAGTTGGTGTATCAGTCAAATATAAGAGAAGATGCTCAAAATCAATCAGAAGTGATCACCGTGTTAGCAACTGATGCGGATGAACCGGGCAACAGCAATTCTATTATTGACTACAGTTTAAATGACACCAGTGTGTTCACCATTGGCAGCAACAGTGGTACAATCAGACTTGCATCCTCACTGAATTTTGAAACAACACCAGTGTATGAGTTAACAGTGATAGCAAGTGATCGTGGTAGCCCCTCGTCACTAACTGGAGCAGCCACGGTAGTAATAAATGTTGTCAATGTAAATGATGAACCACCAATGCTGAGTGTAAATCAGAGTCAAAGTTTAAACCTATCAGAATTCACAACTGTTTTGACTGAAATCATTCAGTATACAGTTGTGGGTGAATCCAGCAATGAAACTATAACTTATAGTCTTAATGGAAGTCAGAGTGATGACTTTGCTATTAACTCTACAACTGGAGCAGTGGTCCTAGTTCAGTCACTTGATTATGAAACCATACAGTTTTATTCTCTCAACGTATTCGTGAATGATAGTAGATTTGTTTCTACTTCTCAACTAAATATAACAGTTCTTGATGAAAATGATAATATTCCACAGTTTGATGCAGTAAATGTTTTACAGACTGACGAACAGATGCCCAATGGTACTTTTGTTGGACGGGTATCCGCTACTGACGCTGATTCAGGAGTGAATCAAGTAATAGCATATTCCTTTGTGCAGTCTAGCATTGCAAACCTCTTTGCTATTAATGTAACCACTGGTGAAATAGTTACCGCCATTGTTCTAGATAGAGAAACTCTAGTTCAACAGAATAATATATTTTTGCCCCCAACATCACAGATGACATTTCAAGTGCAAGCAACCGATGGTGGTACCCCATCACTGTTTTCACAAGTGGATATCACTGTACAGCTTATTGATATTAATGATAATGCCCCAGTATTTGTTAATCCTGTTAGTATAATAAATGTCTCTGAATCTGCCACTGCTGATGAACACATCATCACGATTAGAGCAACTGATGCAGATATTGGGGAAAATGCAAGAATATTGTATTCACTTTCAGGTAGTACCTTGTTTTATATCAACGCTTCAACCGGTGAAATTTTCCTCAATGGCACTTTAGATTATGAGGCAGACATTGAACATATGGTAACAGTTGTAGCTGCTAATAGTGATGATTTACAGTCAGCATCACATTCAATACAGATTAGGGTAATTGATGAAAATGATAATTCTCCACTGTTTTCAGCTGATTCCTATACAGCAACAGTTACTGAGAATAGCCCAACTGGTACTTTTATTGTGAATGTGACAGCTACTGATGCAGATTCTGGTATGTTAGGAGAAGTGCGCTTCTCAATTGTGGGTGGTAATGATGCTAGTTTATTTTCCATTGGTACCGTAAGTGGAATAATCACCATTAATGACAATATAGATAGAGAAGCTTTCAGTATGTTAACCTTGACAGTAAGAGCTACAGACTTAGGTAATCCTCCAAGATTCACGGACACCACAGTCTTAATTAATGTATCAGATATTAATGATAACACTCCAATATTTAATTCTTCAAGATATGAAATGAATATTAGCGAAAGTGCAGCAGTTTCAATGTTAGTGGTAACAGTTATAGCTACTGATGCTGATGCAACATCCCCTAACAATCAAATTACATATTCACTTGAAGGATCAGATAGTAATCCTTTTAGCATTGAACAAAATGGTAATATTACTGTTGCTGGTGCTTTGGATTTTGAGACACGAGAGGTACACAGTTTTGTTGCATTGGCAGTTGACGATGGAAATCCTTCACTAACCGGTACAGCTGAAATTGTGATCACTGTGATTAATGAGAATGATGTACCTCCTGTATTGACTGGAGGTAATATGATAGCAATCCCTGAGTCTACTAGTGTGGGGAGCAGAATAGCGCGGTTTACGGCCACTGGAGAAGAAGGAGAAACATTAACATTTTCACTCAACATCAGCGATCCTTTCATCATAGACAATCAAACAGGAGTTATCACTGTTAATGCAACACTAGATTTTGAGATGACAATGTTTTATAATTTACTGGTGACAGTCAGTGATGGTCAGTTTAATGCTTCATCTGCATTGCTTGTTGATATTCTTGATGTTAATGATAATGCACCACAAATCACAGGGGCATTACGGTTTGCTGTTGAAGAGGAAATACCAACTAACAGTTCTATTGGTATAGTAACGTTTAGTGATGCTGATTCTGGAGAGAATGCTCAACTGACTTGTACTCTTTCTCAGCCTGAGAATAGGGTGTTCTTCTTTATTAATTCTAACTGTAGTGAAATTTCTACTGCGGCACAAATTGACAGGGAAAGTATTGATACGTTTAATCCACAACCAAATATCACTATTACAGCAATGTTACAGGTTACTGACAATGGCAATCCTGCTTTATCAACATCAAGTAATGTGGAATTTCTTATAATTGGAATCAACGACAATGCTCCAGTGTTTGTTAATCCAATGGGTAGCACTGATTTAGAGGAATCCACATCAGTTGGAGCAATGGTCGCTCAAGTGTCAGCCACTGATGCTGATGTAGGCAATGATCCCATTGTGTATACAATCATCAGATATTCCATTAGGTCTAAAAATTCATCTGGTGTTATCACTGAAAGTGCAGGCATTAATGGATCTTCCCCGTTTGCTATAAACAGCTCCACTGGTGCTATCAGCCTTATTAGTAGTTTAGACTATGAGGCAGCCATTGAGCATAGTATAGTTATCGCTGCAACTAATCCTGATGGCTTAACATCAGCTGACAATGCTGTACATATATTTACAGTAGTAAATGAGAATGATAATTCCCCAGTGTTTACAGTGAATCCTTATAACGCAACAGTGTCAGAGGCTAGTGGTAATGGTACATCTGTTTTAACTGTTCTGGCTAATGATGCTGATTTGGAAATGCCGGGAGAAGTACGTTATTCCATAATGAGTGGAAATATTGGGAATGCATTTATTATTAATACTACTAGTGGTGTAATTACTGTTAATGAGGGTATTGACAGGGAGGAAACAAGCACTTTTGAACTAACAGTTGTCGCAACTGATCGTGGAATCCCAAGCAGATCATCACAATCCTTGGCGATAATTACTGTTGGTGATATCAACGACAATTTCCCAGTGTTCAACCCATCATCTTACACAGTGACTGTGTTTGAGAATGTTTTGGTAAATTATTTGTTAACTACTGTTAGTGTGACAGATGCCGACATTCCACCCAATTCAATTATTACATACAGAGTAACAACAGGCAATAACTTATTTAACATTTCACAAAATGGTTCAGTGTTTACAGCATCTTTACTGGACTTTGAGACAGCACCTAGTCACATGGTGGTAGTACAAGCAATGAACAACGAAGCAGTTCCAATGTTGTCTTCCTCTGCAACGATAAGTGTGTTAGTGTTGGATGTTAATGATGATCAACCTTTACTCATTGGTAATACAAATGTCACAGTATCTGAACAAGCACCAATTAACAGCATGATTTCCCGATTCAGGGTACAAAATATTGAAGTGGGAGATGTAATAACATTCCAACTATCGGGCAGCATGTCAGAAATGTTTACTATTAATAACTCAACCGGTCTCATAACTCTTACTCAATCACTAGACTACGAAATAACACAATCATACAATCTTCTTGTAACAGTTGATGATGGAATATTTACGAATACTATTGAATTACAAGTTAATGTACAGGATGAAAATGATAATTCACCACTATTTGAAGAGTTTGGTCCATTTGTTTTAATAGAGGAGCTACCCATCAATAGTACAGTAGGCAGTGTGGTGGCCAGTGATGAAGATAGTGGTGAAAACAGTAATTTGAGTTATACAATCAGTAGAAATGTTGCTGGCCTATTCACTATTGACAGTAGAACTGGTGAGATAAGTACAGCCATGATTTTAGACAGAGAAATACTAGTGGGCATGAATCTGTTTATACCGCCAATGTCTTCACAAAATATTACAGTACAAGTTGAAGACAACGGTTCACCATCATTAGTCTCTCAAGTGATGGTCAGTATTAGATTAGTTGATATCAATGATAATGTTCCAGTGTTTGAAATATTTGAACAAAACTTAACTTATCCAGAAAACATTCAAAACAATACTATAATTGTTGAGGTAGTTGCTACTGATTCTGACCAAGGTGAAAATGGTACTGTAACATACTCTATTGCTTCTGATGAACCAGTGCCATTTGCTATTAATAGTTCAACAGGGATAGTAACGACTATTGAGATATTAGATAGAGAGAGAGAAGACTTTTACATGTTTGAAATTGTAGCTTCCGATAATGGAGTAAATATAGTTCAGTCGACTTCGATAGAAATTACTGTAGATATCACAGATATTAATGATAATCCACCGGTCTTCCAATTTACGCCATATAAGATAGAGATACTTGAAGATATTGTCACGGATGGCGGTGGTTCATTTATTCCTCTGACAATCCGTACGACTGATCGAGATATTGGTGTGAATTCTGATGTAACATTTTCACTTGCTCCTGGTACCCGCTCAGAATTTGATATTCGTTTGTCTGGTGAATTTAGGATAAGTGCAAGTATCATTAATTTTGAAGGAGAGAATGAGTTTAATGTTACAGTTATTGCTACTGATGGAGGACTGCCTGCTTTAACTTCAACCACTGTAGTAAATATAAAAATTGTGAATATCGATGAATTTGCTCCTGATTTTGATGGCCCATGCGATGCAAATATTTCAGAAGATGCTTTAATCAATACAATGGTCACTCAGTGTTTAGCGACTGATGCTGATGGTGGACAAATATTTTATCAAAGTTTTAGTATATCAATTTCTAATGTATTTGCTATAGATTTTGACACTGGTAACGTAACTCTAACACAATCTCTGGATAGGGAGACAATAGATCAATACCAGTTTATGTTACAAGCTGGTAGCCTGTTTGCAAGGAACACTACAACAAACCCACTAGCTGAGATGACAGTAACAATTACTGTAGAGGATGTCAATGATAACCCTCCAGTGTTTAATCCTGATGTATACGAAGTATCTTTGACCGAGGATGTGGTGAGGATGGGTTCAGTTGTGGTCACACTAAATGTTGCAGATGATGATATTAATGAAAATGGACAATTCTCAATAAATATTATTAACACGTGTACATTACCTAGCCCGGCAGATGGTGCAACTGTGACAGACATCATTAATGTGACCGCAATGGATATGGGTAGCCCTGCACTGACAGGACTAGCAACAATTATACTAACCAGGTCATGTTTATCAGAGTGTAGACTAAATGGCAGAATGATAACATTTTTTGCCCTATGCCCATTAAATAATCTAGCATCTCGTAATTATACATTTGGAACTCCAGTACAACTTGATTGCAGTGCTGCTACTAATGTACCAGTCACATATCAATGGCAACTCAATGGGACTTTCATCACTAACCATTCTAGTAATCCTATTTTAGACATAGGTGAAGTGGATTTTGATGATGTAGGATCTTACTCGTGCTTAGCAAGAACAAGATTGGGTAACTTCCAAACAAACACTGCAAATATTGGAGTACACAGTAAGTTAATAGTTACTGTTATTTATTATTTAACATTGTTCTTTTGTATTTGTGCTTGTTATAATTATAGTGTTCATGTTTTAACAGTAATATGCATACATTTTTTATGTGTGTGTGTCTGCTACTGTATTTGTGTAGCAATGCCGGTAATTGAGCGGTCACCTGAGAATACAGCAGTAGAAATAGGACGTATAGTAGATATGTCTTGCTTAGTGTCTGGCGTACCAAAGCCAGAAATCAAATTTTATCACAATGATGCTGAAGTGGTCTCAAGCGATCGTGTTTCTCAAATCAATTCTCCAAATGGATTGTTTCTAGTGATCACTAATGTCATGACAGTTGATCAAGGCGTTTATTATTGTGAAGCAACTAATGTAGTTAATACCACTAGGTCCTCACCTGCTGTCTTAATAGTGTTTAGTAAGTACAACACTTATATGATATGAGCATAATGCCTTTAAACCTCTGCTAGGTATTTCTGAGATAGTAACAGTCAATTTACGTATTAGCAATCCTAATGAAGATGGTACCTGTCATAACTTGGACGTCAATATGATAGAGGTGCTATAGACACTTAATGTAATGAATTTACTGGTAGCTACTTCACATTCTGTAGAATATTCTTGAAAATGCAACTCAATATGATGTAGAAGTGGACAGGACTCAAGCTGTGGATGGTGGATTTTGTGTACCAAACTTATGTTATCCAAACCCATGTGAGAATAAAGGAAGGTGCTCAGTGAATGAGAATGCTGCAGTGGGTTATACATGTGACTGCCTCGAGACTTTCACTGGAGTTAACTGCCAAGATGATGTTGATGAATGTGTTTCAGATGGTAATATGATCGATGTATTCATCATCATTATAATTTACCATTAGTAGTTATAACTACAGGGCTTCAATGAATTAAGTTCGTAATCTATGTACGTATTTCAAATTGGTATAATTTATAACAAAATAGTTGTATAAAAACACTTTTTGATTCAAGCATCATTGATGGATATAAGTAGCTCCTTAATTCACAAAAGTTTGTTGTACCTACATATAAGAAAATGTTATTCAGTTATTATCAATTGTATAATTGTTATATAGATCCATGCCTGTTTGAAAGCAATTGCACAAATGTGTCAGGATTATTTGAGTGTATCTGTCCACCTGGAAGAGAAGGCCACAGGTGCCAGTATGAAATCAAATGCAATGACAGTAGCCTCTGCGGTGGAGGAGAAACATGTGTGGAAACCGTGGCTAATGCATTGGGGTATGTTTGTATCTCTACACTTGTTGAAGAGAGATTGCATATACAACTGAGTGAAGGTGTTAACATCAATCAAGTAAATGAAGCATTGTATGGTTTGGTAAGCTACATGTATGATCGGAAGTTGTGCTTGAAATTTAAACCTGAAAATTTATTTATTTTAGACTAACAGTCTACTTGAGTTAGATCCTAATAGCACTGACTTTTGTGAACCTCGGTTCATTTCAGTAGATGGAATTGACACTCTGACATTAGTGTGGGGTTGTCCCAATGGTACAGATCCTCTTGGAATTACTGCAGAAGATCTCATTTGTAAAGAGTTCTTAAATGCTTCCCTTATCGTAATGTGTGCACTGTCTGATGGAACTGTACAACAACCTCCAATTGCAGAACTGGATCCTATCAGGTAAGTATGGACCATGTAACACACATGGATCACTCTTACCATCATTATATCAGTGTACTGGTCACCTTTGTCCTCATTGACCCTGAAACAAATCGAACATTAACAGCAATAGAAGCAATCACAATACTACAACGTGGCGATGCACAGGCCGCTCTCCTTAGTGATGATGTTCAAGCAATCTCAGCCTTTGCTGTAGCAGGTAAGCTTGTAATGGTACATGTCAATCATTATCATATTTGTAATCATGTAAAGACCCCACACTTACTGAAGGTGATAATGATAGTGACAGTGATAGTGGTAAGTTCATTACACAAAATAATATAGAGAGCTACCATTATTCAATTATTAGGGTTAGGCGGAGGTGCCATTGCTGGAATTGTGATTGCTGTACTACTAGTTGTAATAGTGCTTGCATTGCTAGGGATCTATTTAGGATATAAATACCATGGTAACAAGGTCAAATCTAGGTAAGCCAGCAGTTATGTTTAAAACACAAGTTATTTTATGCACTGCACAGTGTCAATCAAAATAGGACACTACCGACGTTACAAAATGACATTGAAGGTGGAATTAACCGTACACAAACTGTTACTGGAATGTATGACAATCGTGCCTTTGGCAAGAAGCCATCAGTTGGTGCAGACACTGTGTTTGAGAATCCTACGTTCACTGATGCACCGGTTATCACTAAGCTTGATGGTAACACTGAGCCGATTACAAAAAGTGCCATCACCCGAATTACCAGTGAGGAAAGTAGTAAACCCAGTGTTACTAGTGAAACTGGACTGTTAAGTTAATCATCTGCAGCTTGAAACATTATTATTAATGTACCTTTTGTAAGTTATGCATGCAATTTGTAATGTTATCTAAATCATTTAGCTATACATAAAGCTATAGATGTGCACAGCGTGTATATACATTGTATATATATTCATGTAATATCTGTATACGTACAATGCATGTAAATATTAGGGCTGTGGTAATTATGCCATGTTTTTCAAAATAAAGAAATCCAGTAAGAGATGCATGTGCAAGTAGAAAGTACTCTAGTAGGGCAGTAAAGATAAAGCATAATGATCAATATACTCTAATAGAACAGTCACTACTCTAGTAGGGCAGTAAAGATAAAGCATAATGATTAATATACTCTAATAGAACAGTCACTACTCTAGTAGGGCAGTAAAGATAATTAATATACTCTAATAGAACAGTCACTACTCTAGTAAGGCAGTAAAGATAAAGCATAATGATTAATATACTCTAATAGAACAGTCACTACTCTAGTAGGGCAGTAAAGATAAAGCATAATGATTAATATACTCTAATAGAACAGTCAATATATAAGTTTTGTGTTTACTGATAATATTAATTAGCTCAATCCAATGTCTGACTACTCTATCAGAGTAACCCTATAGTAAATCTGACTATTTTAATAGAATGTTTGACTGTTCTATTAGAGTACACTGATCTGCTTTGTGTGACATTACCAAGGACACACTTTTCTTCTTTGCATAATGGTAAAATTATTCTGCTATAATAATGTGTACAGTATATGTAGCTCTTATTTAGACTGATTGCACTTAGTGATTACATATAAATTATATACCGTATGGCGCAAAAGTTTGACGGGGCAAATTTTGTTGAAGACGAATGTGGTTGATATAGTTTAAGCGCGCATTAAATTTTAACTGGATATATTACTGCACGCGCTTGGTCGCTATGTATCTTGTAGCCTTAACGTTGCACATCTGTGATGGCGTTCTATTCTTTCACTTTGTTAACTGCTTTAGTCGTCATGTACGTTTATTTGGAGACCTGAAATTGGAGATTGCGGTGGTCGGCTAGTCTCGCGTAGCCAGACCCTCTACGCCCAGGCGCTTATCGATTAGAGATTATAAGCGCCGGGCTACTAGGGTCTGGTACAGTTCACAGGCCTTGAATTTTTGACACTTAATAAGTGACGATTCTATTGCTTGGTAACTAGACATATGCGCCTGTAATTCAAACTCGAAGCGTCTTTATTGAAAGGCAGAGCTCTGATTGAAAGCATTGTGATGAGTTTCACGCAGCACTAAAGAAAGCAATAGGGCGCATGGGGCTTCGACAAATTGTATCGCATTAAGCACTGTTTCAAAAGCGTCTTATTAGCCTCACAGGCTAAACCATTCAAAAGCTTCCTCTCTTTTTTTCTGCCTAAAATACATACCAGCTAAAGAAGTACAGAAAATACTCAGTTGCCTTTTACTTGTAGAGGTGACATCAGTGGCTTCTCGACAAAGTCCACAGGCTTCAGATATAGCGCACTGGAAATTCAAGTTATGTGGCGCTTATTTGATCACGTGCACTAATTAACACCCACCAACCACTGGTGGCACTTGTAAATTTGAGGCCTGTGAACTGTACCAGACCCTAGTAGCCCGGCGCTTATAATCTCTAATCGATAAGCGCCTGGGCGTAGAGGGTCTGGCTATGCGAGACTAGTGGTCGGCCGTTATGGATGAAGCGAGGGACGAAGACGTGTGGACTCTTTCTCACTCGAAATAGGTCGTAAGCAAAGACATCCCAGCTTAAAAAATTTAGTTTTTTTTAATCATTGGCACGTACGACATAAATTATAGATACAGGCGCTTAAATCGTTCTATTCAAAATTGCAAAGTATTGATAGGAAAATTTTTGACGATGCAACGTTGATTCGTCAAAATATTCCCACGTCAAACTTTTGCGCTATACGGTATCTGCTGCTTGGGTATAGCATAGATATAGCTAGTTTTGTTATGTAGCTTCTATAGTTATTTGATAACATCATTTAATACAATTACAATACATCCATTTTAGTCTTAATCTCTACATGTTTCAAAGCTCCGGTAACCTTCAGGACACATGTAATTGTTGATGTGAACCTTCTACACAATTAGGACCATAAGAACACCAGCCACAACCAGCACTAACACATTCTTCACAGCTGTTATGGTTTGCACCTGTGTTACACATTGAACAAGTAGCATCATGGACGTATGGAGGAAGTGGACACTGAAACGGATTGCCATAAAATGGTATCTCAAAAAAGTATTCCAATCCACTTTCAATTGAAAATATCGGTCATTAAGGGATTGTCAGGGTCGGCGCCCAGGCCGGGAGTATTTTTTGGGGTCACTTCCGACTTGACTAAATTTTTCTTTCGAATAATTGAAAATAATCAATCACCATGGAACTCTAAGTTGTTGCACGTGATGTTCAACTTCTTCCCTACTGAGGTTCCGTTCGTGGAGGGCATGTCTACTAACATTATGCTAAACAAAAACACCCTGGGTGTAAAAAAGTGCGAGGCCAATCAGAAGCAGCATTGCAAACAGGTGCGACCAAAAACTTTGATATCAGTTGAGGCCAAGAAGTTACTTATCAATTTTTTTTTAACTACTTGAATGACATACAATGGTTTACAGCATATTTTTACAAATATGATTGGCTTTGTCACTTGGCCACCTTTATTAATAATGATGGTGTGAAAAAGGTGGCCAAGTGACAAAGCCAATCATATTTGTGAAAATATGCTGTAAACCATTGCATGTCATTCAAGTAGTAAAAAAATTTTTGATAAGTAACTTCTTGGCCTCAACTGATATCAAAGCTTTTGGTCGCACCTGTTTGCAATCCTGCTTCTGATTGGCCTCGCACTTTTTTTACACCCAGGGTGTTTTTGTTTAGCATATCACTACTTTTTTGGAAGCATATAAACAGATGTTATTACTAGCAAGCAGCAGAGGCGTAGCTAGGGGTGGGCATGGTGTGGCATTTGCCCGACCGTCACTGATCTTTGCCCCACCATCAAGATTTATTTATTTAAAATATATAATGTAGCTATTGTAAAATCAACGTTACTTCTTTTAACATGCACTGAGAGGAGTGGTATCGGCAGTGTTATTACGCTGGTGACAAGTCGTGTGACAAAAGTAAGGTCACGTGATCCATTAGTTTAATGATATTAAAATGGAGTCGCATATATGGTGGACTGCAATGATGCGCCATAGTGGATCACCATTGTCACCCCACCTGATTCATGTTTTGTGAGCAGGTACCGTAGGTATTTTATGATACAAGACATGCAATTGAATGGTTTGTACATGCCGAAGTACCTGACCAGGTGAGCCCAATGACTGTCCACTGATTTACAAGGGTCATATAGAAGAATTACTGATGAATCCTCCAGCCTTCGACATGCATGCAGACTGGAGCTTTGAGACAGCTGGATATCAAGGTCAATTATGCATGTATAAACGTGTCCCAACACCCAGGTTATAAAATTAAGGACTTGTGTGAAAAACAGGGTGCCTCCTTACTGTTGGCCTTGTGTATACATGCCATCTTGTGTGGTTACATTATTTCAAACATTATATTACTGATATATATTTTCAATGTCTAGTAGATGCCCATTCAAGTAATCCAGAGGCATGTGAGCTGGTATAGTCGTGATCATCGCTGGATAGTTTCCTGGATCTTATGATCGAGTACCTATAGCTTCATGCAGCAGCATTTGTTATACATTACATCATAGCTAGGATAGTGTGCATACACTTTTCAAAGGAAGTAAATGCTCACATGAAAGTGGGCATATGTATGCATTAATATATAACAATATACTTAGTTACATGCTTGAACCATTGCCCGACCATCAAGAAATGGCTGGCCACGCCCCTGAAGCAGCAGAGAAGTACTGCATGGACATAACTTGTACTTGCCTAGCACACAATATTGCAAATATGAAAAACTCAAGCCCGAGATTATGAAAAATGTTTCTAGTGTCATTCAAGAAGTCAGCTAAAAACTAATTGCTTCTGAGTGGTTTCACACTTTTTATTACACCTTGCAGGATGTTGTAAACAGATGTTATTACTAGCAAGCAGCAAAGAAGTACTGCATGGGCATAACTTGTACTTACCTAGCACACAATATTGTAAATTAAACTTTGAAGCTTAATTTTGAAAAACTCAAGACCGAGATTATTTTTTAACTTTCACTACAGAATGATACATCAATATAGATTGTGTATCTGAAAGTTTATGCAAATCATTTGAAGGGGGTCCAAGTTATGACAACTATCAACCTGCAGTATAATAGCCCTTCTCAAATACATTCAAGTGTTTACTTCAGACTGATAATAGTATTACAGGTAGAGCATACATAGGAGAAGTGCTGATACAAATTTGGCTGAAATCCATGAAGAAATGAGTGAGTTATTAGACAAACAAATGAATGTATAAAAAGAGAGTTTGAAAAAACTTCCGGGGTTCACGAAAACTCCCGCAAGCCCACGAAAAAAGTGTGCGATGAAAATGAAAGAAAGAAAAAAAAACGACTGCCGCGTAAAAATTTTTGTGGTCACAGGAAGGCATTTATAAGGCTGTATCGGAAGAGTGGCTGAATAGATTTCTACGAACGTCGGGATATTGATTCTTCAAACAATGAAGGTACTAATTGTCTAGTAAACGGGCGAATTGGGCGGGAAAGGATGGTTCGTCATGCGTAATCGCACAACGGGCGCCATAAAACTCGCAATGGCTGGTACTTAGGAATGGTGGCGCCTATTTCCTCCATTCTAGGTTTGTTGATTCTATATAGTAAGAACGTTGTGGATAGGTAATAACTAAGCGATAGCTTTAATGGCGGCTTAGTTAGAGCGTTTGCGAGTTTTAGGGCGGTGCTACGTGTAAATAACTCACTCAGTGGTCACGTTGCTGCGCTTCTTCTTGGCCTCGAGACTCACTATCGTGAGTCTTGATATTGGACCTGTTTATGGTCGCTTTCATCAGTAGATATTGTGCAATGGCGATAATTGAAGTTGATGTGCTTTCACAATATTCAGACGTGCATGGCTCACATGAGTTGGTTGCATTATCTGTTAAATGATCTTTGTGTATACTTTCCACTGTTGTTGAGGGTTATTAAGTGTTGCTATTAATAATGTTTACTTTTTGTATGCTTGTATAGAGCTACACTAGTACAGGTGTGTCCAAGCAGATGCGTAGACCATAGACCTGCTGAGAGACAGACCCATCAGTTAAGTAAGCAACACTGATGATTATTACAAATACTTGGGTTATTACAGGTACCTTCAAACCATTCAACAACGAAATGGATCAATGTAATGGTGAAATGGAGCAAATGAGGCTAATTTCTACACGAAATGTAGATAAGATAATTATAATGATGGACAGTACCTGAGGATGTTCAGTATATGTACGTAATATAACCAACTTCATAGTGTTGCCATGGAGTATAAGGACCCAGTCGTCATAGTCAAGATATAATAAGACTATTGTAAATGTTAAGATATATGATTTCATGGAGCAAATATTAGTCTCCATAGGAACAAATTTTGTCATGGGATTTTTAAGCAGTATTAGCAAATTCATGAAAGAGAATCATGCTGGAACGTTCACACCTTTCTGAGCCACGAAGTGGCTCGTGAGCTTTCAAGGGTTATCACAAGCAGTTGATGGGAAACTTTTATGTCATTAAAAACCCTGACTCATAACGCTTTGACAAAACAAACTTAGACAATTGTCCAAGATTATACAGTACCTCTAATACATAGTTGCTGCTTTTTCATAGGATGTTATTTTCACGGATTTCATGCAACTTAGTGTTTTATGAAAATTTAATTGTGAATATTTTTTGATATGGATTACTGAAATAAAATCACGACAATGGTGCTTTGTGACATTAGCCCCATGAAAAACTGTGGTTACGGTATTTTATTAATATGGTATCATGATCACTGATCAACTATTGCTCTTGTTTGTGTATTTCAGAATCCTTTACAATGGCCATAGCTTGAAGACATCTGTAAAATACAAAAATTTATATTAAATTATCATTAAATTATTAGTGTTGCATACATAACAGTAGTGGTTAAATGGTGAACCTGCAGCTGCTTTCTTAGACTGATCTACATTCATGCATTCACTTTGATCATAAACTTGTACAAATTATCAATGGTTATGTTTATAGCCAAGATCTCCACAACAGAATAAGGCGGAAGGTATACACAAAGACAATTCAATTAACTCACGTGAGCCATCACATTTGGATATTGTGAAAGCACAACAACTTCAATTATTGCCATCGCACAATATCTACTGATGAAAGCGACCATAAGCAGGTCCAATATAATGTTAGTAGACAAGCTCTCCACGAATGGAACCTCAGTAGGGAAGAAGTTGAACATCATGTGCGTCAACTAAGATTTCCATAGTGATTGATTGTTTTCAATTATTTGAAAGAAAAATTCTAAGTCGGAAGTGAGCCCAAAAAATACACCCAGGCCGGTCATTAGGGTTAGGGTTAGATTTTGGTCTAGTCACATCTGTCAACAATAATAATCATAACATTTTAAAACCCAATCCCACAAGCAATCCAAATAACTGTATCGTTGTTTCATGGTTACGGGAAACGTAACCAAAATGCATGTATCTTAATGCCACAATCAAAATCATTTACTCCTAGCAGGAGCACTCTGTTATCACATTAGCTATCAGGCGTCGCAATTTTTTACTTTACGCGCCAGTGTCCAATAACTTGGACAATGTCTGTACCACCGGTGGCTGGTACCCGATAGTGCCACCACACCAGTGGCAATAGCCATTCCACGGCTTACGTATATTGCCACTGGTTGGCTAGCGCTGGTGGCTATAGACACGGCCTATTCTTTTCTCTGTTACTGCAGTAGCTATTTGCTTGTGGTATATATAGCTACATATATGCTAAACAAAAGCACCCTGGGGGTAAAAAAGTGCAAGGCCAATCAGAAGCAGCATTACAAACAGGTGTGACCAAAAACTTTGATATCAGTTGAGGCCAAGAAGTTACTTATTAAAAATCTTTTAAACTACTTGAATGACATACAATAGTTTATAACATATTTTCACAAATATGATTGGCTTTGTCACTTGGCCACCTTTATTAATAATGATGGTGTGAAAAAGGTAGCCAAGTGACAAAGCCAATCATATTTGTGAAAATGTGCTATAAACTATTGTATGTCATTCCGGCAAGTAGTTAAAAAAATTTTGATAAGTAACTTCTGATATCAAAGTTTCTGGTTGCACCTGTTTGCAATGCTGCTTCTGATTGGCCTCGCACTTTTTTACACCCAGGGTGTTTTTGCTTAAACAAAAACTCCCTGGGTGTATGCTAAACAAAAACACCCTGGGTGTAAAAAAAGTGTGAGGCCAATCAGAAGCATCATTGTAAATGTATGTGACCAAAAATTTTGGTATCAGCTGAGGCCAAGAAGTTACTTATCAATTTTTTAAACTACTTGAATAACATACAATAGTTTATAGCATGTTTTCACAACTACGATTGGCTTTGTCACTTGGCCACTTTTATAATAATGGTGGTGCGAAAAAGGTGGCCAAGTGACAAAGCCAATTACAGTTGTGAAAACATGCTATAAACTATTGTAGCTATGTCATTCAAGTAGTTAAAAAATTGATAAGTAACTTCTTGGCCTCAGCTGATATCAAAGTTTTTGGTTGCACATATTTACAATGCTGCTTCTGATTGGCCTCGCACTTTTTGACACCCCAAAGTGTTTTTGTTTAGCATATCACTAGCTACTTTTTGGAAGTACAAACAGATGTTATTCCTAGCAAGCAGCAGAGAAGTATAACTTACGTAGCACACAATATTGTCATTATTATCTATAATATTGTAAATTAAAATTATGAAGCTTAATTTTGAAATTAAAAACAATATTATTTTAACTTTACCTACAGAGTGATACACCAATATAGGTTGTACATCTGAAAGTTTATGCAAATCATTTGTAGGGGGTCAAAGTTATGGAAACTATCAACCTGCAGTGTAAAATCTTTTCTCAAATACATTCAAGTGTTTCCTTCAAGCTGAAAATAGTGTGACAGATACCGTATAGGCGGTAATTTTCGAGGGATGATATTTTCACGAATTTCGCGCGTAAAATAGGCTTCGTGAAAATATAATCGCGAACATTTCGTGCATCATCAATTATACTATTGCCTGTGTAACATGCATCCTCCAGTCTTCAGGTGTCTCGCGAACAAATGAACGGGAAAATCCTATTTTTAAGCTTTTAGCAAAATTTTCATGCCTCGAAAATTACCGCCTATACGGTAGAACATACATGGGAGAAGTGTTGATACAAATTTGGTTGAAATCCATAAGAAATTAGTGAGTTATTAGACAAACAAGTGAATGTACAAAAAGAGATTTTGAAAAAACTTCCAGGGTTCACACAAGCCCATGAAAAAAGTGTGTGATGAAAATGAAACAATTAAAGAAGAAAAAAACGACGGCTGCGTAAAAATTTTTGTGGTGAAGGAAGGACTTTATAAGGCCGTATCAGAAGAATGGCTGCACCTATTTCGATGAACTTCGGATCATTGATTCTTTTTGTTATTTCAACAGGGAGGCAGCATCAGCAAAAGCTGTTCTTCAGTTGTGCCCTGCACACAACATAGCTACACTATATTTCATATATTCTTCAAACAATGAAGGTACTAATTCTCTATTAAACGGGCGAATCGGGTGGGAAAGGATGGCTCGTCGCCATAAAACTCGCAATGGCTGATAGCTACGTACTTAGAAATCGTTAGTCTCGCGTAGCCAGACCGCTCTTTTTCTTCTATATTGGGGAGGGAAAAAGGGTCTAAGAAATGGTGGCGCCGACTTCCTCCACTTCTCGGTTTATTAATTCTAGATATCTGATAGTAAGAACGTTGTGGGTTTGTGATAACTAAGTGATAGCTTTATTGGCGGCTTAGCTAGAGCGATTTGCGAGTTTGAGGGCGGTGCTACGTGTAAATAACACACCGACTCAGTGGTCGCGTTCAGTTGCTGTGCTTCGATCTGCTTGGCCTCGTGAATATTGATGTGTTAAGAGAATCCGCTGCCAAAGCTCAGTATTGTAACTTGCTCTGTGACTTTCAGATCACTCAATTGGTAGATCTTCCATCCAGAGTGACAGAATACTCTTCTAGCCTCATTGATCATGTGTTGTGTACACCTAGCATTTGTGCATCCTCTGTTACACAGGAAACTGGGCTAAGTGATCACCGTGCTCAGATTACTGATTTTGTGATTACTGTTCAGCGTCCTCCTACTACATATCAATGGGTTCGCTCTTTTCGTTCATGTAATTGGGATATTGTTAGAGAAGGGCTACAATGTATTTCTTGGTCCACAATGGAGGTTTTTGAGGATATAGAAGATGTATGGGTTTCTTCAGTACTGTAATTACTACTTGTTTGGATAAATACTTCTCCTTGAGAAAAGTTTCCTGTAAATACTCATAACATCATACTCCCTGGTTTTCAGAGGACATTAGGAAGGCTATTCAGCAAAAGAATAAGGCTAGAAGGGTTGCAGAACATTCTGGTGATCCGGATAATTTCTCTGTTAATAGAAAATTGAAAAACTCATTGAAAACAATGATTCAGTCAGCCAAATTAGAATATCTTCAAGATGTTTTGAGACAGTCTTGTAAATTTCCACATATGCGTGGCTTCGAAGTTGTGGGAACAAGTGAATGAAGTGATAGGAAGACAAAGTCACAAAAATTGGTATCTGTTGGGGGTCAATTATCTCTGAATCAAATTAACAACTTTTTTCGTACTGTGGCTATTTCTTCTGACCACCAGCCAGCTGGTGAATTAGCTCCGGACTGTAGTCAGCATTCAGTAAAATTTAAGTTTCACATCTTTAGTGTTTCCAGTGTGCTCACTCAACTACAGACTCTTGATATCAAGAAGGCCACTGGACCAGATGGTATTTCAGCATGTTTTTTGAGGTCAGTTGCTGAAGAGTTGGCTGTCCCACTGACATTTATTTTTAACATGTCTATTCGAAGTGGCTCCATACCAAAAGCCTGGAAACAGTCTAATGTCTCTCCCATCCACAAGGGGGGAAGTTGTGATGATCCAGGGACTTTTAGACCGATTTCTGTTGTTCCGATAATAGCAAAAGTTTTAGAAAAGCTGATTGCTAATCAATTGCTGAGTTATTTCGAAACATCGTTTACTCCATGACCATCAAGGAGCATACTGGTGTGGCAGATCTTCGGATCAAATTCTTTTGTATTCTATTGACATGATTGTTTCTGCACTGGATAAGAGATTTACAGTTTGTGCAGCCTTTCTGGACTTAAGAAAGGCTTTTGATTCCCTGGATCATTTGATACTTTTGGAGCATCTTCACCAGTTGGGTGTTTGTGATATGGAGCTGAAATGGTTTTGTAATTATCTTAGTGATCATCTACAGAGAGTGAAGTATAACAATAGCTACTCTGAATGGGGAAGTGTTTTGGGTGGCATTCTGCAAGGCAGTGCGTTAGGGCCGCTTTTGTTTTTGGTCTATGTGAATGATATGCCCTTACAAGTAAAGAATGGTGATCTGGTTCAGTTTGCTGATGATACTTGCATAATTTGTAGTTGTAGGACTCATAAAGAAGTTTCTGAAATGTTAGCTATGCAATGATTTGTGTTCCCTAGCTATCTTCTTGGATTAGGAATAGTCATATGGAGGTGAATGTAAAGAAATCAAATGTTATGTGGTTTAATGTCCACTCCTCTAAGTGCTCTGAGATACCTCCCATATTGTTGAATGGGTCCCCTTTGTCACAAGTTACTACACACAAATATCTGGGTGTCCAAATTGATGAATATTTAAGGTGGAGCTCTCATATTTCATACTTGTGTAAGAAAATGGCTTATTATCTGTATTTAATCAGTTACCACCATAAGGTCTTGCCAGTGTATATTCTTAAGTTGCTGGTCGAGTCACTTGTATTGTCACATTTAAATTATGCACTGCCTGTGTGGGGTCCTTCCTTGAGTCATGATCTGTTAGCTAGGTTGGTTAAAGTGCACAACTGTGCTATACGAGTCATTGGCGGATTGAAAAAATTTGATCATGTTTCAAGTTTTAGAAGGCAGTTAAACTGGCTTTCTGTTGCAGGGGCGGATCTAGGATATTTTGAGGGAGGGGGCTAAACCTAGAAGTGTATCTCTGAAGCAGGGGGTGTGGGGGGCGCAGCCCCCCAGAAGCTATAGGCTATTTGGTTTTTGAACTACCAAAATCAAGGATTTAGAGCACATTTGATGGATTTTTTAAAAAGGGCTAATAAAATGCATGTATAATTGAACCAGAGGTATGGTGGGTGCAACCCCTCTGAGGGTATAGGTTATTTTATTTTGTAAAGTGTAAAAATGACACTTAATGCAAGAATTAATGTATTTTAGTGCATTTTTATATCAATAAATAGAGTCTATAATGTTCCTTGAGATTGCAAGGAGGGGGGGGCTATAGCCCCCCTAGCCCCCCCTAAATCCGCCACTGTGTTGACTCCTTGATACAACATCACTGTGATGCTATGATGTACAGATATTATGACAGTGGGCATAGTAATTATATAACTGTATTTTATTAAATCCACCCATCCAGTTCGGTCAGCAGTCTACTTACTTGACCAGGACTCATCCTTATTTTGCTACTATTCATCGTTTTAAACTATCTTTTTCACAAAAGTTTTTCCACTCT
>OZ005749.1:13872538-14017538 GCA_963930835.1 Spongia lamella | reverse complement strand
ATAAGTGATTCCATCACGTGCGCTTATTTAGCCTTGTTAGATAAGTAATCTAGGCTACAGGGATTTTCAATTTATATTTGCACTGCAGTCATGGAGTGGAGATTGGCACTGATTCCGATGACATTGTGTTGGTTAGCAGGTGCGCAAGTTTTTCAGCAAGACCCGATTCCCACCTTCACTGTTGGAACAAATTATCCTAACTTGGACGAAGACGAACAGTGCCGACCAATCAAGCTTCGTTTAATAAGACACTCGACAAGATTTACCGCTACTCTAGTGAGGAACACTAATGATGATTTGACTTATGCTAACGAAGATGCTCGTTTCATGACGTCAAGGCTTAAATTCCGCTTGGACATGCTAGCGGAGTGGTATTTCATTACGTATAATGCAAGACTGACAGTGCTTCTCTCATATGCCGACCCCACCACAGTCACCGATAGAGCCAACTCACTACATTACGAGGGTAAGTTGGTGGTACAGTACTCGTGTTGCTATAGTTATACGTATACGTAGCTAACTACGTAATATAGTTACTAGTATTGGCCTCGAGCGCCACTGAGGATCAGTAAAGTAGCCGCTATAGCTACAAGTCTAGTGAAGCCTGTAGGAGGCTTATAAAATGCCTCTGCTCCATATGTAATGTTTGCTTCCAAGTATAAGTTATTATTATTATTATTATTATTCATACACACCAAAAAGACACAAAGACAGGATATTACAACAAAACAAACAAACAAATGACTACAACAACAAAAAGAAAGAGATAAATACAATAATCAATAAGTAGTTAAAGTTATTATTATAATTATCATCGATTTTTGTCAAGGACATGCACAGGTCACACAAAAGGCTAGGCCTGCAGACGTGCTCCCCAGTAGTACAAACACATGCACATGCATAGCTACGTAGCTATAGTAACACAACATACATACAATGGACAAAGATAGATTACAAACTGACAAATCAAGAAAATTACAAAACAGAGAACAAAGATATACGTACATAATTACATGTACATAAATATCTACAAAAGAAAGTGTCGGAGGGCAGATAGAAAGAATTTTGTGTGGCTGATCTAAAGTATCTTCACAGGAAGAATGTTCCAGAGAAATGGGGAGTTAATATAACGATAAGGGTTGATTGTAGATATGGATATGTGAATAAGTCGACAAACTTTAAATGAAGTACTGAGCTATGCCAGTGTGTCTTGCCGGGCTATCCATACACCAGCATCTATATACGTATATATAGCTATAGCTATTGAAAATCTTGGAAATTCTTTATTAATACTACAGCAATATGGCTAAGTTGACAAAAGTTATTACATTTGAAAGTCTCAAATGAGGTCAAATTGTACATGTACATACAAATAACACTGGTATATATTCTCAGGCAGCCTTGAACTATGGCTAGAGCTATTTTACAAATTGAAATAATAGCTATAGCTCCATGCATAATATAGCTACACTGCATGTAAAACTGTGATAAAGAATATACCTTATTGTGGGTAGCTATATATGTTTAACTCCATATGCATGCAATACAGTATCACTTATAGATAATCCTGTATTATAGTAGCTATAACTCAGTAGTTATACATACAATCCAGTATCTTACATGTTACTGCATATAGTGTGTGTGGTGAGTACTTAAGTGGAATAATACATGTGACCATTAGTTGAGTCATCAAAGTTCATAACTGATCAGATATAACTACAACTTTATCATGTATAGCTGGTATTTAAATATGGTCAAGGATAAACAAGCAGAACTGCATAGTAAGTTAGGAATGTGATCACCAACTATGTAATGTGTGGGAGTAATTTTATGTGGCTTCAGGGGAATATCCTAGCTGTTTACATACTTCCTTTTACAATTACAGGATACAGCCATAGCTAGTTCAAAACCCTTTTCTTTCAATTTTTAATAACAGGCTGTTCACTGAACCAATATTAATATAGTATTGTACATATATGTCATATCCTTAAAGCTATAATAAATTGTATTATAGGTCGTAGCGTCAGGATAAGAGGTATTTCAAACAGTCATTTACCAGATATTTTGCAGCAAGCTGTTCTGTTTGGATTTGATTGGATGATCTATGCTGCAAGCAGTTACTGCAGGCTCAGCGTAATTCCTGATGGTAAGAAACTAACTATAAGAAATAATTTGTGACTGGATTTAAAAAATCAGCATATATGCACTTGATAATATTTAGAGAAACAAATATCTGATTGATAATTTTTGGCCAGCTTAGCAGGAGGTGGATGGGATGGAAGGAGGCTAGCTAGCAAAAACATTGTAAGGAACTGTTCAGAGCAAGTAAACCCATCAAAAGTAGCCTACATCACACTACAAGGCCAAGGCAGTGTTTAGCTACGTAGCAATCATTATGGAAGTTCCTTGCCATGCAACTGGTGCCATTTTCTTAGTCGTGACATCACCAGGTCAGCAAATTCCCTCCAGAACAGCAGACCAGTTCACGTTGACCAATAGAGACAATGTACATGACTGCATGGATAATTCTTAGGTGTCAATTTTGTACATAGCTACATGGAGGGGTTTTGCAAATCCAGTCACACACATGTATTGCATATAATCATATCAATTTGCCATATAGTGTGTCAAACCAATTTGGATTTACTATTCTTGTTGGATCAATCTGGCAGTGTTGGGAGGAATAATCATAATTTAGCGTTACAGTTTATACAAGCTGTAGTGAACTTTTTTGAAGTTGGCTATAATGACACTCGAGTTGCTGTTTTTACATTTAGTAGTGGAGCAAGAGTAGATTTACTTTTTGATGCCACTTTGACAACCCAACAAGTGGTCTCTCGTATTGGTTGGATACCATATCGTGGTGGCTGGACGCACACAGCATTGGCATTAGGTTTAGCACGCACTGCTTTTACTTATCCCGAAGTGAATGGTGCACGACCAATAGCAGCAGGGGTCCCTCGGATTGTAGTACTCATCACTGATGGTCGCTCTAATACTTTCCCCATTACACAGCCAGCAATAAATTTGTTGGCTACTGGTGCTACAGTTTATAGCATTGGAGTAGGAAATATCTACTTACCAGAGTTGAAGCAGATAGCATCAGATCCTGACAGTGATCACGTGTTTGTGTTAAACTCTTACACTGATGCTGCCTCATTTGTTCAACGACTTAGTGGAACAACTTGTGACAGTAAGTCAATAGTACTCCTATGTGAATACTATGTGATGTAATGCACCTATCAATGTATGCAAACTTTTACCTCACCCTGGGGCATTTGATATACTAGTTAACTATGTTATGAAACTTTCACCATTACACTGTGTATTGCCTATAAAATAATTATGATATTTTGGCAGTTTGAACAGAGTAGACTTGATGTTAAATTCCCAATGACTGTAGTAGGAGATTTGATCTTTATGGTGGGGGATTTGACTAAAACTGATTTCCCGGCCCACCGTGGGGCATTTGATAACATGATAAATGATGTCACTATAGCATGAATACATTGGTAGGTGCATGTAATGATCATGCACTTCATTTATCTTCAGCACCAGCAAATATTCCTCCTGGAGAAACACCTGAGAACGAAGTTGAGGAAGATGATTTTAAATATTTTCAAGTTCAGTGTGGTACATTTAGTCGTACAATTATCATAGAACAAATTGACATCATTGGATATTGTGCAGTCTACGTATCTATAACTATTATTAATCCTGGCCCATTGAACCCAACTACAGAAGTGTTCCGTAATGAAACAATCAATGTCAGCAGAAGAAAGCTCATCATTACAGTGGGAACTGGACAGGTAAATTATAGCCTATGGCTACAAAATAACTATAAATTGTAATGGTTTTATTTTTATGCAGAATGTATATATCAGTATCAGAGGGCTGACAATTATAAATCGATTTCAAATGGTGGTGTGGAGTATGTTATTTTCTGAGGATGAATATTCTGAAGAAGTTCAAAATAATGGTACTGCTAATGAAGAAGTGATAGATCTTGATATTGTAAATGCTACTGATAGTTTGTAAGTTAATTGTATACATCATAAGTGCCAAGAGTAGCTACATAATATAAATGTGTGAACAATTACTCTTGATATGATAATTATACACACACGGCATGTCTATATTACGATAAAATGTGTCTTATGCATCCATACAGAATTGAACTATGTGCTAGTGTGAAATGCATCATATGGCTACGCAAGCCTGGTTACACATTGTATGGCAATAAAAATAAATCGTCAACTGCCCAAAATGACAAAAGAATATTTTAATGTGAACTTTTTTATATCCAGCTGCAGTGGTGAATTTTTCTGAAACTATGGCAAGCCCTAGATTAGGGTTCTTGCAGGCGCTTGCATATAAGACTCGATCGGCTAACACACTCACCAAGCACACAATACAAACATCAAACCTTGAAATAAACAGTTCTGTAAAATTATTTCGTGTGTTTAATTTCTGTCATTGCACACCATTGACGAAAAATTTTAATAGCTACATTTTCCCGAATTACAGTAAATATAATTATACAATGCCTTAATTCAGTTGTGTATATCAAGGTCATTTATAATGTACATAATTGTATAATTTTATATAGCTACTTGAAATGAATCTGAATACGTATGAATAGAAATATGCTTAATCTGTAGGTACTTTTTTAACATCACCGAGGGTAATTCTGCTGGTAGGTTTAAAATTGATGACACTACAGGAGTAATATCTACCACCAAATCATTGCTTGCTACAGAACAAAGTTACTATGAGTTGACAGTCATAGCCTACCTTAGAACTGATGATTGCCAAAGAGGAACAACCACCATTAAAGTCACAGTGATTACTGAAAATGTCAATGCTCCAGTTTTTCCAGCAACTAGTCCATCTTCCATTATAGAAACAGTTCCACTGAATTCTGATGTAGTACAGGTTAGTGCCAGTGATCCAGATTTTGGTGCTAATGGTGAAATAAGGTATTTTATAACTAATGGAAACAGTGGTGATGCATTTACCATTGATCCTGTTACTGGATTTATAAGAACTGCTAATAGGCTCAACCATACTCTAACTCCATCATATGATCTTACCATTGAGGCTAGGGACCAGGCAGCAACAATGCCGATGACTGGTATGGCATTACAAGTTATTATTGTTCAGGATGTTAATCAAAGACCATTTTTCTTGACACAATGTGCTATTGCGGGTACTTGTGTTTTCTTGGTGTCTGAAGATGCAGCTTTAGGTAATATTGGACACCGTATTGAGGTAGGTGATCCTGATCCTAACTTACTACAAAACGGTCAAGTAGCTTTGGCATTAGATCCCAGTACACCATTTTCCATAAGTAATAACTCAGGTGAAATATCTTTGATCTCATCACTTGATAGAGAAGCTCAGGACAATTATATTGTTAATCTGACTGCAACGGATGGTGGCAACCCGTCACTTGGTATCTCCACAGATATTACAATAATAGTAACTGATATAAATGATAATCCACCGGTGGTTCTCTTTGCACCGCAATCCGTATCAATACCAGAGAACACACAGGTAGGTGTTGCAATAGCACAAGTTGCATCCAGTGATCGTGATATCGGTAATAATGCAGCAGTCTCCTTCTCCATCACTGGTTCATCCTTGTTTGACATTGATAATGTTACTGGTGCTATTAGTGTTGCTGGTAGCTTAGACTATGAGACAGCCACCAATCATACTGTAAATGTTACTGCTACTAATCCTGATGGTTTAGCATCACTACCACTCTCTATAATGATCATGGTAACAAATATAAATGACAACTCTCCTGTATTTACAATGGACCCCTACACAGCCTCAGTGACAGAGGATAGTAATATCAATACAATTGTTATAGTTGTTACAGCTACTGATAATGATTTAGGTTTAGCAGGAGAAGTACGTTACTCGATAGTAAGTGGAAATGTTGGGGACACATTTGCCATTACTAATGATGGCATCATCACTGTTAACAGCAATATTGATAGGGAGGTGGTCAGTGAATACACTCTTACTGTTAGGGCTCGAGACAGGGTTAGGCCACGTCGATCAGATACATCTGTGGTAATAGTAACAGTGAATGATATTAATGACAATACACCAGTATTTCAGCGTTCCCAGTATTCCCTCGTTATTCGTGAAGATGTTACTGTTCCCTCTACTCATATTACTCTGGTAGCCACAGATGCCGATCAGTCGGGTACTGTGAACTCAGCCATACGTTATCAAATTGAGAGTGGTAATGTTGGGATGGTATTCAACTTATCTGAAACCACGGGTGTTCTGATGCTTCAAAGTTCACTTGATTTTGAAACCATATCCAGTTATTCATTATTGGTCACAGCCAGTGATGGTGGATTGGTTCCTTTAAGCAGCAATGCTACAGTGTCTGTCACAGTGGTTAACATCAATGATGAGATTCCTACGCTGAGTGCAGATCAGAATATTTCTTTGTCAGAATCGACTAATGTATCAACTACTATTGCAACTTTCACAGCCATGGAAGAGATAGGAGACACATTAGAATTTGCACTTACTGGAAATCAAAATAGTGAATTTTCAATTAATACATCAACTGGGGAAGTGACTTTAGTACAATCATTAGATTATGAAACAACTCAACAATACGTATTAACAGTGACTGTCTCTGATGGCATTTTTTCTGATTCATCAATCCTCACCATTAATGTAGTTGATGAGAATGATAACACACCGGTCTTTGAAATGTTTGGTCCATTCATGACTACTGAAGAGCAACCATCTAACACACTAGTAGGTGTTGTATCTGCTAACGATGCAGATTCTGGAATGAATGCAGAAGTTTCATACTCATCTACTTCTGGTAATAATATATTTACCATATCAAGTAATGGTGAGATAAGAACTGTATCTGAGCTTGATAGAGAAGTGTTGGGTTCAGACCTATCGCTTACAGTCGTGGCTACTGATAACGGTTCTCCACAACGCAGTTCAGAAGTGACCGTTACTATACAATTGCAAGATATTAATGATAATCCTCCTGTGTTAGTGTCTCCGCCAACTGAAGTAATTGTTTCTGAGGGTGAAGCCATACAAACAGTAATCTTAATGATTCAAGCAACTGATAGTGATATTGGGGATAATGCAGCAATATCTTATCAAATCAATGGATCGTCTTTGTTTACCATCGATAGTTCAACTGGTACAATAATTCTTACTAGTAGTTTAGATTATGAGACGGCAACCGAGCATATTATAAATGTCACTGCAGTTAATCCCGATAGTTTATCATCACCTTCACACTCTATATTAATAAGAGTAATAAATGAGAATGATAACTTGCCAGTGTTTACGATGAATCCTTATATGGCCACGGTAACAGAGTCCAGCGATATGGGTACATTTGTTCTAAATGTCACAGCCACTGATGCTGATTTCAGTGTAGTACGTTATTCCATAGTTAGTGGAAATGTTGGGGGTGTATTCACCATTGTTGCCACTAGTGGAATAATTACTGCCAATGGTAGTATTGATAGGGAAACTGTCAGTGATTATATGCTCACTGTTGCTGCAAGCGATTTGGGATTTTCTAGGAAGAAGCGGCAATCATCTATGTCAACCGTGACTGCTGATGTTAGAATAGAGGTATCAGATGTAAATGATAATGCACCTGTATTTCAACAATCTCCATACTCGGTGACACTTCGTGAGGACGCTCCGCTAGGTACGATACTGTCACTGATTGTGACAGATGCAGATGGACCAAACACACCAAACTCTATGCTCACCTTCAATATTGAGTCTGGTAATGATGCTGGCAAGTTTAGTCTTGATAATTCTGGCATATTATCCTTAGTACAGCAGCTAGATTTTGAAACACAACCTATGTTTGTGCTTACCGTGAGAGCACAAGATCAGGGAAATCCGTCATTAAACTCTAATGCTGCTATAGTTAATATCACAATTACAAATGTTAATGATCTTTCCCCTGTTATCAGTGATCATCAAGTTGTGAATGTTTCAGAGCTACAGGCAGTGAGATCTGAAGTGGCCAACTTTAATGCTAGTGGGGAAGAAGGTGAATCCTTAACATTTTCACTAATGGGAGACTCAACAGGAACATTTGAAATTGATGCTCAAACTGGTATTGTGGTACTTGCTAGAAGCCTTGATCACGAACTACGCACTGTTTATGTCCTACAAGTTTCTGTCAGTGATGGGCTGTTCTCTAGTATCTCTACACTAACGGTTAATGTGTTAGATGAAAATGACAACACTCCTCAAATTGCTCCACTGGATCCACTATCAGTGTACGAGGAGATGCAAGCTGGTACGCTGGTGGGCACCGTAATTGCCTTTGACGCAGATTCAGGAGTAAATGCACAACTTACATTTGCTATCAGTCCGGCTGCTATAAACAATTACATATCCATTAATAGCAGTAGCAGAGAAATTCGCACTATAGATATCCTAGATAGGGAAGGATTGGTGAACAATGGAAGGTTTGTTCCACCATCATCATCTCAAACATTCAATATCACTGCTACTGATGGAGGGTCTCCAATGAGATCAGTTGAGGTAGAAGTTGTCCTCATACTAAGAGATATCAATGATAATCCTCCAATATTCTCTAATCTACCAAATGAGGTTAACATTTCAGAAAGTTTTGCAATTGGTATTGAGATACTACAAGTCACTGCAACCGATGCTGATCTAGGAGTGAACGCTCAACTAGAGCTTTCTAGTACGGATGATGGATCTGTATTCACAATTGATAGCGTCACTGGTAGTTTATCTCTATCAAGTAACTTAGACTATGAAACAGTTCAGCAACATACAGTAAACATTTCTGTTACAGATGGACTGCATGTAAGGAGTAGCTTACTCACTGTCAATGTGTTGGATGAAAATGATAATTCACCAAATTTCACACAAAATGTGTACAATGCTACAGTGGCTGAAAATAGTCCCATCAACACAACAGTAGCATCTGTGCAAGCTTCTGATGCAGATTCTCATGTTGGTGAATTTGGAAGTGTTTTTTATGCTTTACAAAGTGGAGGAGATGAGTTCACCATTGCTCCAGGTACAGGGGAAATCACAGTGAATACATTGAACTTGGATAGAGAGACAGTTTCCTTATACACTTTAACAGTAGTTGCTACCGATTATGGCGTGTCTGCAAGATCATCTACTGCAAACGTTGTTGTAACTATTACAGATGAGAATGATAATGCTCCATCATTTCAACAGTTGGTGTATCAGTCAAATATAAGAGAAGATGCTCAAAATCAATCAGAAGTGATCACCGTGTTAGCAACTGATGCGGATGAACCGGGCAACAGCAATTCTATTATTGACTACAGTTTAAATGACACCAGTGTGTTCACCATTGGCAGCAACAGTGGTACAATCAGACTTGCATCCTCACTGAATTTTGAAACAACACCAGTGTATGAGTTAACAGTGATAGCAAGTGATCGTGGTAGCCCCTCGTCACTAACTGGAGCAGCCACGGTAATAATAAATGTTGTCAATGTAAATGATGAACCACCAATGCTGAGTGTAAATCAGAGTCAAAGTTTAAACCTATCAGAATTCACAACTGTTTTGACTGAAATCATTCAGTATACAGTTGTGGGTGAATCCAGCAATGAAACTATAACTTATAGTCTTAATGGAAGTCAGAGTGATGACTTTGCTATTAACTCTACAACTGGAGCAGTGGTCCTAGTTCAGTCACTTGATTATGAAACCATACAGTTTTATTCTCTCAACGTATTCGTGAATGATAGTAGGTTTGTTTCTACTTCTCAACTAAATATAACAGTTCTTGATGAAAATGATAATATTCCACAGTTTGATGCAGTAAATGTTTTACAGACTGACGAACAGATGCCCAATGGTACTTTTGTTGGACGGGTATCCACTACTGACGCTGATTCAGGAGTGAATCAAGTAATAGCATATTCCTTTGTGCAGTCTAGCATTGCAAACCTCTTTGCTATTAATGTAACCACTGGTGAAATAGTTACCGCCATGGTTCTAGATAGAGAAACTCTAGTTCAACAGAATAATATATTTTTGCCCCCAACATCCCAGATGACATTTCAAGTGCAAGCAACCGATGGTGGTACCCCATCACTGTTTTCACAAGTGGATATCACTGTACAGCTTATTGATATTAATGATAATGCTCCAGTATTTGTTAATCCTGTTAGTATAATAGATGTTTCTGAATCTGCCACTGCTGATGAACGCATCATCACGATTAGAGCAACTGATGCAGATATTGGGGAAAATGCAAGAATATTGTATTCACTTTCAGGTAGTACCTTGTTTTATATCAACGCTTCAACCGGTGAAATTTTCCTCAATGGCACTTTAGATTATGAGACAGACATTGAACATATGGTAACAGTCGTAGCTGCTAATAGTGATGATTTACAGTCAGCATCACATTCAATACAGATTAGGGTAATTGATGAAAATGATAATTCTCCACTGTTTTCAGCTGATTCCTATACAGCAACAGTTACTGAGAATAGCCCAACTGGTACTTTTGTTGTGAATGCGACAGCTACTGATGCAGATTCTGGTATGTTAGGAGAAGTACGCTTCTCAATTGTGGGTGGTAATTATGCTAGTTTATTTTCCATTGGTACCATAAGTGGAATGATCACCATTAATGACAACATAGATAGAGAAGCTTTCAGTATGTTAACCTTGACAGTAAGGGCTACAGACTTAGGTAATCCTCCTAGATTCACGGACACCACAGTCTTAATTAATGTATCAGATATTAATGATAACACTCCAATATTTAATTCTTCAAGATATGAAATGAATATTAGCGAAAGTGCAGCAGTTTCAATGTTAGTGGTAACAGTTATAGCTACTGATGCTGATGCAACATCCCCTAACAATCAAATTACATATTCACTTGAAGGATCAGATAGTAATCCTTTTAGCATTGAACAAAATGGTAATATTACTGTTGCTGGTGCTTTGGATTTTGAGACACGAGAGGTACACAGTTTTGTTGCATTGGCAGTTGACGATGGAAATCCTTCACTAACTGAAACAGCTGAAATTGTGATCACTGTGATTAATGAGAATGATGTACCTCCTGTATTAACTGGAGATAGTATGGTAGCAATCCCTGAGTCTACTAGTGTGGGGAGCAGAATAGCACGGTTTACGGCCACTGGAGAAGAAGGAGAAACATTAACATTTTCACTCAACATCAGCGATCCTTTCATCATAGACAATCAAACAGGAGTTATCACTGTTAATGCAACACTAGATTTTGAGATGACAATGTTTTATAATTTACTGGTGACAGTCAGTGATGGTCAGCTTAATGCTTCATCTGCATTGCTTGTTGATATTTTTGATGTTAATGATAATGCACCACAAATCACAGGGGCATTACGATTTGCTGTTGAAGAGGAAATACCAACTAACAGTTCTATTGGTAGAGTAACAGTTAGTGATGCTGATTCTGGAGAGAATGCTCAACTGACTTGTACTCTTTCTCAGCCTGAGAATAGGGTGTTCTTCTTTATTAATTCTAACTGTAGTGAAATTTCTACTGCAGCACAAATTGACAGGGAAAGTATTGATACGTTTAATCCACAACCAAATATCACTATTACAGCAATGTTACAGGTTACTGACAATGGCAATCCTGCTTTATCAACATCAAGTAATGTGGAATTTCTTATAATTGGAATCAACGACAATGCTCCAGTGTTTGTTAATCCAACGGGTAGCACTGATTTAGAGGAATCCACATCAGTTGGAGCAATGGTCGCTCAAGTGTCAGCCACTGATGCTGATATAGGCAATGATCCCATTGTGTATACAATCATCAGATATTCCATTAGGTCTAAAAATTCATCTGGTGTTATCACTGAAAATGCAGGCATTAATGGATCTTCCCCGTTTGCTATAAACAGGTCCACTGGTGCTATCAGCCTTATTAGTAGTTTAGACTATGAGGCAGCCATTGAGCATAGTATAGTTATCACTGCAACTAATCCTGATGGCTTAACATCAGCTGACAATGCTGTGCATATATTTACAGTAGTAAATGAGAATGATAATTCCCCAGTGTTTACAGTGAATCCTTATAACACAACAGTGCCAGAGGCTAGTGGTAATGGTACATCTGTTTTAACTGTTCTGGCTAATGATGCTGATTTGGAAATGCCGGGAGAAGTACGTTATTCCATAATGAGTGGAAATATTGGGAACGCATTTATTATTAATACTACTAGTGGTGTAATTACTGTTAATGAGGGTATTGACAGGGAAGAAACAAGCACTTTTGAACTAACAGTTGTCGCAACTGATCGTGGAATCCCAAGCAGATCATCACAATCCTTGGCAATAATTACTGTTGGTGATATCAACGACAATTCCCCAGTGTTCAACCCATCATCTTACACAGTGACTGTGTTTGAGAATGTTTTGGTAAATTATTTGTTAACTACTGTCAGTGCGACAGATGCCGACATTCCACCCAATTCAATTATTACATATAGCGTAACAACAGGCAATAACTTATTTAACATTTCACAAAATGGTTCAGTGTTTACAGCATCTTTACTGGACTTTGAGACAGCTCCTAGTCACATGGTGGTAGTACAAGCAACGAACAACGAAGCAGTTCCAATGTTGTCTTCCTCTGCAACGATAACTGTGTTAGTGTTGGATGTTAATGATGATCAACCTTTACTCATTGGGAATACAAATGTCACAGTATCTGAACAAGCACCAATTAACAGCATGATTTCCCGATTCAGGGTACAAAATATTGAAGTGGGAGATGTAATAACATTCCAACTATCGGGCAGCATGTCAGAAATGTTTACTATTAATAACTCAACCGGTCTCATAACTCTTGCTCAATCACTAGACTACGAAATAACACAATCATACAATCTTCTTGTAACAGTTGATGATGGAATATTTACAAACACTATTGAACTACAAGTTAATGTACAGGATGAAAATGATAATTCACCACTATTTGAAGAGTTTGGTCCATTTGTTTTAATAGAGGAGCTACCCATCAATAGTATAGTAGGCAGTGTGGTGGCCAGTGATGAAGACAGTGGTGAAAACAGTAATTTGAGTTATACAATCAGTAGAAATGTTGCTGGCCTATTCACCATTGACAGTGGAACTGGTGAGATAAGTACAGTCATGATCTTAGACAGAGAAATACTAGTGGATATGAATCTGTTTATACCGCCAATGTCTTCACAAAATATTACAGTACAAGTTGAAGACAACGGTTCACCATCATTAGTCTCTCAAATGATGGTCAGTATTAGATTAGTTGATATCAATGATAATGTTCCAGTGTTTGAAATATTTGAACAAAACTTAACTTATCCAGAAAACATTCAAAACAATACTATAATTGTTGAGGTAGTTGCTACTGATTCTGACCAAGGTGAAAATGGAACTGTAACATACTCTATTGCTTCTGATGAACCAGTACCATTTGCTATTAATAGTTCAACAGGGATTGTAACGACTATTGAGATATTAGATAGAGAGAGAGAAGATTTTTACATGTTTGAAATTGTAGCTTCCGATAATGGAGTAAATATAGTTCAGTCGACTTCAATAGAAATTACTGTAGATATCACAGATATTAATGATAATCCACCGGTCTTCCAATTTACGCCATATAAGATAGAGATACTTGAAGATATTGTCACGGATGGCGGTGGTTCATTTAGTCCCCTGACAATCCGTACGACTGATCGAGATATTGGTGTGAATTCTGATGTAACATTTTCACTTGCTCCTGGTACCCGCTCAGAATTTGATATTCGTTTGTCTGGTGAATTTAGGATAAGTGCAAGTATCATTAATTTTGAAGGAGAGAATGAGTTTAATGTTACAGTTATTGCTACTGATGGAGGACTGCCTGCTTTAACTTCAACCACTGTAGTAAATATAAAAATTGTGAATATCGATGAATTTGCTCCTGATTTTGATGGCCCATGCGATGCAAATATTTCAGAAGATGCTTTAATCAATACAATGGTCACTCAGTGTTTAGCGACTGATGCTGATGGTGGACAAATATTTTATCAAAGTTTTAGTATATCAATTTCTAATGTATTTGCTATAGATTTTGACACTGGTAACGTAACTCTAACACAATCTCTGGATAGGGAGACAATAGATCAATACCAGTTTATGTTACAAGCTGGTAGCCTGTTTGCAAGGAACACTACAACAAACCCACTAGCTGAGATGACAGTAACAATTACTGTAGAGGATGTCAATGATAACCCTCCAGTGTTTAATCCTGATGTATACGAAGTATCTTTGACCGAGGATGAGGTGAGTATGGGTCCAGTTGTGGTCACACTAAATGTTGCAGATGATGATATTAATGAAAATGGACAATTCTCAATAGATATTATTAACACGTGTACATTACCTAGCCCGGCAGATGGTGCAACTGTGACAGACATCATTAATGTGACCGCAATGGATATGGGTAGCCCTGCGCTGACAGAACTAGCAACGATTATACTAACCAGGTCATGTCTATCAGAATGTGAACTAAATGGCAGAACGATAACATTTTTTGCCATATGCCCATATAATAACAATAATGATGATGATAATAATAATCTAGCATCTGGTAATTATATATTAGGAACTCCAGTACAACTTGATGGCAGTATTGCTGCTAATGTACCAGTCACATATCAATGGCAACTCAATGGGACTTTCATTACCAATCGTACTAGTAATCCTATTTTAGACTTAGGTGAAGTGGATTTTGATGATGTAGGATCTTACTCGTGCTTAGCAAGAACAAGATTGGGTAACTTCCAAACAAACACTGCAAATATTGGAGTACACAGTAAGTTAATAGTTACTGTTATTTATTATGCTAAACAAAAACACCTTGGGCGTAAAAAAAGTGCAAGGCCAATCAGAAGCAGCATTGCAAACAGGTGCGACCAAAAAATTTGGTATCAGTTGAGGCCAAGAAATTACTTATCAAAATTCTTTATTAACTAGTTGAATGACATACAATAGTTTATGGAATATTTTCACAACTATGATTGGCTTTGTCACTTGGCCACCTTTATTAATAATGATGGTATGAAAAAGGTGGCCAAGTGACAAAGCCAATCATAGTTGTGAAATATGCTATAAACTATTGTATGTCATTCAAGTGGTTAAAAAGATTTTTGATGATAAATAACTTCTTGGTCTCAACTGATATCAAAGTTTTTGGTTGCACATACCTATTTGTAATGCTGCTTCTGATTGGCCTCGCACTTCTTTTCCACCCAAGGTGTCATATCACTACTTTTTTGGAAGTACAAACACATGTTATTACTAGCAAGCAGCAGAGAAGTACTGCATGGGCATAACTTGTACTTGCTTAGCATACAATATTGTAAATTAAACTTTGAAGCCTAATTTTGAAAATCTCAGGCCCAAGATTTTTTTAAAACTTTCATTACAGAGTGATACATCAATATAGATTGTGTATATGAAAGTTCATGCAAATCATTTGAAGGGGTTCCAAGTTATGGCAACTATCAACCTGCAGTGTAATAGCCTTTCTCAAATACATTCCAGTGTTTACTTCAGACTGATAATAGTATGACAGGTAGAGCATACATGAGAGAAGTGCTGATACAAATTTGGCTGGAATCCATGAAGAAATGAGTGAGTTATTAGACAAACAAGTGAATTTACCAAAAGAAAGTTAGAAAAACTTCCAGGTTCACGCAAGCTTCCACAAGCCCACAAAAAAGTGTGTGATGAAAATGAAAGAAGAAAAAAATGACTGCTGCATAAATTTTTGTGGTGATAGGAATAACTTTATAAGGCCATATCAGAAGAATGGATAAATTGATTTCGACCAACTTCAGGATATTGATTCTTCAAACAATGAAGGTACTAATTCTCTAATATACGGGTGAATCGGGCAGGAAAGGATGGTTCGTTGTGCGTAGTCGCACAACGGGCGCCATAAAACTTGCAATGGCTGGTACTTACGTAGTAATGGTGGCGCCGATTTCCTCCATTCTTGTTTTGTTGATTCTATATAGTAAGAATGTTGTGAGCCGGTAACAACTAATGATGGCTTAGCTAGAGCGATTGTGAGTTTGAGGGTGGTGCTACGTGTAAATAACTCACTCAGTGGTCGCGTTGCTGTGCTTCTTCTTAGCCTCGTGACTCACTATCGTGAGTCTTGATTTAACATTGTTCTTTTGTATTGTGCTTGTTGTAATTATAGTGTTCATGTTTTAACAGTGATATGCATACATTTTTATGTGTGTGTTGTCTGTTACTGTATTTGTGTAGCAATGCCGGTAATTGAGCGGTCACCTGAGAATACAGCAGTGGAAATGGGACGTATAGTAGATATGTCTTGCTTAGTGTCTGGCGTACCAAAGCCTGAAATCAAATTTTATCACAATGATGCTGAAGTGGTCTCAAGCGATCGTGTTTCTCAAATCAATTCTTCAAATGGATTGTTTCTAGTGATCACTAATGTCATGGCAGTTGATCAAGGCATTTATTATTGTGAAGCAACTAATGTAGTTAATACCACTAGGTCCTCACCTGCTGTCTTAATAGTGTTTAGTAAGTACAATACTTATATGATATGAGCGTAATGTCTTTAAACCCTCTAGGTATTTCTGAGATAGTAACAGTCAATTTACGTATTAGCAATCCTAATGAAGATGGTACCTGTCATAACTTGGACGTCAATATGATAGAGGTGCTATAGACATTTAATGTAATGAATTTATTGGTAGCTACTTCACATTCTGTAGAATATTCTTGAAATTGCAACTCAATATGATGTAGAAGTGGACAGGACTCAAGCTGTGGATGGTGGATTTTGTGTACCGAACTTATGTTATCCAAACCTATGTGAGAATAAAGGAAGGTGCTCAGTGAATGAGAATGCTGCAGTGGGTTATACATGTGACTGCCTCGAGACTTTCACTGGAGTTAACTGCCAAGATGATGTTGATGAATGTGTTTCAGATGGTAATATGGTCGATGTATTCATCATCATTATAATTTACCATTAGTAGTTATAACTACAGGGCTTCAATGAATTAAGTTCGTAATCTATGTACGTATTTCAAATTGGTATAATTTATAACAAAATAGTTGTATAAAAACACTTTTTGATTCAAGCATCATTGATGGATATAAGTAGCTCCTTAATTCACAAAAGTTTGTTGTACCTACATATAAGAAAATGTTATTCAGTTTTTATCAATTGTATAATTGTTATATAGATCCATGCCTGTTTGAAAGCAATTGCACAAATGTGTCGGGATTATTTGAGTGTATCTGTCCGCCTGGAAGAGAAGGCCACAGGTGCCAGTATGAAATCAAATGCAATGACAGTAGCCTCTGCGGTGGAGGAGAAACATGTGTGGAAACCGTGGCTAATGCATTGGGGTATGTTTGTATCTCTACACCTGTTGAAGAGAGATTGCATATACAACTGAGTGAAGGTGTTAACATCAATCAAGTAAATGAAGCATTGTATGGTTTGGTAAGCTACATGCATGATCGGAAGTTGTGCTTGAAATTTAAACCTGAAAATTTATTTATTTAATTTAGACAAACAGTCTACTTGAGTTAGATCCTAATAGCACTGACTTTTGTGAACCTCGGTTCATTTCAGTAGATGGAATTGACACTCTGACATTAGTGTGGGGTTGTCCCAATGGTACAGATCCTCTTGGAATTACTGCAGAAGATCTCATTTGTAAAGAGTTCTTAAATGCTTCCCTTATCGTAATGTGTGCACTGTCTGATGGAACTGTACAACAACCTCCAATGGTAGAACTGGATCCTATCAGGTAAGTATGGACCATGTAACACACATAGATCACTCTTACCATCATTATATCAGTGTACTGGTCGCCTTTGTCCTCATTGACCCTGAAACAAATCGAACATTAACAGCAATAGAAGCAATCACAATACTACAACGTGGCGATGCACAGGCCGCTCTCCTTAGTGATGATGTTCAAGCAATCTCAGCCTTTGCTGTAGCAGGTAAGCTTGTAATGGTACATGTCAATCATTATCATATTTGTAATCATGTAAAGACCCCACACTTACTGAAGGTGATAATGATAGTGACAGTGATAGTGGTAAGTTCATTACACAAAAATAATATAGAGAGCTACCATTATTCAATTATTAGGGTTAGGCGGAGGTGCCACTGCTGGAATTGTGATTGCTGTACTACTAGTTGTAATAGTGCTTGCATTGTTAGGGATCTATTTAGGATATAAATACCATGGTAACAAGGTCAAATCTAGGTAAGCCAGCAGTTGTGGTTAAAACACAAGTTATTTTATGCACTGCACAGTGTCAATCAAAATAGGACACTACCGACAATACAAAATGACATTGAAGGTGGAATTAACCATACACAAACTGTGACTGGAATGTATGACAATCGTGCCCTTGGCAAGAAGCCATCAGTTGGTGCAGACACTGTGTTTGAGAATCCTACATTCACTGATGCACCGGTTATCACTAAGCTTGATGGAAACACTGAGCCGATTACAAAAAGTGCCATCACCCGAATTACCAGTGAGGAAAGTAGTAAACCCAGTGTTACTAGTGAAACTGGACTGTTAAGTTAATCATCTGCAGCTTGCAACATTATTATTAATGTACCTTTTGTAAGTTATGCATGCAATTTGTAATGTTATCTAAATCATCTAGCTATACACAAAGCTATAGATATGCACAGCGTGTGTATACATTGTATATATATTCATGTAATATCTGTATACGTACAATGCATGTAAATGTTAGGGCTGTGGTAATTATGCCGTGTTTTTCAAAGATAATTCTAGTATTATCATAAATATAAAGAAATCCAGTAAGAGATGCATGGATGCATGCACATTGGAAAGTACTCTCCCTATTGTGAAGATAAAGCATAATGGTTAATATACTCTAATAGAACAGTCAAGGTATAAGTTTTATCTGACTGCTCTATTAGAGTAGTCTAAGTTAACCTCATGACCAAGGTTCTTTACATAATGGTAAAATTATTCTGCTATAATAATGTGTACAGTAGCTCTTATTTAGACTTGCACTCAGTGATTACATGTAAATTATATTAAATTTTATATCTGCTACTTGGGTATGGTTTTGTTATGTACGTACGTAGCTTCTATAGTTATTTGATAAATTACACTATTTAATACAATTACAATACATCCATTTTAGTCTTAATCTCTACATGTTTCAAAGCTCCAGTAACCTTCAGGGCACATGTAATTGTTAACTGGACCTTGATGTGAACCTTCTACACAATTAGGACCATAAGAACACCAGCCACAACCAGCACTAACACATTCTTCACAGCTGTTATGGTTTGCACCTGTGTTACACATTGAACAAGTAGCATCATGGACGTATGGAGGAAGTGGACACTGAAACGGATTACCATAAAAATTACCACTGGTATCTCTAAAAAAGTATTCCAATCCACTTTCAATTGAAAATATCATATTGTAACTAAGGTCCACTGTAACTGAATGACTGCTGTTTGCCGTGAGCATACCGAACTCAGAAGGTATTTTACCTATCAATATATTGTTAGCCAATGAAAGGTAAGTGAGACTAGTTAGTTGACCAATATCTTGAGGCAACGTACCATTTAAATGATTGTTAGCAAGCGAAATGTGCTTAATACTCTTTGCAGCTCCAATTGCTTTTGGTATTGGTCCACTGAGGCCATTATATGATAAATCAACATAAATTAGTTTAGGCATCGAAAAAATACAATCAGGAATCAAACCTGTGAATTGTGAAATGGAAAATTCCAGACGTTCAAGCTGAACGAGTTTACAGAGAGATACAGGTATGTTACCCACGTACTGACCGCCGACAATTGTAAATTCACGTAATCGCTGCCAACTTTTGCCAACAAAGTCAGGAAGAGGATCCCAGAGACATAGTGAAATATTTTCTAATGAAACCATTGCCTCCCATGTAGTGGGTATTGTGGCGCAAAGGGTTTTGTGCTGAAATGATTCTACCTGAATAAGTGATAAATTTACTAACTGATGGAGATCACCATAATTTGATGGGAAATCTCTATAACTGCTCATCGTATTACCCTGGAGCATTAATTGCTTTAGATTAATACTCTTGCCCAAATCTGATGGAATATATCCAATTAACTCATTGTTATCTAATACCAAATCTTCTAGCTTTGGTGTATCCCAAATTTGTGGAAAATATCCACTGAGACGACTTTTGGAAGCATATAGATGTTTCAAATTGGGCAATTTCATTTCTGCTGGTAATGAAATGTTAAGGCTGTACATTAAACTAATATCCAAATGTTCTAATGTTTGCATTGTAAATATTTCCATAGGAAAACTTTTTCCTGTAATATAATTTTCGCTCACCACAAGTGTCATGAGATATTTCATTCCTACTATTTCTGCAGGTAGGCCGAGTAAATAATGACGCGGCAAATCTATTCCAGTTACATAGTGGATGGATCCTTCTTCGACACAAGTAATGCCATACCAGTTATCCGTACATGGATCTCTCGTTCTGTTCCCCCAGCCAGTCCAGTTAGCGTAAGCATGATTTTTATCATCCGTTGTGTTGTATAAATAATCTAACACTTTTCGATCCAGAATATTTGTCGTACCTTCAACTTCGAATGTCCCTTGAAAGAAAACGGCTGTTATCAAACACAAGAAACAGAATAGATTATCCATTTCACATGCCACGTCTCTTAAGGCGCCCCTCTGGAACGGGACGGGAAGATTCCGGAAAACACTACATGACTAATTTACGGTACGGGATGCAATATTCTTTTCTCTGTTCAGTACTGCAGTAGCTATTTGCTCGTGGTACAAATATAATATAGTAAAAGCTGGAAACAAAAGAAAATAGAGGCAAAGAATTACTGAATAATAAATACGTAATAATTCCATGTAATATTATAGTAGCTACATCACAGTGAATAATTCCATGTCAGGTTATGCTAAGGACTGGCCTACTACGCTGTTGAGCTGCAGTAATTATGCCTGCTCACTTGAATACAGATACAGCAATTCCAAAATACAATTTTGACATGTATTGGACTTGTGTAGCTGGCACCATATCATGTATATCTAGAGATCTAAGAAACGTAATACAACTCAAGTTGAACAAACAATTAATTTTGTGGCAGTGATTATGTATGCATGCCTTTGGCAAGAATATACATAATGAAGATAGGGACAGTAGCTACATATAGATACTCATGCATGTTGGGTCTCACTGAATCTCTCATCAAATGCTGGAGGATCATAATGAGTAACCAGTGGTATAGGAAAAGAGGGAAGCAATTTAACTAGTCTTAAAGTGGAGTAGACAGTTTCTCATGTCGCTTGACAATAGATAAAGCCAAAACTTTGGTGGCTTGCAAACTATTTTCATGTGCAATATGTGTACATAGCTATGTAGCATAGGTTCTCTACAAAAAGGCATGCATGCTAAGTGCTGCTTTCATTATCACATACCGGTAACTTACCTCCCAATGTTAATCAATGGATTATGCGGAGTATGTGTATTTAAAATAGTTATCAAGACTCGTGACTTGCGAGGTCAAGAAGAAGCGCAGCAACGCGACCACTGAGTGAGTTATTTACACGTAGCACCGCCCTCAAACTCGCAAATGCTCTAGCTAAGCCACCATGAACAACTATCATTATTACAGACTCAGAATGTTCTTGCTATATAGAATCAATAAACCGAGAATGGAGGAAATCGGCGTCACCATTCCTAAGTACCAGCTATTGCGAGTTCTATGGCGCTCGTTGTGCAACTACACACGATGAACTATCTTTTCCTGCCCGATTCGCCCGTTCACTAGACAATTAGTACCTTCATTGTTTGAAGAATCAATAACCCAAAGTTCATTGAAATCGGTTCAGCCATTCTTCTGATACGGCCTTATAAAGTCCTTCCTTTCACCAAAATTTTTTATGCGGCAGTCATTTTTTTCTTTCTTTCTTTCATTTTCATCGCACACTTTTTTCGTGGGCTTGTAGGAGCTTGCAGGAGCTTGCGTGAACCCCAGAAGTTTTTTTCAAACTTTCTTTTTGTACATTCACACTCGTTTCTTCATGGATTTCAGCCAAATTTGTATCAGCACTTTTCCCATGTATGCTCTGTCTGTCATACTATTATCAGCCTGAACTTGAATGCATTTGAGAAAGCCTATTACACTACAGGTTGATAGTTTCCATAACTTGGACCCCCTTCGAATGATCTGCATAAAACTACAGACACGCAATCTATATTGATGTATCAACCTTCAGTAAAAGTTTTAAAAAAACTGCGGGGCTGAGTTTTTCAAAATTAAGCTTCAAAGTTTAATTTACAATATTGTGTCCTATGTACAAGTAATAAAATCTGTTTATATTTCCAAAAAGTAGTGATAAGCAGCATTGTAAATAGGCAGGTATGTGCGATCAAAAATTTTGATATCAGCTGAGGCAAAGAAGGCCACTATATGATTGGCCTGGTCACTTGGCCACCTTTTTTGTACCATCATTATTTATAAAGGTGGCCAGGTGACAAAGTCAATCATATAGTGGCCTTCTTGGCCTCAACTGATATCAAAGTTTTTGGTCGCACATACCTATTTACAATGCTGCTTCTGATTGACCTCACACTTTTTTTACACCCAGGGTGTTTTTGTTTAGCACATACATATACAATAGCAAGCTACATATGAATGAAGTAGTATAATTATAATGACTACTCTACTATGTGGAGTCTTCATCATTACTGTCAAATATGATATGAATTCTTTCAGCCGCTTCTCTTCTTAACACTTTTGTGCTTATCTGTTGAACACAACAAATATGCAGATGATTAGCACGTGGCTATACATAGCGATCCTCTGTACCTTTTCTCTGCCTCTTCGTTTTCTCTTCTTCTGTTTTCTTTTACTCAAGTTGCTTTTTACTGCAAAGGAAATATACACATTAGCTATAGTTGGCTAGTTAGTTTACACTTTATGAAATGTATACAAACAATGACTGCACGTTATAGCTAGAAGGAATATTCAACATGAATTCTATAGCCACACATCCAACAAGTATGCTAATCAATCAGTGCATACACATTATATTTGACTAACTTAAACAACACATTACATTGTCTTTAACAGATGTAGTCAATCTCTGAGCACTAGCGCGATCTGTGAACACCACTCGACCCTGTAATAATAAAATGGTAATTGTAACATTCTCTGTCTCCTCCTCACCGAATGTGATTCATTGTCAAACTGAAATGTGCTAACATCCCCACACTGCCTGCACATTTTCTGTACAAGTAAAAAATTTTGTAGATAAAATCTTTAGCTGCATAGCTACGTAGCTACACATCAAATTTATGTCATACAATATTATGTGTACCAGAGCTTATGATAATGGCCAGTCTTCAGCATTTCAGGCCAACTTTAATCAGACAAATTTACTATACATTATCAATGGGAAAGTCAATATATTTACAATAGGAAAATGAATGTCTGGACAATTTTCAACCCTTATCATAAGCACTGCTGTACAAATATAGTTACAGGATATGTACGTACCTCCACTTCATCAGCCAGTAGAGTTGCCATAGTAATCTCTACCATTACGGTATTATCATCACAGTTACATGTGTCTACTAGTGGCTTAGTTGAGTCTTCAACTGAAACATCTTGTTCATCCTCCATTGCTGCATTGCTATCGTCTTTACCAGTGTTTGGTTGTTGCTTCATTGTCTCCTTCAGTTGACTCATTTGTTTCTTCTGTAACTCCTTGTAAATTTTCTTCAACTTCATCCACTCTATTCTAATGTAGATATGTTCACATGGTACAATTTCTACATGTACACATGTAGAAATTCTAATAACTACTACATACTTTGATATCACATGTAGTGTTCTCATTTCCTTTTGTTTAGTGTTGTCATCAGTATCCACATCTTTACTGGCCTCCTCCAGTTTAACTTTCTTAGTTGATTCAATTTCTGCATCACAGTGTTTACGCTTCCTACTCCCTTTTTCTACCTGGGCTGATTCTATACTGTGTTGTTTGTGATCTTCATTAAAGTCCTATATGTGTACAAATTTGTAAGTAAGATTTCAAATACTATTGATCATCAAAGGTAAGATCTGTGACCGAAGAGTCAGGCTGTTTGGGACTGCAGCCCAAAATGGGTGGTAAACTCCACTGTAATGTTTTTATGGTGTAAGTATGATATGAAACAACAAACAAATTAGAACAAGGAATAAGATTTTGGGACCAAATTCTTATTCCATGTTTCCTTTAGCACTGTGAGATTCTTCTTTAAGATAATAACACTGCACAATGTAGCTACAGAGAACATCGTAAACCAAGGAACTGGAATGTAAAAATTTTGCACCTGGGTGGGCTTGAACCACCAACCTTTTGGTTAACAGCCAATTGCGCTAACCCATTGCGCCACAGGTGTTACATGGCATTCAGATATCATGTACATACACAAGTTGACATAACAGATTTAATTAAGAGCATGAGTTACACTTAAATACATACATATACATTGTGTACTGATATGTTAAAAATTTTTAATGTAAAGACGACAGTCAGTAAAGAGGATAAATTTTGGGAAAATCCTTCATACAGTATTTATCAATCAAAAACACCGTGGCTGTACAAAAAGTAGCGGCCAAGAACTAAAAAGGATAGGGTGAAAAAGACTTGAAGTAAAATCAAAATGGGCGGCCAAGGTCCGTGTAGTGTTACCGCTGATGAAATAAAATTTACTAATCACGATTCAGTAAGTTATCAATATGTTAATATTTTGCAGCCTGAATTGTGATTATTAACACATTTTATTTCCACCAGCAAATCAGTAGAAACAAACACACCAGCTATCTGCTCAGGTAGTTAGTTACAAATTACACTATACTCATACGCACACACCCCCACACACAAACAGAATTTGCTTCATGATAAGACATTTGGCAATATAATAAATACCTTCAAAGCATTATTTGCTTCTTCAGTAGATGAGAACTCTATGAACGCAAATCCCTTCACTTGTTTGTTCTTGAATCTCGGGATACTAGTTCATTACAGTAACAACTGCGGCATACAACAGGGATCTATCATGTACCTAATATAAGTCACATCACCATATTTCTTAAAGATGGTCCTCAGCGCCTCGTGAGTAATATCCAGTGATAAATTCTCCTATGCAGTAAAATAATTAGTGCATAAACGAATGTCAAATTTTAACATTCGAACATTCTTGAATTTCAATTCTGAATGTTCGAATGTTTCAACACCCACACAATTAATGGATTTTTAATGTACTAACTTGTATTTAATAGTTAAAGTTGGCTAAAGGATGTATAACTCACAAAATTACAGCCGGTAAAATTTTTTCTTAATTTGGGCATTAAATAGAAAAATAAATATCGAATGTTAAAATTTACCAACGAATGTTACTTAAACGAACAAGCATTCGAATGTTAGAACATTTGTTTATGCTCTAAAAATAATATGCAATTATGCTATGTATATATGTTATATATGTGTGTATGTACATGTGTAAATACCATATACGACAAAATATTTGAGGGGGAAAACTTTCGTGGTTAGAATACCTTCATCATGTAATAATGAATGCCTAATCTAATAATCTAGTAATCTAGTAATCTAGTACTATTCGGTGTAAAACATTTGTGATTGAGTAAAAATTACGGAAGCTATGAAAATTTCCCACTTAAATGTTTTGTTATATATGGTAAGCTAGGTTCAGGAATTATACGTAATGCTTTCTACATTGTCTCTACATTGCTCTAAAATTTCAACCAATGGGAGAACCGGCAACTATATATAGTGGGTTAGTGACTTATTGCATATCTACAGGCTACTTTAGAGTAGCTACAAAGAATATATTTAGGTATCTATAATTATTTAGTATAAACTCACTACATATAAAGTTCTTTCATCAACATCACTCAGCTCAGGTAGTGGTGTTGCTCGACGAACAAACTGTTCATCTGGTGAAACCTTTACAAAGATATAACTAAAATCTAAATGGGCATTAATAAAAATCTAATTCTTATGCTGTATAGCCAAGGGTAAAATTTTTGTAAATTTTCCATAGCCACAAAAATTTGTTTCAAAATTTTTGTCCTGCAGTGCAGTACTTCTGTAAAACCCACAAAACAGCTATTATAAATTCACGGTTCTATGGAGAATTTTCTCCTTTAGGCTATACAATATATCTGGGATCACTGGCTCCAATTCTCATGCCACATACAGCCATAAAATATATACTATCCTTACCTCTAGGAGAGCCGAATTCTTCATTGCTCTAATAATCAATGCCTTGTCTTCTGTAAAAGATTTCATTTTGTTGAAACTAGCGATGACCTCGACTGGAACATCTATGTAAGGATATAACTATAATCATAGATAGCAGCTATACCCTACAACTCTACAAAGGTATACTATCTTAGATAAGTGGTAAGTGCTACTCATAAATCCAAATTTAGAGGTTTACTGATTTTACTTCACACCGGCTCTAAAGTAATTAATCTAAGCAGAACAGCTTAAGGCTATCTACAACCTTTACACTTATACAGTAATATTCTACATACAGCCTTCAGGGTTTTCTTCAATCTTCTGTCGCAAGAATCTGTCTTTATGCAAATTCGAATCTCCAAAGTAAAACTCCAGCTACGTAACAAATCGTTAACTTACGCATAAAAACACGACCATATGCGTACCTGGTCTTGCAAATTTTTCAGCAACTTGTTTCTTTTTTTATACTTTCGCTGCCTTTTTGGTTCCTGTTTTTCTTCTTCCATGGCTACTTCAATATTATTTAATTCTAATAAATGACCACCAAAACAATTGTTTTAAATCACGTGATTAACAGTGTTATGGAGATTCGGCTTGAAATCTATTTAGCTCTGTTTCTTGTTTGCCTGTTTCCACAGCGCACCCCAGGTACGTTACAGTGAAATAGTTGTGTATCACATGACCCTAAAAAAGTGTCGTTTCTATAGCGTGTGAATGTGCGCTTATATGCCCCACCCATCTAGCTACTAATATAATATAGTGTGTTTTATACAGGATCTGTATATCGTAAGACACTGGGGTTGGGTTCCATGGCATAAACAAGAAAATCATACCTCTGACATGGCTTTGTCATACAATCTCCCAGTATGATAGTGCGGTACTAATACAATAGCCCGAACAGCAAGTGCAATACTTACATAACTGTATATCAGTGTGGTCAGTCAGTGTGGTCAGACTAAGTTAAGAACATGCATCTAGCTACTGGGTAGGTAGTTTTTAGCCTTGCATCGGTAGCTCAGTAGCTGGACTACTACGCCTAGTGCTTCAGTCATCATGCAAATAATAAAGTTGTTGGTAAATTATGCAGTAAACTGATATACGTATGGTATGTATGTCATTGTGGTAATGGATGCATCGATGATCGAGTTTAAACATCAGGAATCAGTGAACCTAGTTTAGTCAGTAATAAATTTAATGTGGTATGCTTAATATTGGTAGAATCTCGTATCATTGCATCACTAAAATTTCCTACTGCCGTGGTTTTATCAAAACTAGCATTACAGCATATAGTTATACCACTATTAATTGTAATAAGTATTGTACGCTATATAAACAGTCCCACTATAGTTAGTGCGTAATTATGGTAAATGCTGTACACGATATATATATATAACCAATCACACATCAGTGTAACATGTATGCTGTAATCTGTGCCGGTATTTTTAGCTATTGTATTGACATCTTGGAACATGACGATAGCATCAAATGAAAGCTCAATCATTCTTTTCTTTGATGAGAATGTAAATGTTGCTACTTGTAATCCAGCAGCATTGGTACTGCAGTCTGCACTAACTCGCTCTTCTAATACATTTCTGATATTTTCTGACTTACCATCCAGCTCATGTGCAGCATTAAACAGTAACACACTTCAAGTAAGACTAACAGGAATCACTCAACAACGTTTGCTCTGTAATTTCAATCTGGCAACAAATTCTACAAATGCTTTTTTATCAATGGGATCAAATTTTTTGAGGAATTCCATGAACCAACCAGTGGATCCTATTTTTAGCAGTGAAGCCCAACAAGTAGCTCGGTTTACACTAATATTGCTATCCCCATTCATAGTGCAAGTGAGCAGATCTAGATTAGTTCTTAATAGTGGCTATTTAGATTTCAGCTTAAACGTACCAGTTCCATTAGGGAATATAGATATCACCTACCTGACCATAGTCACTGGTATGAACTCTTATACAATCACTTCAGTAGTTCAACGTTTCACTATCACTAATTGTTTTCGGATTGGACTGACATTGTCTTCATTTGACTTGGATAGGATTTTGGCTACTCTTCTTGAAGGTAGTGACTTTTCATTGAGAACAAGTCCAGGAGCTTTTGTGGGCATTGATGGACAGGTGAATATGGAACAAAGTGATTTATCTTTGATTGTACTCAATGATACAATAAGCCCGCATATTACTTTTACATCACTAGATTTTTCTTCTAGAGAATTGATAATACATTTCTCAGAACCAGTGAACATCAATTCTTTTAGTGGCAGCAAAATATCGATTGTGAATCGGTTGCAATCGCCAAGTATATCATATAATTTATCAACTGCAACTGTTAGTCAACTAGAGAATCACAGAGATATTTTAAACATTAGTATAACACCTGAATTCGTCTCTATGATTGAAAGCCGATCTTTCATTGGTGACACTCGTGACAATACTTTGTTGTCATTTCAGAATGGATTTATTCAAGATTTTGCCAGTAACCCTTACAACAATTCAAATGCAGTAATATTTGATGTATTTGTATCAGATCAAGTAATGCCACAACTAACCAATGCTACTATGGATCTAAACAATGGATATCTTCAACTAATTTTTGATGAACCAGTAAAACTAAGCACATTTAACACTTATGAAATTCACTTCTTTAGCAAAGTTTGCAACATTAGCTCCAGTAATTATACTTTACGAAGTGGCTTGGTTTATTCACAAGGAATAACAAATGCTGTAGACATTCAGGTGTCTCATGACTTGGATGAAATACTCACATTGGTTCCCACTGGACAATCACATACATGTTTACATTTGACAGAGTTCACAGCTACAGATTATGGAAACCGACCACTTAGACCTGTCTTCTTTAATGTGCTCTTAACCCCTGATACAGTGCGACCCTCAGTGTTAACATTTTATAAAAATTCCAACATCAGTTTGGTGATAGTGTTTAGTGAGACAGTTGATGTCCAGTCATTTAATACAACCTACTTATCATTTGTATTTACTAACACTTCATCTGGGGCTACATATAATATCACTGACCCTGATGCTACTGTTCAAGATCGAAATTCAAATAATGTTTTGATAACACTATTAGATGAATTTCTTATGACTGAATTTGATGCTACCAATGATACTGTATATGATGTATACAATTCTGATAACATTACTACAATCCAACTACAAATATCTGATGGACTGGTTAATGATTTGAGTAATAACACATTGGTAAGCAGTGGGGATCTGATAAGCCAATGTAACAATTGCATGTTAATGGCTCCATTACTGACTGGCTTTGACCTGGATATGAATATCGGTACATTAGTATTAAGCTTTTCTGATGAAGTATTATTACAGTGGATAAATGGAAATGTTACTGTTACAAATAGTGACTCTAGTCCAAATGCTGTCTACGCATTTATGAATTTATCCATGTACACATCAACATCTCAGTCAGTTCATAACATTACTATTAGTCCATCTGATGTCTTTTCCCTTCAGTCCATACCACAATTGGCTACTAGTACATCTAACACGTATATTCAAATGCAGCCACAAGCAGCCACTGACAGAGCTGGTTTACCTCTAAACAACACATCGCCTATAAGAGTTAGTGACTTTATACCAGACACAACCAGGCCAACAGTTACAGCATTTGATTTAGACCTGGACGCAGGACTGATGTCAATATCATTTAGTGAGCCAGTCAATCTGAACACATTTAATATCACTTCAGTTGGATTAGTAAATATGATAAATGGTGACCCCTTGTACCTAGTGAATGCTACTGCTTTATCAAGTGGTATGCAAATGTTAGTAGATTATTTCCTAGATCAAACTATTCTTATTGATATCAAGCGGCGAGAGCTTTGCTACACAATGACAAACTGTTACTCAGTTGTGTTGAGCAGCGCAGCAGAAGATGCGGTAGGGAATAATGTAGTTCAGATTACTGCAAGCACACCACTAGCCATTCGTCAGCTCACCTTCGATGTTACTCCACCTTATTTGATAGCCTTCTCTCAGTTTGACCTTGATGCTGGTACATTTACACTGTTATTCAATGAGCCAATCAATAGCAGTAGTGCTGATGTTACTGCTGTTCAGTTTGCTGATGCATACCTAATGCCCACTCACACTGTTTCACTCACCAATGCGGCATACATAAGCCCCGATCATACTGAGATAACTTTCATGCTCACTATAACAGATTTAAATAAGTTAAAGAACAATTCTTATATATGTACTGAGGTGAACAACTGCTGGATACGATTACCCAGGTTTTTTATTTCAGACATTCACACAAACCCATTTTACATTCCCGGCTCAGCGGCCAGTTATCATCAACCATTAGTATTTGTAGGCGACTCTACTCCACCAGTCTTATCATCTTTTGTAGCAGATGCTAATCGTGGTGAGCTTGCGCTTGTGTTTGATGAAGTCATAATAGTGCAAACTCTTAATCCATCCGACATCACTATTCTTAACCCACTAGTAGGCAATGTACAGCTACAGCTGAGTGAAGCATCTGTTGTAAGATCCTATAACCTTACAAGTATAATAATAAGATTGACTGTAACTGACCTAAATATCCTGAAGTCCACCAATAACTTGTTTACAAACACATCAAATACATTTTTATCACTGGTTTCTACCACCCAACTCAGTGATGTCAGTGGGATTGTCATTTCTACAGTAGTTGCAATCCAAGCATCAAATTTTATACCGGACATTACTCCACCAGAATTAACATTGTTTGTTGAATTCAATATGAATAATGGAAGCTTTGTATTGTCCTTTGATGAGCCAATAGATAAGTATCGTATAGATTTGACAAGATTAACTTTGCAAGGTTTGCAAAACAGTGGGCCAAGCTTTACTCTTGATGGAGGCATAATAAACAATATCACCATGTACAATACTGTTATAGAAGTGCTACTGATTCCAGCTGACAGAGAAATTATTAAGGTAACCAGTGGACTAGTTGATAATGCCACTAACACGTTTATATACTACAATGAAAATACATTTTATGATGTAGCAGGAAATGGGATTATTGCTAAGCCCAGCAGGACTGCACTGCACCTGCAAGATGATGGGTATATTGAGGATAGCACTAGGGCTTCATTGCTTAGATATGAACTGGACATGAATCAAGGAACTATAATTCTTACCTTTGACGATGCAATCGATATTAATAGTATATCATATTCTCACTTAGTGATACAAAATCAGTCAACATTTACTGACAGTGCATATCAGTTAACTGGGGGGACCATTAGGAATAATACTTTGGGAGGCATAAATTCTTACATACAATTAACACTCAGGGATCAAAACACTATCAAGGGTTTACTGTCCTTAGCCACAAGCATTGACAACACTTATATCACCATTACTACACAGTTTATTAGAGATTATGAAGGTAGGAATATAATCCCTATACCTGCAACAGGCGCACTGCAAGCTGTATCGTACTATCGTGACGCGACTTTCCCAGAACTTGAAGCTTTTGCATCACTTGACATGAACCTTGGAATATTAGAGCTAATATTTTCTGAAACTATTTTAGTCAGTGATACAATGGTCACAAGCATATCATTACAATATAGGCAAGATTCTTCATTATATTCATACAATTTACAAGATTCAGTGATCACTACCACTGCTATTGCATCAGTGGATATTGCCATACAATTGTCCTACACTGATTGGAATGCTATTAAGAGCACACCATTGTTAGCCAAAACAACCGACTACTCGCTGATTCGTTTGGGTCCTGCCACAGTCACTGATACTGCATCAAATCACTTACAAGGAATACCTATTAATGAGGCACTGCAAGTTTTATCATTCATACCAGATACTACAAAGCCCAGGTTGATTGCATTTGATATCACGTTACCAAACAGTACATTAACACTGTACTTTTCTGAAGCCATCAACTTGACTACAATGAATACAGGAGGTGTATACATTACAAATGAAGTAGCTGTATCTCCTTCCATATCACAGTCTTTACAATCAATCAGTGTTATGAATGTACAGTTACATAATTTGACAACTATTGTTATGAATTTAACTACTGATATTTTAAATGTTTTACAAAATCCCAACATTAACATTGGACACTCTGCTAGTATTACATACATTAGTGCATTGTCTGATGTAATTCAAGATTTTTATGGTAACAGTTTGGTTGAAATCCAGTCTACAGCAGCTCTCAGAGTGCGATACTTACGTAAGCACATAATATTATGTCGCTATATCACTATGTACGTAGTGTAGTATTTACACATTGTATAAATGAGTAGCTATCTCTTTTAGGAGAATACGGTACTGCTCAATTTAAACTTTAAACTTGCATGTGGTAAACTTAATACAGAGGCGTAGGAAGCTGTTCAGAGCTGGGGGTGCTATATCAGATCTAGGGGCTGTAGGCGATCATTAAGTCAAAATTGTATGGAGAAAATAACATTCCTATGGAGTGACAGTAAAAACAGGGGGTGCTCCAGCACCCAGAGCACCCCTGCTTCCTACGCCTATGTAATACAAATAATAGTGCCATACATTAATGCATTGAATCAAGCAATGTATAGTAGCTATATACGTAGCTATATTATTTTATTAAAAATTGAGCCTCTATTGCTAGCTAAATTTCATAATGGTGCATTACTAGTAACACAATACACAACTGTTTTATTTATTCTATGGATAAACGTCTGATTTATTGCAGGACACAACTGCCGGCTTGATCAAGAATATGATGACTATATTGTAACTGGTGAATGCCAATTGTGTCCTGTGACATGTGTGGGTGGATGCTCTGGTCCTCTGAATATTGTCACTGCTGCTGATGGGTGTAATAAATGTGACAAAATTGTACTTCATCAAAATGGCTCACAGGTATGTCATATATTATTATTTGTGACTAAGTGTCTGAAATAATCAACCATGTCAGCGCAAATTACACCTAGTTAGATATTCATTAATATCTTCAGTTCTAAAAGAGGTATTTGCATTCTGTAAGCTTCAGCAAATTCTCCATTACATTCTGCACTTGTGGTAAAGTTATCAGTGTTATGTTAGCATAACTGGAGCATGAGTTATGATAAACAAATTTGAAAAATTTTGTGTGCATGCTAACATGGTTGATTTTTGCACATATTGACTTTCCATATAAGCTTGTACGTATATTATTTTACAACTCAGATGGCTTGTCTGACAAGCACTATCACATGTGCAAGAGGCTATTATAGTACTACATCTGTTTCTGGCACTGACTATGCACAATTACTGACCACAGGAGGATCACTGTGCATACCATGTCCTGCTCTATGCTCTGATTGTACTGGGAGATCAAAATGTACAGGATGCAAATATGCTTTGCAGTCACTCACAACTGGTACAGGTTCATTTGAATGTGTACAAGATTGCTCCGTGGGGGACACTAGATGTTCACTTTGCCATCCTGAGTGTAATGGTTGCCATGGTCCCACAAGCCGTGATTGCATAGAATGCCGTAATAGCAACATCAGTGATACCAATGGTCCAGTATGTGTTCCAATATGTACAACAGCTAATACATACTTAGCCCAAGCTCCAGCTGGCAATGAGTATATATGTACTCAATGTGATCCCAACTGTGATAAATGTATTGCATCTGGGCCAAATTCATGTATAGACTGTGCTTATTACAATGCCTCAACCATCATTGGTAGTGACGAGTGTGTAACCATGTGTCCCGATGGATACTATGGTGATGATGATGGTTATTGTCAGTCGTGCCATGAGGAGTGTATCACTTGTACCAGTCAATACAGTGTCAACTGTACGGAATGCCGAAACGATGAGATCACTTTGAGTAATGGATCAAAGCAATGCATACCGAAATGTTCATTTGCTCGTAAATACAAGACTGGAAGTGCAAAATGTGAAATACAATGGTCAGTGAGTAGTGTGCATATAATTTATATTTCAGTACGAATATGCAGTTTTATATGTAGATATTGTGCACATACATACATGCATGTCAATGTATGTGTGCGTGCGTGTGTGTTACATGCACACACACACACACACACACATGCACACACACACACACTGTATACATACACACGCGCATGCACACACACACACGAACATACACACACATTTATTGTGTGTTTATTCACTCATTAGGTCTTATATTGCTACTGTAATTATCGCTCCAGTTGGCGGATCTCTGCTTTGCATTGTTCTAACTGTTGTGGGCATCTATTGTGCTCGTCACATATGGAAGAGAAAATCTCGGTCCAGATATTACACATTTGATCATCAGGTACATCACTAGTAGCTAACTGGTTATGATTTGCAGCAAAATTTATTATTACATTTTACATTTTAGAGTACAGAATTAAAACGTTGGGAAATAAAGAAATCAGATGCAAAGGTAATTTAGATACAGTAAATACTTTGGTATCCACACTTGTTAAAGGAAAGACTGTCTTAGCAAAAATCAACTGTGTTTGGACTAAAATATCCATTTCAAGCTTATAGCAGTTTGCTTTTCTTGAGGTCATTTGTCAATTCTAATATAGACATTGTTACTAACTGAAACTTAGCAAACTTTTATAAAAACATACAGTAGCAAACTTACCACATGCATATATAGTGTAACCACTAATCATATATGTACGTACGTACATGACACATATACATAATAGTAGAATATCATTGTCATATCAAATGTCAAACCCGTAAGGAATAAGTATCACAAGGATGACTGTTAGGGTGGCACCTGGTATCGATGTTTTACACATGGGTACGTCTGATCGCTCTATGGCTATGTCTATATAATTACATACTTTAATAGCTATAATAATATCTATGGCTGGCTACCAGCTGCAGGTCTCCTTACCACATTATAAGAAGAAGAATTTAACCAGACCTAGAACTGCAATTGTTGAAAATAGCACTTCTGCATGGATTGCTGCATATGGCAGCCGCACTATTGCATTGGTCTGCATTTGGCGCCGCCTACCCATGGATGCGTATGCATACACATATAAATACAATCTCAGCTAAAAAGATGACCCTGATGTGATTTGAACACACAACCTTGGCTTCTGATCTGGAGTCAGATGCACTACCAATTGTGCTACAGGACCTATTGAAATTAAGCATGTTTATCTTGCTATACCTACGTGTGTAGCTAATGTTACACAGCTTTCTAAAGGTAACTCAATTTAATACTTACATGCAGGTAATCCTGCTGGTCCTGGTATTCCACCTGTTCCATTAAATCCACGTGGTCCCTCTGGTCCAATTGGTCCCTGTTAGTTGGACTATAAACAAGTTTAGTGAAAGTCTGCTTCTTACTATTGGTCCAGGTGGGCCTGAATCTCCTTGAATACCCTGCATTCCCATTGGACCAGGTGGTCCAGGTGGACCAGGAGGCCAGGTTGACTCTGCAAGAATGAGAATGCCCATAATTATATTGTTATACATATGATGCTAACCATTCGGCTGTCATTAAGTGATCAACAAATACCTCATCCGGATTCTTACTTAAAGCATTGTAATCTAGCAATCAGCCAGTTATGATGTATAAATGCTATTAGTTTATTGCTACTAAAACAGTGCACCCAATTATGGGCTAGAAATATACACTACCAGGTGATTTTTATTCAGACAGTTACATATGTTCTCTCCATCCAATACAGGCTCACTGATGCAGTTTAGAAGATGATGACAACATGAACATGCAGTTGTACAGTACATTGTGTAGTTGTAATAGTCACTAGTATACATTATAAGATTAATTTGTTTACTTGTTTAGCTTTTTAAATTTACAAATCTTATTTTGTCTACAGAACCACTTGATAGCTACATAAAATATATTTAATACATTATACTGCTAGAACAAATGCAAATCAAAGTAATATTCAACATGTTTGCTTTACCATGTTTGCTTCATCCCGGCACTAATACGTTAACAAATCTTCTTCTATCAACATAACCGATAGGTTTATGATGTAGCTAGAGCTGCACATTGTACAACAAGCTTAAATTTACGAGATGAATTATATTCAGTGATATGTTTTTATTATGCATTTTACATTCACATTTCAACATAACTATCTGATATGTTCAATAAAATGCTTGTAGTGTTACATAATACATGTTGTCACAACAGTTGTGCTGGAAACTGTGGGACCGTGATCAGTTTATGTTTTGTTGTTAAGAAAGGAGATTGGTGCATTTAAGATTATAACGGGATATAGCTGTTATGAAGCCACACAATATGCATGTATATATTTCTGTAAATTTTGCTACCAGCTGTGCATAGTTGATAATAAAAGCACAATTAAGTCAATATACTCTAATAGAATAGTCATCATATCATAGCAAGTAGCAATAATAGTCTAACTTGTAGTCATACTAAGACCATATCCCTTACAAGAGGAATTCACTACAAACACAAGCATATATATGCATATGAAAATCTTCAGCAGAATAACGTCTGTTATTATAATACATACATAGTGCATGCGCACTTGCTTCTTTCTGCTGTCTTATTCCTCTAGAAACTGAGGTGATATATAGCAGGCATAAAATTAAATTTGATGAAACTACCAAGTTTAATTCAATTACTCACATCTGTACATGAAGCATTGGCTCATATTTTAGCCTCTGCCAAATTAAAATTCAAATGCTCAAATTTGTAAATCTGCCAGTTTAAAATGCCACCATATTTTCTTGCTATATAGTATTAAGTCTCGTGTAATCATACAATATGTGTGCTTACCATAAGCAGCTGTGCCACGTTTATTATATGTCATACGTAGTGTAACTCAAGCACTTTAGCTTTGAGTAATGAGTATAGATCAAGATCATGGTGGTATTATCAGATGAGAGTATGTAAAGAAAACTGTACAGCCATATTGCTCTGGTTGAATGTTGTAATGTGGTTGATGCAAAAATACATAATATTATATGCATGTGCATGTATAAAAAAGTACATTATTAAAAAGTTACGGCGGCTTTTCTCATCACATAAAAATAATACCCTAGATACACCAAACAAATAACTACTTGTATGCTGTACAAAAAGTAAAGAACTCATAAAAATCACTAGTTTGAATTTACATTTTAACACCTCTTTGTTTCAACAACCTACACAACTCAGTATGTCCAGAATGTTCCCTTTCTTCCTTCAACGCTTGTAAAAATTTTTGCACAGTTTCTTCACCCTTGCGTTCAAGGTACTGCAAAAGAAAAGTTACTTTTTCTGATGGTGACTTGGAGCTGTTATTTAGATAAAACCGTTCATCTGATGTCAAAATTCCATGCTTATTTAGGTAGGGGATCAGGGAGACCATATTGATGTACTTGTTCATTTGCGGATTGAGTTGGTAGATGATGTCCATTGTTGAAGGAGTTGGTGCACCCTCTTCTTCATTAACATCTTCAAGATTGCAGATAGCTCCTGGCTGTTCTGTGCCACCTGATTCTTGTACTGGACGTGAATAGTTACCTTCATGACCTGTAATGGTATTTAGTACTATTTACGTACATGACTTAGTAGTCATGTAAAAAACACCTCACTAATTTTATACTTGTGTAGTGAATTATAGGTGTTAATTTGTGCGCTATGCTATGTTATATGATGTGTAAAGAAGTCATATGGTTCAGCAGATATTACCAGATTGATAGACAAGACAATCTCAGTTCATCTTACACAATTACTCTAATAAAACATTCACATTACACTTGCTATTCTCAAGCCATGTTATCAGTTTTATTCATCAAAATCTACTATTATGGTTTTTGAAATTACCAATTAAGTTAGAAGTGAAACAAATACTATTTAGTGGGGCAAGGGTCACTTTTGTAGATTTCACCCTACCTTCAAATTGATAATTCCCTTGTTTTACTGGTTAATAGCCACAGCTACTGTAACTTCCACATCTTTCCCACTGAAGCCATACATCAAAGGATTTTACTGTACAATAACTTAGTTATTGCCCGGGCAATAACTAAGTTATTGTACAGTAAGGTGCAAGGTGTTTAACACTATAACACATCAGCAATTTCTTTTATTAGTCAAAGCTTTCTTAAAGTCTTTGGTGGGAAAGAAGCCAGTTATATCACAGCAGGAGTATGATATCTTTGTTATTAACACTCGTCCTCGGCTCCGCCTCGGACTCGTGTAATAACAAAGATATCATACTCCTGCTGTGATATAACATATACATAGAACATAGTATGGCAACTAACTGAGGCTTTTATACTGAAATCGCACACAAAATAGTAATTTGTGTTTTACTATGTGGTAACTATCCAAGGACAGCGACTATCAAAGCAACAGCTACTGAACGGCGATTTAGCTATGAAAGTAATTTCGTCAAGACGAATTTCTTACAAGCCATTACTGATTTAGCCCTGGTGAATTAGCATTGACTCACCAAATGTCAAACTTTAGTCCCAATGTTTGCAACTATTGGATCAAGACTCACAATAGTGAGTCGTGAGGCCAAGAAGAAGCACAGCAACGCGACCACTGAGTGAGTTATTTACACATAGCACTGCCCTCAAACTCGCAAACGTTCTAGCTAAGTCGCCAATAAAGCTATCACTTAGTTATTACCAACTCACAACATTCTTACTATATAAAATCACTAAATCGAGAATGGAGGAAATCGGCGCCACCATTCCTAAGTACCAGCCATTGCAAGTTTTATGGCGTCCGTTGTGCGACTATGCATGACGAACCATCCTTTCCCACCCGATTCGCCCGTTTACTAGAGAATTAGTACCTTCATTGTTTGAAGAATTAATAACCAGAAGTTGGTCGAAATCGATTCATCCATTCTTCTGGTATGGCCTTATAAAGTCCTTCCTGTCACCACAAAATTTTATGTGGCAGTCATTTTTTTTCTTCTTTCATTTTCATCACACACTTTTTTCGTGGGCTTGTGGGAGCTTGCGTGAACCCCGGAAGTTTTTTTTCTAACTTTCTTTTTGTACATTCACTTGTTTGTTTAATGACTCACTCATTTCTTCATGGATTTCAGCCAAATTTGTATCAGCACTTCTCTCATGTATGCTATACCTGTCATACAATTTTCAGTCTGAAGTAAACACTTGAATGTATTTGAGAAGGACTATTAGCAAATAGCAAAATGGTACGTGTGTGCAGTGTAACGTACTACTTGAATATTAAAAACACTAGCTATGCTCTCACATGTAAAAACCAAACATACACGAAAGAGTAGGGCTGAGCGATTATCATGATAGTACTCACTATTGTGATATGTGTGGGACTATTCATGAATAAGATGGTAGACTGCCTGACCATTTGAATAGTAATTTTATAGGAATTTAGCCAGTTTTGACTGATATAAATTTGATGAAATAGTAACTTAGACACCGACAAATTCATATTCCTCATAGTATAAATCTACACAAGCCAACTATCGTGATGGTATTCATAATCATGAATATCACTGTTTCTACTATCGTGATAGCATAATTTTCACTATCACTCAGAGAGTTAAGACTAGCAAAGAAAAGTAGTGACACAATGAATTATATAGCAAGTCATATTTCTACTGAATTCCTATGAGCAACTCGTGGAATCTATGGCCCCTATTCTGTCACCTATGGTCTACACTATCCTTTATACCTATATAGATGATAATTAGCTATCAACTTACGCATAACATTAAAATGTTCGATAATCTCCTCAATCAAATCAACATATTTCTCTGAAGCTGCAAGTACAGACACGAGGTTGGGCAAAGTTGCTTCAGCACCTTTTTTCCTCCGCCAGGAGAGTAACACCTCACGTTTTACACTTTCGTAATCAGTAGGATGATTCCTCTGTATTACAGTGTACTCGGGTTGGGTCAAATCAAAATATATATAAAGACTATCTACTTCGTTAATCCTTGTTGCAATCCAAGCTAGATCTTTATCAGCGGGTGTCACTGGTGGTACGACAAACTCTCTCTTTACCTAATGTATCATCTGATTATAATGGGGCTGTTATCTACTTTTACAAGTTCGGCACTGAAAGGCATACACAGAAGGCTCATAGCCTGTAGGATGTGCTTACCTAAAGCCACAGCTAATGTATACATTATTAAAGTTACAGTGGCACTAAGACTAAGACATGTTTATAGCACTGCATGCAAATAGCAGTAATATTTCGTGGATCGTAAAATAAAAGTTCACGTTTATGATTGTGGATTCCCCACATACAAATTCTAGAACTGATTACTATAGCCATTGGTGGTCTCTACGTATTATGCACCTATCAATATTGTGCCCCACTACCCCCCAGGCAATATAGCGGGAAAGGAGGCGCATTTACCTTGTTTTGACACTAAAACTTGCCCCGTAAGTGGGGAATTTGACTCGAATCAAACGCACGAAAGGTGGTATAAATAGAAGTGGTACGTTTTCAGTGAAAGTTATCAAATTTCCAGTAAGTAGTTTCTTTCATATAGCGACGGGATTTGACCGATTGGTATGTCCAATAGGTGGGGAATTTGAAGCAAGCATAATTCAAATCTCCACCTAATCCCCCACCTTGCCCGGGAGGGGTATAGTGGGGCATAATATTGATAGGCGCATTACACGATCAAAAGATACATGCACGCTAACACATGTACCAAAATATTAGAATATACATCATAATTTGGTTAATTCTCCCATTGAAATAGTATACCTGCTTATCAGCCATTATGAAGTCGACGTTACGAGAACACCCTCCTAGATTCCGAGAAAAATAATTTTATAGGCGCCTCGATAAATGGTATATCATTGTTATGTAGACTGTATGCGGTAGTACACAATTGACGTGTACATTCATTATTACTTGGCTGAACTGTTTGTGTCACACACTATTCACTAATACACACAAAACTTCGTGTTCTAAATCATTCACTATTTTATTTGTTATCAAAATCCAAATGTTTGCAATTATGGAGTACGTAAAGTCTTTTACCATCTTGAATTTAATTTTACAAGCAGTAACGTTTGCTTCTTACAGCATGTGACTGACAATGATAAGTATTTGAAAAAATTATATTGATAGAGGGCATGTATACCATACTTGTACAAATTTTTCAAGGGACTTAAATTTCATGGAAGAAACATGCTTAGCAAAATTTAATCCTCGGATTTGTCACATATATATTTCCAATAAAACTGTTATAAGTAAGCCTTTTGTGAAAACTATAATCACAAAATTCTTGAAGCCCCTGTTCACAAAATATAAGTCCCACGAAATTTAGTACGAGTACAGTAATATCTCAAGTGCTATTGTCTTTGACTGAGAATGCCTAACAAATTTCTTTGATGTCTTAATAACAATGAAGTCATTTGTGATGACATCATCATCAGTTGAAATACCAACTGTCCGTGTAGTTCTTCATGCATTGGCAACTTTGCGTAGTCCAGAAAATCCTGTCTAGTAAGTAGTGCATTGTTTAGAACACCACCAAGAAGAAGAAGCTTCTCTTCATTTTTCGTCACAGACACTAAATCTTTCACTTTAGGCTCTTCACAGTACATGAGGCAGGTCGGCCCATGAAACAGTGATGTTATGTTCCTGAATTTCGTAGGCTCAAGCACTTTAGTAGCAATTCTAGTAGAAATCACTCGGACACAAATGCCTGTAGGCAATAAAGTCCTACGAAATTTCTGCCACTCGGCAACATTCCAGTCATTATGATGAAACACGGCAACCATCGGGCTGGAGTGGAATATATCGACCAACTGTTTTCCAATATGTAATTTCATAGGATCAATCTATAAGCAATAGATATGGAATGTGCAATGAAATAATAACTCCATTGGGAGGATGAATACAGTTTATTGGTAAATACCTCATTAAAATAGTCACATAGCTAGCACTTTAATACTCCATTATAATCATATTAACAAATCATATTGACAATTACCTACAATTAGGCAGCCCACAACACAATTATATTGCAATTTGTGATGAGCACTACAAAGAAAATACTAGTTACACATGTCATACCCATGCTTCAATGTTTATCAAACTCACTATCAAGGCTCATGACGAGTCGCGAGGCCAAGAAGCATAGCAACGCGACCACTAAGTGAGTTATTTACACGTAGCACCGCCCTCAAATTCGCAAATGCTCTAGCTAAGCCGCCATGAAAGCTATCGCTTAGTCATTACCGACCCACAACGTTCTTACTATATAGAATCAATAAACCGAGAATGGAGGAAATCGGCGCCACCATTCCTAAGTACCAGCCATTGTGAGTTTTATGGCGCTCATTGTGTGACTATGCACGACGAACCATCCTTTCCCGCCCGATTCGCCCGTTTACTAGAGAATTAGTACCTTCATTGTTCGAAGAATCAATAGTCCGAAGTTCATCAAAATCGATTCAGCCATTCTTCCAATACAGCCTTATAAAGTCCTTCCTTTCACCACAAAATTTTTTACACGGTAGTTATGGATAGCTTTCAGCAATCTCTAATGCGGAGGATCTGAGAGAAATTCCGATACTGTATATGATGGAGCAAATTTTTTACTTATTGGAAGTTTATATTAGCAAATTGTCAAATTATCTCCCCCATCAAGTATTTATGTTATACGTATATTTAGTGTTGAGTGGTACTGGTTAGTACTTTGAATATCATGGTACAGGCAAATATGTACTATATGAAATGAATACTGACAGGACTTTAAATTTTATACAGATTTGTCGATGAAGTAGTCGTACCATGCCAACACAATGAGACCTTGTTAGGTAGATCGCAGCATTATCATACCACAAGGCCATCTATGAGTTGGGTGGTTGCATTATTAAACAAATTCGCTTTGTAATTCAAGCCCCTTTCCTTTACCTACCCATGGCCAAATGTAGTGCACACAATTTTTATTGAAGGATGAACACTGAAACTTGTTACAGCATACTGATTTAACTAATAGTAGAAATGCGCATGCGTGGTTGCATATTTATGCAGCACGTGTAGTTATAAAATTCGATTTTATACATCATTCGTTATATATTATCCTTACTTGTGTAGTCCTAACCCGACTATATGGGTTATCTTTGTAACAGAAGCGTGCCTTCCATCTGACGCCGATGAGTAGCGGTACTACAAAGCGGTAAGAATGGAAATAACTGTTAAAGGCATCGTTTCCACACACCTTTTATAGTTTGCCTAAACTGCTGGTGCCACGAGGATATCATTCGTATTACTCTATTAAATGCTCTGATATCACGAGATGTACCTAACAGCTCACGTGCTAGTTTTTAATTTATAAAAGCCTGCGCAAGGTGCGGTGGGCTAGTCTAGACTGACTTGCAGCTAACTGAAAATGCTCAACGCATTTCTAATCATTGGAGTGATACTGGGAATAGCTGGGCACAGTGCCAGCATGCTGGATACTGCGGTAACTGAGAGCATGGGGAAGTTTATTGACGAAATAGTTGCAAATATCGAATATACTGAGCCTGATGCAAAATACGCAATTGCAGATGCTAAAATCGGGGATTTACAGACTAAGGTACTTGTGAATATGGGTACTGGAGAATATGTTCAAATCGTGACTGATTTGGGTGGACGAATAGAAGGTTTGGTGCTACGGGGGTCAGACAAAAAGCTTCGCAGTGTTCTACTGACTCATCACAATAATGCTACAGCTATTAAGGAGAATGCCTGGTGGAGAAATGCTATATTATTACCATATGCTAATAGAATTGATGGGGTAAGCGGTCCATACACTCTAGCTAGCTTTCTACATACCGTATATAGCTATAGTACATAGTACTTAATAGTAGGAATGATCGCCGGGGAATCGCTATGAAAATGTATGGCTTCCGGATTTTTCGCACTTCTAAAAACCGCCTTACAACAGGCTTTAGCCGAAAAACAACTTAAATACATTGCTATTGCTGTAATAACGCTGTACCTATGTTAAACGAAGTGAAAACCCCGAAGATTTCGATCTGTATAGCGAATTTTTAAAAATTCGAGATTTACCGCTGGCCCGGATTTCGTCTCAGTGCCAGCCAGCCTGCCATAAGACCCACTAGCACTAGGTGTACGGCTCCAGAAATTCCACACAACAAAGGTAATCGCCGCGGATTTATGAAACTGTTGTTCCGATTAAGGTTTATCCACTGCGCCACTATGGTGATTCAGTCCTTTTATTCTTCATTATCCTTTCTTCAGTGCTGTAAACATGCAAGCATATAATTATTAAGTAGGCGCCTGTAACATTTTTGTGCTTATATACTGCAAGCATAGATAATATACGATGCTGCAAGCATGCTATGAAACTGAACTAGAATAATTAAAAATTAAAATATCTTTAAATAGTGAGTAGGGATCGACCTCATGCAGTGCTCCAAAAAGTAAGGAAACAAAGATTAAGACTGATTTTGGCATGAGAGAACACCAAAGATTCTGGCATGAGATCGATCAGTAATTTATAAAAGTTTAATCCCTGCTTCCGATTCAGTGGGTTTGTCAGAAGTAGGGATTAAACTTTTATAAATTACTGATCAATCTCATGCCAGAATCTTTGGTGTTCTCTCATGCCAAAATCAGTCTTAATCCTTGTTTCCTTACTTTTTGGAGCACTGAGGTCGATCCCTACTCACTATTTAAATTTTAAATTCTAGTATGATGTAGCTAGCTACTCTATAGATCTTGCAAAGTATAGAATAAAAGTTTCTCATCATCTCCTGCATCTCAGCGAGCCCATATCATATAGTGCATGCTCTCAGCATAGCTGCATGGAACTTCATCACTTGATCACTGATGTGCATTAAGGCTGGCTCTTCAGATAAATTTTAAGTAACCAGCTATATCTACCCTTGGCTATAGCTATAGTTAATTATAAGCTTTTTTGATAATGAACAATGAATAATAACCTTGGCCTGTATGATTTTAATAAATCTGAGCAAGAAACTACCAGCTATTGCATAGCTCAAGCTACATATGTGTAGGCATGTCAATGTGAATCATTATTTGACCAGGTGCAGCGGTTTAATCGTTGTTTGTTGTTACAGCAGTGCTAGTGTGAATAAATTATAGGAATTCATATCAGCAATTAATGAGAGTTTTATTATTGGATCCATTATGTAATCAGATATTTCTTGATTGGTTAATTTTATCCACCAATAGTGACAGCATAGAGGCATTCTTTACTGCACCAGGCATGCGCATGCAGGCAAATGAAATCAACTCCTATAAAGCTAGCTAGCTATACAGTTCTATAGTAAGGAGTAAGATAGTCACATTGCATATAGTCGTTAAAACATAGCTACATGACTATAGCTAGCTATCAGTTTTGCATGTATTTTTAAATGCATGACTATAACTAACTAGCTAGCTATAAAGCTACAAGCTATCAATAACATAACCAATGTAGCTACCTACATGCCTGCAGCATTGGCTAATTTTATAAGTTATTTTACTGTATGTCATAATAATAGCTACACCGGCCGAGTCTAATTAGCTATACAGCTAGACATATAAACTTGTCATGATTGATAATAAAATTCATATGATTGTAGACAACAGAGGAAGATTTAGGATCGAGAGTTTAAAAGAAGTTTTGATCTCCTTCACAAAATTATGCATTAAACCTTTAGCTTTGCTGGATAGAACCCTATATATGCTGCACCCTAATAAACAGCCTGGTTCGTCCATTGAAGAATTCTTGAATCCATACTTGGACCACACTTGTATGTATGTATGTATGTATGTATGTATGTATGTATGTATGTATGTATGTATGTATGTATGTATGTATGCAGGCTTTCCCTGTAGATACCACAACTATACATCAGTAATCTTGTGAATATACATAGCTCTATGTTTGGCTACAGAAATTAGCTAGCTAGGTATGCCGGCAGTGTGGCCACAATTGTAGGCTTAAATTGAAGCTACAATGCATATAATAATTGTGATTAAGGACCCACCAATTATGCTAGCATCATTTCAAATGTAATAGCATCAAACATGATGCCAGCACAACAGGAATTAATACCATAGATCAACATACTCTAATAGAACAGTCATCGATTTTGTACAGGTGTATAATTATATACTCTGATAAAACAGTCCAATTTTTATAGCAAAGTACTTAATAATCCCTAAGCACAAATCTTCACATGAGCATATAATAATGAGCATATAGATGAAATTTATGAGCACTGCAGCATAGCATAATAGATTAAAAAGTAAAAGTATACGTAATAGGCTGATCCCTAATTGAGATTAACTCTGCAAAACCCTCCATAGTATTCACATGCAAATCTCTAACTGTTCCTTATAGTGTATTAGTTGACAAAATTAATGGTCCAGCAACGTAAAAATTGGTATTAGCTACTATAGCTATCAGGATTTTACGTCTATAAAGCTACGTACGTAAATGAGTGAAGTCAACATGGAGGGTTTTTGCAGAGCCAGTTACAATTTAACTTGATTTTCAACACTGAGGCTTGTTTTGTTGTAAGACATACCAATTTACACCGTCTGTTGAAAACTAGTGGGGCCTGGCCCCTGTGGCTTCCTAAGAATATTATGTATTATGCATAAAATATATATATAGGTCCCTGTTATTGCTGTAGGGAAAGTATTCATTTTATAATGGGTCATATCAGCTGCCAATCAATGATGTTGACAACAACAATGCATTGCATGGACTTCTGGAAAACAAAACAATGAAAGTTGAAAATCAGATGACTAATAGAAAAAGTGCTGTTGTGGTACTGAGTTATCAATTTGACGGTAAAGATCAAGGCTATCCCTTTTATCCACTAGTTGAAATAACTTACACACTAAGTAGAAAAGGACTTGATATCAGCTTCACTGTTACTAATTCTGACAAAACTTATCCCATGCTCTTCTACATTGGGTGGCATCCTTATTTCAGGTGTTCTGTGTATGAATCAGTGATCACATTTGACAAATGCACAAGGTGGGCTCATGTGCAGTTAAACAGCCGTGCCATTCCAACTGGAGTTACTAGTGAATTTAAGGGCTTTGATGGCAGTACGCCTATTGGAGGATCGGCAACTAATCCTACTCATTATGATGATGCTTATAAAGCCATTGGCAGGAATGATACCACATGTTCAATGTTCAAGACGTCATTGTATGATCCGGCCACTGATCAAACAGTTGTTCTCTATCAAGATAGCAACTTTCCGTTCCTGCAAGTGTTCACTGGAATTGTCAGTGGGACTGGTGAAGATGCTGTGGCTATTGAACCAATGTCGGCCATGACTGATTCCTTCAATAATCATGATCATCTTCAGATATTGAGTGGTGGTGAAATCTGGAAAGGATCTTTTGGAGTTTATGTAGAATAGCTTGTTGTATAGGTAGCTAGCTATAGTTATAGTAACAGACTAACCATATTATAATTTTGAGCCATGCATATATAGCTAGCTAGCTACTAGCTAAACATTATACATGTATTTATCTATGTAACAGCTACCCAGCTGCACTTGTATTTAAGCAAACACAATCAATAGCTACAGCTGGCTAGTGAGTCATAGCTACCAATCACTTGTTTCCTTACTTTTATAGCACATACGGAAATTTCTAGGTCGTAGCAACCTCAACATGCATGGCTATTACAACCTTACATGATTATAGCAAGCTTGTGGCAACTATTATAATAGTTAGTTGTTTGGTAAAGTACATATAGAGCACGGGATACTATTTTAGGGGATTATAGTTTTAATAAAATAACAACGTTAACACTACAACTTCAATACAATCAGCATGAGCAATAACAATCATTACATAACCAGCCATATACGTAGTTGCATGTTACCACAGAATTGTTTTAGAAGGTGAATCCTTTAAAATTAAGACACCATGGACAAGTGGGAGCTTTTAAAGAAGGACAAGAGAAGTGGAAACAATAAAGTTGAGAGACAATGGAGTGGAAAATGTGGATAAGAAATGTGCGATTGGCCTTTCCACTATTGGTCTGCAAGCATATAAACTGCTTAGTAGTTTAGTGGCTCCACTGAGCAGCTTTTGGTGAGATGACTTAGCTACAAGAAAAGAGTGGGCACTAAGGCTTCCACTGGATAACTTGGCAAAATGTATGGGAAATGCTATATTTTGGCACATTACTGCCTGACAGGCATGACAATCTACTATTCTGCAGTTTGGCACATTAATAGCTACCTATATACACGCATATAGGGAACCTGTTATCACTTAACCACGGGCCTGCCACAAATATTCGCACGTGCCCTAGAAAATTTATGGCAAAAACAGTTGTTCATGAAAGTTACACTAATAACCGTTACAATAAAGAGAGAGCATGTCTTGTGCAGCACTGATGGGGTCATAATATTGTACCTCAATCTAACACTTTGAAGATACACCCTATCTGCCCAAACGGTGTGATGCGTCGGCTACACAATTTAAACTACATAGTACACTTACCATGCTTGGTGGGCTCATGGATATCAACAAGTTTGTGTCTCATCACTGTCGACCTAAAATATAAGCATACAAAAGCCTGTAATCACATGCATTCATTATCATGTGCTTTCAAGGCATCATCCTCTTGAGGGTAGGTACATGGGTGGACATATGTACATGTCTGCCATGTCCCATGACTGGTGAATCTAGCTACAGTGTAGCTAATACTATCCATTTGGAAGAGTTTTTGTTGCTTTTTGGCCAAGGCCTAATGGCTGATATGCTTTTTCTGTTTTTATACGTTTTTGTTCTGCCCCTGCCCACCTGACCCCTATATATAGTGCACTCATGATACATCTGCTACACCTAGATTTAAATGGTGGGATTTTGTCCAAATTTTACACCTCTAATAGAACATACAGCAAGTTGTAGGCACCATTACAAGGCAATTTCTGCACCAATTCTGGTATCTGTATCGGTATTGGAACTGGTAAAGTACGTATGTTACACAAGTACCAATTCTGTTGCTAGTGTGTTATACCTACTATTAAAATGAATTTCTATGCACTTTTTGAAATAATTTTCAAGTTATTTAGTTAGACCATACCAAATTAATCTTATGTTTCACGGATTGTTTACCTTCTCAGAGTGACATGGCAGGCCAAAAAAAATAAAAAAAACAATTTATTAAAAATGATTTAATATTAAAAAGCTGTATCAAAATCAGCATAGCTGTTATAAAATCATAAAATGTCAGTCGTTTCATAAAACATCAGTCTAATAAAACATCAGTTAACTAACTCTGTGTTTCCTGGCCACATTAGATGACATCTTCAATACAACACTTAGCCACTTTTACAATGAGTCAGCGACTGATTGTACAAGTCAGCGACTAACTCTGTGTTTCCAGTCATTTTGCATCACATGACTTGGATCACATGATTTACATTTTTATTTGGAAAGTGAAAAAGGGACCCGTCACATCCGTGAAACATGATTTATTTGGTATGCATTAATAATCCAATTCTGTTCACCACATGTGACATGTGGCGATCTAATCACGGCAGAAAATCATCGAAGAAGTGCATTACCTGCTGTTATCTATCTACATTTGCCTTTCTTGTAGCTGTTTGTAATTTGTACCAGCTGGTGTAAGATAAAACACGTAAATTTCCTGATATGTGTAAATGGCTTCATATGACATTTATATATGGACGTGTTTTGATATACTGGTCGCAAGATGGAACTGGTCTGTGATTTGTGCTTCCCACACCATAGATATTAAACCTGGGATTGGAAACTGTGATGTCACGCGGACACTCCTCACCTACAGACTAATTTTTAGCTTGATATAGTTATGTTGTCAATGATAGAATGTTGAAACTATTAACGCCAGGCTAAATGCCTGGGCATAAAGCGTTGATAACTAGGATTGTACAGGGATACAATTTGAAACAAGTGAGTAATCGGTACCACAAATTCCTTTGATGTTAAAACCACTTTTTCGTCTTGTGCCACATCTTTTAACCAAGAGTGAAATGTACATTTTTAGACCAAGTGGGTGCATACTTATTCTTAACAAAGTAGACAGTGGCTTAAAACTCTTTGAACGAACTATGAAATGCATAAAAACGGTACCACACATGCTGTAGGTGAGGAGTGTCTGTGGGAACTAGAATCTGATTTATGTTGTTTGAGGGGAGAAAAACCGTGCGGTATGTCATATTTTGTGTGAAGAACTTGTAGTAACTCTGGTTTAGTCACACGTAAGATTCGAAGACTGTTCTAAAAGAAATATTGTTTTCATCACGTGACAGTTTCCAATCCGGGGTTTAATATCTATGCCCACACACATATCCCTAGGGATGCATGACTTTCCCCACAAATAAGCTATTCCTAATTGAGTTACTGTATGCTAAATCAGTCACGTACGTCGTACTGACGTAATTCTAACCCAACTACGGCTTCAGTATCTTTGTATCAAACACCTTCCATCTGACCACGACTGATAGGCAACAGTACTACAAAGCAGTAAGATTGGAAATAAGTAATAACAGCACTTTACAGACCTTTATATAGTTTGCTAGTGCCACGAGCGAGGCCACGAGGGTATCTGGAATAACGAGCTCGGTATCACGAGATGTATCACGTGCTTACTTGCTCTGAAAAGTTATAAAGCCTGCACAATATGCAGTTAGCTAGTCAGTTTATAAACCCCTCAGACTGCTGGGCTAAGAATTGAAGATGCTGAACGCATTTCTAGTTATTGGAGTGATGCTGGGAACAGCTCACAGTGTCAGTATGCTGGCTGCGCCCATGGGGAAGTTCTCTGACGAAGAAGATGTACGTGATGGGACTCTCGAATATACCAAACCTGATGCAAGGTACGCCATTGAAGATGTTAAAATCGGAGATTTACAGACTAAAGTACTCAAGAATATGCGCACTGGAGAATACGTTCAAATCGTGACTGATTTGGGTGGACGAATAGAGGATTTAGTGCTGCGAGGTTCAGATAGAAAGCTTCGCAGTGTTCTACTGACTCATCACAATAATGCTACAGCTATTAAGGAGAATGCCTGGTGGAGAAATGCTATATTACTACCATATGCTAATAGAATTGATGGGGTAAGGCTGTATCTAGACTCATAGTATGCTTGCATGAGCTAGCTAGCTAGCTTTAGCTGTATATTATAGCTTGCAAAAGCTTATTTCGAGCTAAATAGCTATAACCACTGCTATGTAGCTACATGGTGATCTTATTTTAGTTACTCTATCTTAAGCTACTTGAGATGCAGTTTAGGTCATTGCGGTTTGCTTTTTGATTAATTGCACTGCCTAAGGCATGTGATAAATGATGGGAGCTCATATCAGTAATGAGATTTTCAATTATGATTAATGATCCATTAGTGGTAGCAGTTAGTAGCATGGATCCATTATGTAATCGGATATTTCACATCTGTAAGATTTCTGGTAGTATATCAGATTTATTGATTGGTTAATTTGATCCATAGCATAGCTATATAGCTAGCTAGAGGGATTCTCCACAGGCACATGCTCCTACTAGTTTTTGAAGCTATAGCTAGCTATAGCTACATATAGCTACATATAGCTATATGTAGCTATATGTAGCTACAGTTTCAATGAGTAGCTATATAGTGATAGCTACCTAGCTAGTAGTTTTGTAACATTCATGCATGCACTGATACTATGATGGATATAGCTTAAACATACGTATACGACCAGGCCTGACAAAACCAGTCTTATGTACATAAAATGCACCTATATTCATATCATGGTACCTATATCTCTTTTTCTGTGTGTGCTATTCAAAATCTGTAAGTTTTATTATATTCCTTAGGAAATTATGCATAGCTAGCTACTTATAGTTGTAGACTGATAGCGGCTAGCTAAATATAGCTACCAATATAATAATGATAACTATCATGTTGTTGCTGTAGGGAAAGTATTCATTTTATAATGGGTCATATCAGCTGCCAATCAATGACATTGACAACAACAATGCCATGCATGGATTCCTTGAAAGCAAAGTAATGAAAGTTGAAAACCAAAACATCAGTTGGAAGAGTGCTGTTGTGGCACTTAGTTATCAATTTGACGGTAAAGATCAAGGCTATCCCTTTTATCCACTAGTTGAAATAACTTACACACTAAGTAGAAAAGGACTTGATATCAGCTTCACTGTTACTAATTCTGACAAAACTTATCCCATGCTCTTCTACGTTGGGTGGCATCCTTATTTCAGGTGTTCTGTGTATGAATCAGTGATCACATTTGACAAATGCACGAGGTGGGCTCATGTGCAGTTAAACAGCCGTGCCATTCCAACTGGAGTTACTAGTGAATTTAAGGGCTTTGATGGCAGTACACCTATTGGAGGATCGGCAACTAATCCCACTCATTATGATGATGCTTATAAAGCCATTGGCAGGAATGATACCACATGTTCAATGTTTAAGATGTCACTATATGATCCGGCCACTGATCAAACAGTTGTTCTTTATCAAGATAGTAGTTTTCCATTCCTGCAAGTGTTCACTGGGATTGTCAATGGAACTGGTGAAGATGCTGTGGCTATTGAACCAATGTCGGCCATGACTGATTCCTTCAATAATCACGATCATCTTGAGATTTTAAGTGGTGGTGAAATCTGGAAAGGATCATTTGGAGTTTATGTAGAATAGCTAGTTGTATAGATAGCTAGCTAAAATGACAGACTAAACACATTTAATTTTCATATTAGCATTTTGGTTAACATGATAGCTACTACTGGTCAACATAAAGCAAATATATTTTTTGTATCATAATCATTAGTGAACTCATATGAACATCTTACGTATATATAATAATTATAAGCAAACATGCATGTATATACGTATATATATATATACACTTAATTCATTGAAAGATAGTTTCTACTCAGAACTCCATGCATGAGGTAGCTACGTATGTAACACATTAAACGGGTCATTCTAGAGGTGTTCATAATTGGTTGGTGGATTTTGAAAAATAAAGGGCACTAAATAAACAACTGATTGTGGTACTGATATAGCTAATTTGGGCCAGTCATTAATGAAAATTTCAATCAACAGTGGTCCTAAAATGTTGCCGTGGTGATCTAACAATACACAAATCATATACAGCTGATAATCAATCACCTATCAGAGATAGCTAGCTTATATATTGGGCTAGTCTTTTGTATAGGATTGATACGTAGCTATAGCTATTTGTAAACTGATTTGTTGGACGGTTACAAGAAATTTTTGAGTAGCTAGTTTAGTTTTGCCCAGGAAGCCACCTAATAGTGTTTTATGAAGCTTAAAAGGTTTAAGCTAAGTTAATGTTGAAGCCACTGCTGGGCTATATGCCAAGTTAGGATTAACGCATGCGCGCTGGCTACACGAGTGAACGTTAAGAGTTGAACGGAAGAGCATCCTTTAGAATCTTCAAGTTTCCTTGGCGTTCTTTAGGCGTAGTTTTCTTTAAGTGTTGCACGCGTCCGCGGCCAGAAAGTTTTATCATGCCGAAGACCCGAAGAAAGTCCAGAGCCAGCACCAACGCCGGCAGTCGTTCGTCGAATCGCAGTGGAGCCCTATCTCCTACTACCTCTACCCAACAAGACCCTTCTGTTGTGACGACCACCACCGTCTCCACTCAACAGCAGGTGCCTATTACAACTACCGTCCCCACTCAACAGCAGGTTGCTAGACCACTCACGTTAAATGACGTTTCACTCATACCATCCGTATTCCAAATTACTATAAAGGAATCAAAAATCGACCCTTTCAGAAGGGGTATTCGAGTATTCTTAGGTAAAACTGATACAGCTATCTGTCCAGTCCAAGCCATCATACACTACCTCACCTTTCGTGGAACTACTCCAGGCCCCCTGTTTATTACTGCCAACCGTAAACCCCTCACCAGACAGATCTTTGCCACGTCTCTGTCAGGCCTGCTTAAGGATGCAGGACTCCCTGTCGCTCAGTACAACACGCACAGTCTTCGAATCGGTGCTGCAACCACTGCCATGTCAGCTGGTATTTCAGATGCTCATGTAAAAATGCTTGGCCGGTGGAAAAGTGACGCTTATCAGTTATACGTTAGGACTCCACCCTCGGAGTTAGCCTCATTTTCAAAGATACTTGCTTCCAAGGGATAATGATACAGCAAGCTTCCAGCATATATCTTTCACTGCACATGCTTGCTAGCTACTTTACGATTGAAATAAAAGACCAATACTTCAGTTAATTATGTACGCTGTTAGTTCACTTTGATACTCTGTATACACTCCATGCTATTTTTACTCACCTTGTTGATAATAGACCAGTACACATTGTTTGATACATTATAGATTTACTTTAAAACAAAAATTTATATATAATGTCGCTTGGGGGGAAATTCATGTCATCAGACATGACTTTCTGTGGCTCCAAATCTATTACACCTTAAGTCAATAGATTTCTCCCCCAAGCTTAGTATACATGTAGCTGAATTCTAAAGGGAAGCATGAAATGGCACATATTAATACAGGTTGTACTTATAAGTATTCATGTCCGAAGCTCTGCACACCTACCACAACCCAACCACCATCAATGATGGGTTGGTGAGATTTGTAGTACATGTGTTATTTCTGTGGTCAGCGAACAACATTAAATGAAGCTTAAAAGGTTTAAATGCTATTAACTATGCCATTATATGCTGTTAACTAGATATGCCATTATATGCTGTTAACTATGCCATTTTAAGTTATTTGGTTACATATCTTTAATACAGTTAACTATGCCATCTAAGTTACTTAATTAATTACCTATGCTTTTATCTATGCCAATACTAGTATCCTTGCCACTGCATCTAAACCTTTCACATTTAAGTTGAAATTATTATGCCCTTAACTATGCAACTGAATGAAATTGTTAACTATGCACTTGACATTGTAACTACTTAGATACCCGTGTAACTAGCTTATCATTATACTGTCAACTGCCAGATTTATGCACTGATTCAAATACACTTTGAGTTATAGCAATATCACTCCAGTGGGGATCCCAGGAAAGGAGGATGGGTGGGTGGGAAGATTCTAAAGGATGCTCTTCCGTTCAACTCTTAACGTTCACTCGTGTAGCCAGCGCACCGGCATGCGTTAATCCTAAATATAGCCCAGCAGTGGCTTCAACATTAACTTAGCATAATGGCATAGTTAATAGCATATAATGGCATAGTTAACAGCATATAATGGCATCGTTAACAGCATAATTATAATGGTATCATTAACTTCAGTCACACAGAGCATAGCTATAATATAGTGGCACAATAAGTAAAGTATTATACAGTTAGCCATGTTGCATAGAGAAGTTTGTGTCCCTCTCCATTCCTGGTTATTTTTCTGGGAATGTGATAGTGCAGAGCTTCAGTAGGTCTCCAAATCTATTAGCTACACCTTAAGTCAATAGATTTCTCCCCCAAGCTTAGTATGTAGCTGAATTCTAAATTAAGGGAAGCATGAAACGGCACATATTAATACAGATTATACTTATAAGTATTCATGTCCGAAGCTCTGCACACCTACCACAACCCAACCACTATCAATGATGGGTTGGTGAGATTTGTAGTACATGTGTTATTTCTGTGGTCAGCGAACAACATTAAATTGTTTTAATGGAAAAAGTCATATTGGATCACCTCTAGGTCATAATGATGTTTCAAGATAGGGTCCGGACCCAAGCTATTTGTCACTTATCCTCAACTCAAGTAGTATTAATAGCTACATATACGTAGCAGGCTACTGGCAATATTCCTATATACTCAATGGTATATAGCTACCCATTGCATCATTCCTATTTACAAGTCTGGGGTCAAGACTTAAATTTAAACTTTATTGAGAAACAGCTACCAATTTAGTTTTATAGATCATCAAATTAGCTATCCTTTACAGAAAAACTGAATGCTTGATGGAAAGAAGAATAACAGTACAGTTGATGTATTATAACTATATGAACTTCAAAAAGGCTTTTGGCTCGGTATTCCACTCTGCACTGGAATATAGTAACTAGCTAAATTGCAGTCCTCAGTATGCATAATGGTGGAAAGGTATAATTATTGGCTATATAGCATTTAACTGATTTTTGTCACACCTATCAGAAAAACTATTATTACTATCGTCCTGACTGAAATTTTTATCAGACATTTACATATTATTAAAAGTGGACCACTTTAAAGGATTTGTATGGCAACCTTATGATGAATTTCATTGATCCCAGGTCAGTGCTTTAACTGAAACTAATGTCATTAATAAAATGTTAATAATACTTGAATATCTTGTAAAAATTAAATGTGATAACAAGGAGGTGTAGCTGCATGATTGTGCATGTTGTGGTCTTTCAAGAATACCATAATAATTATTGCTATTATTATTATTAGCTAACTCTGAAGATCGTTAGTTGCTTCAATGTACGTAGTACGTAGTTTGTGCATAATTATAGCTATAATTCAGTGTTGCATTGAACCATGCATGGAGGTTACTGATGTTTGGGTATAATAGATTGGATGCTCTGAAAATAGCCAAGTCATTCAACCCCAATCGCTTGTCAAGGACAATTTCTATTTATGTAAACAAATTGTTCATATACGTAGCTAGCTACCTACACTAACAACTTTGACATTATATATAGCTAGCTATCACGTAGTTTATCCGACTGTCATTCACCACGCTAATGCGTTTGGCAATTAATTTTACATACGTATATCACGTGATTCCATACGTATATCACGTGCTTCCATAATCCGCCCCTCCTACACTCTCGGTTCACATTTCTAATCAAGTCATACTCGGTCTATAAGAAACTGAATTCGAAGATGCTGAATGCATTTGTAGTTTACATTGTAATGACGCTGGGAACAGCTCACAGTGCTGCTGTGTTGGATACCGTACCCATGGCGAAGTTCACTGTTGAAGAAGATTTACGTGCCGGCCGTGTAACCGCTGTCGGGCCTGATGCAAGGTATGCCATCGAAGATGTTAAAGTTGGAGATTTACAGACTAAAGTACTCAAGAATACGGAAACTGGAGAATACGTTCAAATTGTCACCGATTTGGGTGGACGAGTAGAGGAATTAGTACTACGAGGTTCAGGCAGAAAGCTTCGCAGTGTTCTACTGACTCATCACAATAATGCTACAGCTATTAAGGAGAGAATCTGGTGGAAAAATGCTATATTATTACCATATGCTAATAGAATTAATGGGGTAAGGCATAACTATAGAGTGTATGGATAGCGGCCATGCAGCTAGCTATAAGCCTGCAATCAGCGTGACCCGGGCTGCAAAACAGGTCTTATCTGCACAACTAATCTTATGACTTTGAAAAATTGTAACTTAGCCTGTACCCAGATAGATCAGTAGCTATGCATATAAATTTGAAGCAAGGGAGACTCAGGACTGTAAATTATGCAAGTTTGATATTGGCTATAGCTATGCATGTCGACTCAATAAATGTGTCACAGTATAGCTAGTTGGATATGCGGCAGATTCTGTTTTTGCACTCAGTCACATTTAAAGACTGCATGTATAGGCATTTGAACATCTGACACTATTCAGTGCTACTTTGGCAGTTTGTCAGTTTCACTGACATGAATGCCGGGTTTTTAAGTAGCTAGGACACACATGCACACAGCTATCAGCTTCCTGGATAAAGCAATTTCAAGAAACCATGCCTACAAGCACTGGCGGCCTTCAACCAAAGGCTGCATGGTTTAACAATCCTAACAGAGTATCCAAGTTTGTATTACTGCCGAGTAATCCACTATTCTACAGCTTCTCGTTAGCTAGGTTTAGTTTATGTGCCTAAAGCCGGCCAAATTGGTGGCTATGATTCTGCAGGTTACCATTTGATACGTATGAAATTCATACTTTGCTTTATTTTATGCATATGATGTTAAAACAGAAATTACACAAACAAGAGTACATTTAATTTAACTATAGCTAGCTATATTTTAAAGGTATCGAATACTTCAAAATGGTTACAGTGACATCAGCTGCATGGTTATACCACTCTGATACAACCAGACCCTTTCCACACAGGACGTTATTGCTTACAGTTTAAACACCCATCTGCTGAAAAGGTCTAGTGACTTGACTGTCAAGATCTTGTGTTTCAGGTCCCTAGGGGCTTTCCAGCTTGGTGAGTATTAAATGGCAGTGGCCTTAAGAAACCATCACAATAAGTGTCAACAAAAAATTCACCATGCATACGAAGCAGCTGTGTGATGACAATAGCGAGAGTCCATTAACTCTTTTTGTATGACTGTTTCAGTAACACCCACTAAGCCACTGGTGATCTGATCTTGATGGTTGAATCACAGATCCTTATATATGTACATGTCCTGCACAGAGAGGGTCTGGCTATGACAAATTACCATACAATGCATGGGTATAGCTTGTGATGAGCAATTTTTGTGAACCATCAAATTTTCCATCCAGTAGTAATATTTGCTATTATAAAAGTTAAACCCTGGTCATGGGATGTGATGCATCATGTGATCATGTATATCATCATGTATGTTGCATGTATGGTGGAATCTACAGTTGAATCTCTTTCACAATTGACTTTGATACCACGTTTACATGAAAGTACTAGCTACCTATGGTTTGTAATTATAATTGCTATTGGAGAAGCCTGAAGAGTTGTTTTGCCGCCATGTCATATACTGTATGGATTATCTACTATCATAATATTTTATTATTATACTACTTACGTAGGTGTATATATAGCTATGTGGTTTTGTTTGTTTACTTTCAATAGCAAATAGTAATGGATAATGGTTAAAACGTAGTAGCTCTTTACAGTCCAGATAGTTTAAATATATTACCCATTGGCATAGCACCAATATGTAGTTAGCTAATGAGTTATAGTTAATTATATGCATAACTATCATTTTCTCCAATACATATACAGCTGTATGTATAATCAGTATAGCTAGCTAGCCTTAGGAACTTTGTATGTAAAAAGCATGCATAGCATACATGTCTGTATGATTAGCTATATCATGTGATGTAAATTCCTATTGTTGCTGTAGGGAAAGTACTCATTTTATAATGGGTCATATCAGCTGCCAATCAATGATGCTGTCAACAATGATGCATTGCATGGACTTCTGGAAAACAAAACAATGAAAGTTGAAAATCAGATGACTAATATAGAGAGTGCTGTTGTGGTACTAAGTTATCAATTTGACGGTAAAGATCAAGGCTATCCCTTTTATCCACTAGTTGAAATAACTTACACACTAAGTAGAAAAGGACTTGATATCAGCTTCACTGTTACTAATTCTGACAAAACTTATCCCATGCTCTTCTACGTTGGGTGGCATCCTTATTTCAGGTGTTCTGTGTATGAATCAGTGATCACATTTGACAAATGCACAAGGTGGGCTCATGTGCAGTTAAACAGCCGTGCCATTCCAACTGGAGTTACTAGTGAATTTAAGGGCTTTGATGGCAGTACACCTATTGGAGGATCGGCAACTAATCCCACTCATTATGATGATGCTTATAAAGCCATTGGCAGGAATGATACCACATGTTCAGTGTTCAAGACGTCACTATATGATCCTGTCACTGATCAAACAGTTGTTCTTTATCAAGATAGTAATTTTCCATTCCTGCAAGTGTTCACTGGAATTGTTAATGGAACTGGTGAAGATGCTGTGGCTATTGAACCAATGTCGGCCATGATCGATTCCTTCAATAATCACGATCATCTTCAGATTTTGAGTGGTGGTGAAATCTGGAAAGGATCTTTTGGAGTTTATGTAGAATAGCTAGTTGTTGCTATGTATAATGACAGACTAAACATTAAGTTATTGCACACATTAAGAACTTTTACTGAGCTTTTACCTTGCATATAGCTATATAACTGTGTAACTATAGCTACTTTGAGCAAAGCATACCGTGTAGCTATACATATAATAATTCATATTCATACATAACAGTACTGCAAGTCTGCAACTGGCATTTATGGTATACTTTACATTTAGCTTTCTAAATCGTAGCTAGCTAGCTAGCTACATGTTTTTACTTTTAAACTTTTGGCAAGCTATATGCTTCTGATATAATCTGTTTTCTTATGCCAGGTCACATATAGTTGTGGATCTCTGAAGCAGGGGTCTGGGGTGCAGTCTCCCAGAAGCTATAGCGTGCTTTGTTAATACCTAAATCATATAGCTAGTTAGCTACGTGGCTATAGCTAAAGATTTAGAGCATAATTAAGTTAAAAGGGCTAACCAAAGTGGCATAAGTATGTAGTGGGTGAAACCTCTCAGTATATAGGTACAGCTATAAGCTTAGCCATGGAAACCAAATCAGGGAATCCAAAAAACTGATCTATTGGTATAAAAACCCACTAAAATGCACTATTTCTGTGTCATTTGTAGGACTGTGGTAATTTTTTGGCATTTTCAAGTAAATATTATGGGGTTTTGGTTATGTCACAGAAAACAGATCAACATACTCTAATAGAACAGTCAAAATTCTATTAAAGCAGCCAGACTATTATAATATAGAGCAGTCAAACTTTATGTGTTACTTTGGAAAACCAAAAGTGAAGGGTTTTTAACATATTTTTGTGAGGAACATTTGAGCATATTGCTGACAGATTTAAGGAAATTCTGAATAGATTCAGCCCTATAAATATATATAGCTAGCCATTTCACTACTTTACAAAATAAAACAACCTATTATGCATATAGCTATGTACATATTATGGATATATAATAATCTTAACTGAGTAAAATTGTGCGTACGCATGTCAAAGAATATGGTTTGTTACTACTATGCTTAGCCTCCTCCTCTCAGGAAGTTGTAGATCCACTTGTATAATTATATTGGTGTGCTTTAGCTAGAAAATCTTTCTTGCTTTTCCTCACTGTAGTTTACACTGCTGTGTTGTAGCTCTTATGGTGTAGTGTTATTATATGAAGACATCTAACCTAATGCTAACTATTAATGATACAAAACTTCAAAATATGTGCATTTACTAGCTACTGGTGCAGTTGCAACGTGTTAAGTTTGAAGAGCAAACATGTACGTAACAGAAGATTGAAAAAGAAACTATATCAAAATGTTGTTAACTGTGGATTGTAGAGATTACTACAGTTACTATAACAGTCATCGCTATGGGACATGACTACAGCTATTAATATTAATGGTAATTATTGGGTGATGCAATAAGTATAGAGGATTTTCAACATAAGCAATACATTCCTCGGTGGTAGAATTATCAACTTTCTCAACTGTAACGCAGTAAATCTCTTCCATTTCTTCTTGAAAAGCGGCAGCAGTAATTTCGTCCTCTGCTTTTTGAACTTGTTTTTTACCCGTTGTTAATCTTATATATTCACTGTCATCATGTGTGTGACAATGATAAGCAAATCTTGTGAGGTCAAAATAAGCCTTACCGCAAACACAACAGTAATGCACTTTTTTCCTGCGATGAGACAGGACATGAGCTGACTTATAATCACTTCTTGAAAATCGTTTCCTACATATGGGACAGACGTAAGGCTTGGCACCAGTATGAATACGTAAATGACGATATAGATGGGTAGATCGAATAAATTTACTGCTGCAATATATACACTGATATCTTCTTTTGCTTTTAAGTTCTGCTTCTTGACTTGCTTCATGCTTTTCAGAAATTTGCTCTTCATCATTTACATAATTATCAATTTTTGGTTTTAACTCTAATAGTCTAACTGGATCTGTAGCAACCATTTTCTTATGTTGCTTTTTTCTATTTGCTGTTTCAGATGAAGGTTGCACACTAAAGTCAAGTATGTCCTCCACGTTTTCAAAATCAATGACTAAATGCAAATCTTTTCCGTTAGCTACATTATGTGTCTCAATGAAAACACTATTTTCACTGGGTTCACTGGGTTCACTTTTGCTACTTGAAGGAAATGTTTCAGTATCCTGATGTTGCATCATTTTTAGCTATGTTAAGTGTAATGATAATATGAATGGTTTAAACTACATCATTTTAACAGTCAATAATGTCACTAGTTTCTATGAGTATAGGTTTATTGAATTTGCAAATTAGCTAAATACCCACATAACTTTTAAAAATCAAGACTCACGATAGTGAGTCGCGAGGCCAAGAAGAAGCAGCATACGCAACCACTGAGTGAGTTATTTACACGTAGCACCACACTGAAATTCGCAAACGCTCTAGCTAAGCCACCATGAAAGCTATCGCTTAGTTATCACAGACCCACAACGTTCTTACTATATAGAATCAATAAACCGAGAATGGAGGAAGTCGGCGCCACCATTCCTAAGTACCAGCCATTGCGAGTTTTATGGCGCCGTTCATGCGCCCACGTCCGACGAACCATCCCTTCCCGTCCAATTCGCCCATTACTCGAGAATTAGTACCTTCATTGTTTGAAGAATCAATAACCTGAAGTTCGTCGAAATCGATTCAGCCAGTCTTCTGATATGGCCTTATAAATCCTTCCTTCCTCAAAAAATTTTTTTGACGTGGCAATCGTTTTTTTCTTCTACTTTCTTTCATTTTCATCGCACACTTTTTCGTGGGCTTGCGGGAGCTCACGTGAATCCCGGAAGTTTTTTTCAAACTCTCTTTTTGTACATTCACTTGTTTGTCTAATAACTAACTCATTTTGTCATGGATTTCAGCTAAATTTGTATCAGCACTTCTCCCATGTATGCTCTACCTGTCATACTACTTTCAGCCTGAAGTAAACACTTGAATGTATTTGAGAAAGGCTATTACACTGCAGGTTGATAGTTGCCATAACTTGGACCTCCTTGAAATGATTTGCATAAACTTTCAGATATACAATCTATATTGATATATCACTCTGTAGTGAAAGTTTAAAAAAAATTGTAGGCTTGAGTTCTTCAAAACTCAGCTTCAAAGTTTAATTTACAATATTGTATGCTAAGCAAGTACAAGTTATGCCCATGCAGTACTTCTCTGTTGCTTGCTAGTAATAAAATCTGTTTCCAAAAAAGTGGTGATATGCTAAACAAAAACACCTTGGGTGTAAAAAAGTGCGAGGCCAATTAGAAGCAGCATTGCAAACAGGTGCAACCAAAAACTTTGATATCAGTTGAGGTCAAGAAGTTACTTATCAAAAATCTTTTTAACTACTTGAATGACATACAATAGTTTATAGCATATTTTCACAACTATGATTGCCTTTGTCACTTGGCCACCTTTTTCACACCATCATTATTAATAAAGGTGGCCAAGTGACAAAGGCAATCATAGTTGTGAAAATATGCTATAAACTATTGTATGTCATTCAAGTAGTTAAAAAGATTTTTGATAAGTAACTTCTTGGCCTCAACTGATATCAAAGTTTTTGGTTACACCTGTTTGCAATGCTGCTTCTAATTGGCCTCGCACTTTTTTACACCCAAGGTGTTTTTGTTTAGCTCAACTTTTACAAAAAATACTAAACTTGCTACGCAACTTCAAAATTCCCTAATATTAGTACTCACTAATAATAGTAAGCTTAATAAGGTACACACACAATTCATGTGATGTTCCTGTCAAATATGTATTTGCACCATACAATACAACATATGTTGTTGTTTTTGATACCATTATCCACACAGATGACAATGAGGTGACCTTACACCTTATTTTAGCTTTGCAGTGAAGTGACCTTACACCTCACACTACCTTATTATAGCTTTGCAGTGAGGTGACCTTACAACTCACAGTAACTTGTTTATCAATGGGGTGACTCATATTTATCCTTGCAGTGAGGTGGCCACAGGTCTCACACTTATCTTACTTTTTTATATTGAGGTGACCTTACACCTCACACTAACTTATTTTAGCTTTGAAGTGAGATGTCACTTTTTATAGTCGGTAGCCTTAGAGCGTACACAGCATTGCAGAGGTGACCTTAGACTGTTCACTATATTGAATAGAATGTGGACAATTCTAAGGTCTATCAGTATGCATAGTTTCACATCACCTGCATACCTTATGTTTTTAATAACTCCATAAGCATAATAAGAGGGTTGGGTGGGTAAGAGGATGCGCATGTGATCACTTGGTGCTCAAACTGTACCACTGATATTACATATATATGTGTATCGATACAGTATCACTGCCTAATGTACGTATCACGATATAGCAATATATTGATATATTGTTGCATCTCTAACCTGCTTACCTTATAACGACTCCATAGGTATAATAAGGGGGTTGGGTGGGTAAGAGTATCATTACATTAGGTCCTCCAACAATGATGCAGTTGTGCATGTAATCATAATAATCACTTGGCGCTCAAACTGGATACTATTGTCATATTACATAGCATAAACTGCCAATTATCGACCACTATAAAATCCGTATATTAACTCAATTATTATCATATACAGAAACTTATTGGCTTTTGTTTTAATATGTTAAGCCTGACGAAACTGTGTAACAGAAATATATGTTACCAAGGACCAGTATAAGAATGTAATATATAGCCTATTTAGGCAGTAGTTCTTCGGGTTCTCCACTGGCACAACATGCCATCTGTCAGAAGTGAAGCATGGAGGTAAATAAGTTGCTTCAGTGTGGGCTTTTACACTGTAAACAGTAGAAAGGATCCACTAGTTGAGCGATGGAGGTGCTATAATCTTGGAAGTGAAGGCGGCAATTAACAATGGCAAAACTTGAAGTACAGCGACAATGGAACCTTTTTATCAAAAGAAACCATCTGGAGAATGTTCTGCTGGGTACCATGGATTATAGTGATAGTCATTCTTATCCTTGGCGATTTATTTACTGTGTAAAATACTTAAATATAGTTTTTGTTTTGCTCATAAACCTATTATTACACTCGCGAATTTAATGAATCTTTGCATGAAGATGGCTGAACCCTTGGGGTGTCACGTGATGTACCTTTGAAGGTGTTAGAGTGATCATGTGTATATGAACAGCCACGTTATACAGAAGTGTCCATAATTGGACTATGGTAAATGTACATGTGGTCCATAATACGTAGAGGTAGTCAATAACTGGCAATTTGTATGCGCTACTTCAACAGCGCACTGTCGGTAATCAAGTCATCGCACATGACTCAAGTTTTCATCAGACGAAGAGGATGGATACTGAAGTAGTTCGTGAAAACTAGAAGTTTATCGGCCATTCCTGTAGGAAGTTACAAGTAATAGTTGTAACATGGGCACGAGGGATTTGCCTGATATGTATGCCCGAAGCCCGAGGGCCGCAGGCCCGAGGGCTGAGGGCATACATATTAGGTAAATCACGAGTGCACATGTTACAAGTAATATGTAACACTTCCGGCACTCTAAAAATTTGCCCAAACTTGATGTCGATATTTCCGCCTCTTTATATAGTAACGGGTACTCGTTGTGATTGTGGGACTCTATTTCATCGTTGTCATGACGTTCTTGCATGGTAGTGCTGGTAATTGTGGGTTTACCACAACTTTTTATTAAGCTGCAGGACTTATAAATGGGCAAAAATCGCGTTTAATTGCTGATAAACTAATGGTGAGTGTGTTACAAATAGAGTAGATTAATGTAGATACATTAAGTCACACAGTAAATAGATTATTTTTATCACGTGAGAAACTCACCTCAAATGGCATTTTTTGGCTTATATCGGCTTCTAAACTTCCATGGATACGAAAACAAACATTTTAAGACTAGTAACAAAGTATATATTTCAACTACAAATAAAGATTAATTTAGAAAACTAAAAGCCACAATCGATATTACATTTATGCGCCTATATAAAGAGCTCTAGTGATGCACCAACTTATCGATCAAAGGGTAGATCAAAGAGTTCAAAGGAAAGATTTTCCCGGGATACAACTAGATGTACACCGGTGTACATCTAGTTGTATCCCGGGAAAATCTTTCCTTTGAACTCTTTGATCTGCTTTTTGATCATGTACACTGGTGTACACTAGATGTGAAGGAGAATAGGGATACATGGCTTATGTATCCCTGTAGATTCCTTTGATCTGAGGTGTGAAAGTGTTACATTGAGAAATGTAAACTTGGTCCATAATTGGCAGTTTACGCTATATACGTAATCATGAAGACCAACAAGATGTTATACGGAATTCAGAAATGCAGACTAACCACATTTAGTAATAGGAACACACTGCAGTGTATAGTGTAGCCACACAAATAAAATGGATTTTAATCATCAGAAATAACAAAAGCACCTAAACTGTATATAGTGCATTTTTAAAATTCATGATGTAATGAATAATGAAGGCAGTGAGGTAATAAGCAAAAGCCTAAACAATGAATTAACACTTTTTATTTATGATAATTATATAATTATCCCTTTGAAGACCAAGAGCCACTACAGTGGCTTTTTATGCATGCCTCTATTTAAACTGTCTTAGTCCTATAAATCATTCATGCTATAGAAATATTTATAACACCATGTTACTCACTATAAAATTCTGGTACTTTCTTTGATGCTTCCATTAAAAACCATAGCAACGTGTGTTACCCGGACTCTGTAAATTGCGTGTTAAAGAAATGGAAGTAAAAACTGCTGTGAAATGCAAGGCAAGCCTTTCCCTATAGACAAGAAAATTAGGATGGTTAGTAAGACAGGCAAGTTTGAGGCAATTTCCGCATGAAATGTAGGAGTTTATGTTTGAAGTGTTTAAAGGGCTTCACTTTGATGAGAGACTTCTCGCCATTTGGCCACTGTGGCAATAGAGGAATTAAAATAACCTTTCAAAATCAAGTAGGTCAGAGTTTTCGCATGGCCTACGATATTTTACCTTTCAACTCAATGCCATTAGTAGCTAAGTTGTGGCCTTAAGGATAAAGCTGGCTGGGGGGCCCATAACAAATGTGTGAACTGGGATTCCAAACCTATACGAAGCAATGCACCTTTTTGTTAGAATCCGGCATCGGAGTTTGAAGAGTGTGTCTTCACTATCGACTGAGTTATTCCCAAAAAACCTCTGCGTGGGTGATGTAGAGTTAGTATATAGATTATGTAGGGTGCGCATTTAAATCCATTAGAATTGTGTCATAGAGATTGTAAGGTTTCATATAATGGGGCACCTGCTGTCGTTAATGGTCACTCATTATGTGAAAAATCTAGACCATATTCTAGTGCTAATGAGTCTTACAGCAGGCTGGCAGTCAGACAAAATACCAGTAGATTTGAAAATTTTCTATAGATCCTATTGTAGCATTTTCATGATGCTTGATGAAGGTACAGTGCTAATATAGCTAGTGCAGGTACCAATGCATTTCACTCCATTTTCTTGGGAAAAATTTATTGTGAGGCATGTTTTTGAGGTACATAAAATTTGGATGCTATGCTTTTCATGTCGATTCCTACTATTAAGTATATTACAGGGCCATGGGAATAGGTCTGACCTGTACAACCATAGCTGTACAGGTTTTGAAAGTCAGTTTTAAATTTAATATTATACATTTTAATGGTGAATGAAGACAATCGATAAAAAGTCAATTTTACAGTGTACATTCTACAGCATTGCTTCAACCATCCAATTCACCTGATATTGGAGGTAAACACACATAGCCAACCTGACAATATCGTCATTAATTCCCAAAACAATCGTTCGGGAAGGGTATATCGCTCGTTACAAGCTGTTGATCAATGGTGGTGGTTGCATTACCAATTCTTCAGAGACTTTTTGCATTCTGATTACCTGTATATATAAGTAGGCAATTAAGACAGGGAAAATGAAGTTAAGTGGAAGTACAAAAGATTCTTCGTTTAGTTTTCAATGGTTTTCACAGCCAGAAAGTAGCCGGCCATCAGATGCTTAAACATGCATGAACAAACATCTACACACAAGACAGCCATGGAATTGTTGCTCTCAGATTTAATCTCAGAGGGTAAAAACTCTCAAAATTTCTGGGGTATGCCCCAGATTCCCTAGTGTTTCAATGCTCTCCTTGGCTCCCTATCACAAATTTTGAGATCCTACATCTATCTGTACTGCTTCAACAATTTCACAATAGGTGTATAAGTCAAATTTCCTTCCTATGACCCTGTCTTAATAAAATGAAAATTGAATAGGAGTAGTGATTAGTGATTATCAATATGTCTTGAAGGAAGTGATGTTTGGAATGGGGTAGTAATAGGTATACAAAGAGTAGCTATTCTTTTTGCTAGCCTCTCCTCTCTCAAGAAAGTGTACTCTGTAAAGGTTGATGATCACATGATCACCATATCAATATTTTGAAGCGTACATACAATTTTATTCCCTCTCCTTTAACGTAGCGTATTCTTTGTACACTTGTGAATGACCCTGATTAACCCTATAAATATGGAATCTGTATGTCTTTTCTAACAAAACGCTATAATGTTAGTATCTGCCTAATGAATGTGTAGAAGTGGCAAGAAGGCAAAGTACATTAGATTTTATATACATCACATACATATTTGCCAGCATACATTGCCTTTGGTGATTGTTAATTTAATACCAGCAATGATATGTTTAGCCACAAAACTCCAGCTATATGTAATCATTTACTTGTAATTCATGCATGGTCAATAAAATAATCATACATTTTGTAATTATAATCTATCTAACAGTTAATAATAAGTATTTAACAAACCACTTACTTATTACTACAAATGGAGGGAGCATCAACATCAATTACTAATAAATATGAACATACCACAAACCAGTTATATAATTATGTATTTATATTGTATAGACTTCACTCCTTTACAAACATACCATCAATTAGTGGAAGCTGAGACTAATTATCCATGTTCAGTAGAGACAAGAATATTTAGCACTATCTAATGTACAACCACAACATCACAACTATAGGCTACAACTTAAAATAATAATAAAGAACTCACTACAATAACAGGACAATAACAGGAAATCTGAATGGCAAAGGTGGCCTAGTATAGATACGTAGTTATGGTCACACCTTTAAACTGAACATCATATGTATCATACCAGAAATTTCTGAGTCATTCCTCCAATAAATTATTTACAAATGACAAAACAAAAAGTGCTAACAAATGAACATCAAGCATCTCAGCCTCACAGTAAAGTATGTAATACAAGTAGATTTGTAATTCTATCAATAGTCAGCCTTACATTGTCATATTTTATATATCAATATTTCAGCCATTGTCATTCGTGCATACTCCAGTTAAGCCCTACTGATCTAATGCTGGCTGGTATTAAACAGTTATCTGAACATAGTACAGTATATCGGTGCTTCACATATATCTCTAATTTTCAACTGACTCATTATAGGAACTTTTGTTGCAATGTTTCAACCTATTGTTTGCTAAGGCTTCCCTAATGGCTTAGGTGCTAATGGGCTTAATTAATGACTTAATAGTGTAATAGCTAGGAGGGATTTGCCTGATCTGTTCCCTAAAGCCATATACATATACTGTATACTCTACTGACTCTTCCATAGATTAAATTTTCCACGAAAGCCAAGCACCACTAATTGTCATGATAACCACACCTACCCTAGTTTTCTTACCAATTATTCAAGTAACTTATCATGTATAAGTGTTTAACCAAACCACAAATATCTACATACATACATAGGATAATAACCTAAAATATAGGGTATAATTTTGTCTATAGATAAAATTATGTCTATACTTTATTGGCAGCAACACTGAACTTGATCTGAGATGGTAACTGATGACTTAGTGAGTCATTGAGCAGAGGTGGATGACCTAGAGTTTAATTAAACATTTGTTTTATTTTCTCACTGTAGCTCCAGCACTTTGCTTAGTCTCGCGTGGCCAGACCACTAATTCTTTACAGGGCGTTGTTGCTTGCAGTATAAAAAAATAGGGTCTGGCACACTTCCAATACCAAAGTTGTCTTTAGCACCCACCCAAACTCTAGAGGTGTTAATGAATTCCTGGACATTTGCTATTTAACCGCACCTTTCTATGTCACTCTGATACAACTATTTCAAGCGGTAATATCGGCTTGAAGGAAGTGGCCTGTGGCACTCGAGATCATTTGTTGGCGAATGTTGAGGAAACTTCGATTATCTGAAGTGAGAGAATGAGTGAAAAGGAAACTATGATACCTCATGCGGCTCAGCAACTATTACCAAAGAGAATCGAAGCTTCCTCAATATTCGCCAGCAAATGATCTCGGGCACCACATGGCCACTTCCTTCAAGCTGATATTACCACTTGAAATGGTTGTATCAGAGTGACACAGAAAGGTATAAATGCCCAGAAATTCATTAACACCTCCAGAGTTTGGGTGGGTGCTAAAGTACTGTATTTCATGAGCGCTTATACTGCAAGCGATGATGTCCTGTAAAAAAATTGTGGTCTGGCCACGTGAGACTACACTTTGCTATGTACAATAGGACGAAAAGCATATTTACATGATCACATGATCATCTTAGTTTCTCATAGCTATCTTACATATATACGTACGTACTAAACAACATACAAAATCAAACAAAAGATTACAGCCATTCCTGTGGAGCCATGTTGGCTGTTATACAGCTGAAAATACTTTCGATTATTTTTCATAACAGCCACCATCTCTTTTTACAAATCAGCTTATCTACTTGTCTAGATTATGCTTAAAAAGTAACCCATTTGACTTGGATAATCCAGGTCAATTTTTCAATGTTGCTTTTTATGTGGTGACCCTTAATTGTATTCCCCCAAACTGATCTTCTTGTGACTAGATTAGTAAGTTGCGATTTCGTTGCTTGAGAAATCACTATTTGTGAGCTACGTAGCTACTACTTATGATTGTTAACAAAGCTGACTGTACAACATAACAAAAGAACATATGGCACAGCATGACAAAGAACATATGGTACAATTATATTTAGCTAATTAGTACTATAATCTGCTACAAACCAACCTAATTGCACAGACAGAAATCTATTATATTATTAACAGTGTTTCTATGGGCTCTCCAAACTTATAGTACTAGCCCAAACCTTTTAGATAAATAAAGTGAATTGACTGTAAAGATATCACTGCATAGACAGCATAAAATGTTAGCTTATTGGATTATTGTTTTTATGATGTAATGGGTCATTTGAAATTCACCAACATTATGGTATGTAGCTATGTATAACCTACAGATCAAAAAATCAACAAAATGACTGCCACTTGGTTCTCTGTATATGCTACAGAGCAACAAATATGTAGAAAGAGTTTACTGAATTACTCTAATAATTTCCAGTGGTAAACCCATTCTCTATATGTTTCATAAAGATGTCGTATAGCTATCAGCCGAAGTATACTGCCACCACGTATTTCTCACTCACTCTAATTGTTGCCAATCATCACATGTGTACAGGATACACACATACATACGTATGCCTATACAACATCTTCTAAGGTGTATCACATGACATCTTAAGTGTCAAATTATTTACAACTAAATTTGTAGCTATATGCAAAACAAACAATAATAACTACACCATGTTTTTAAGCTAATTCACACAGTTAACGAATTGATATGGGTATGAAAGCCAACACTGACAAAGGTTCAGGTTATCCACTATAAATGAATATTCTCCAAGTGGTTTCTGTGGCTTCCCCGGTAGTAAATTGTTAGTAGCAGCCTTCACTCCCAAGATAATAACATTTTCAGTGATCCAACCGGTCCATTCTTTCACAGTTGTCAGTGGACCGTCACAGAGAGAGACTACAGAAGTGTAGCTACTTTAATTTTACCTTCACACTTCACGTTTCCCAAGGTACGTAGCTAGCGTACAAACCTTTGCATGACTTTCAGATTATGGACCATACATGATACCTTCTAAACTCTTCCTTGATGACTTAGCTGCATTCCTGTTATCATGCACACTAACCAATGAATACGTAGGTGTTTACAAATACCTGAATATGACAATCAGTATAAACGGAATAAAACACGGAAATTTTACAAGTCGATAGGTACCAGTTCGCCCACGCCAGTCGGAAGAATTTCCCCAGGAAATTCAATAGTCTTCAGATTATTATTATTATTATTATTATTATTATTATTATATTTAAACACACATTAGCTACAATAAAGGCAGGGTATTACAGCTAGTATAGAACAAACAAAACAAAATAAGTACATAACAAAATAAAATAACTAAATCAGTTAGTCAATTGGTAAAGGTAAGGAACACCATCGGTGATACCTAGGCACCTCCACTTCATGCGCGATCCACGCACACATAGAAGAGTGGCCCGCAGGATCGCAAATGACAGATTATTATTATTATTATTATTATTATTATTATATTAATAGGTTATGTAATTATAGCGGATACATATACGTAGCTACCCCGCTAGCTTGCACACAAAACTGACAAGTACGTCAACAATCTATGCATAGCATATACTGAATTGCAATTGCTTACCGGCACATTTAAAGATTCATCAAGGTCTTAGCTATCTGTTTGTCTCGAGGTTTGTCTCTGCATGTCACGGTCGGGACCATACTGTATAGTCAGGCCATAGCGAACTGAACCAGCTCTCAATCCCCGGGGGTGGTCTATAGATACCTAGCTTTCACCGCTGTGCCGGAAATGAAGTACATACGCCGTGTTCGCCGGTTACGGAATACTGAGACAAATCTTTTAATGAATGAGCCTTATTCCAAATGACGTCATCACATTATGCTTGTTGGGGGACTCTAATATTTTCGAGTATTGAAACATATGGGAGAGATATTTTGCATTAGATTTTTCACGATCCAGAAAGAAGATAACAAAATTTAACACAGTTATGGCGATAGAAAGTACTGCCAAATATATTTAAGTGTTTTGACAACTTTTCAGGCTGAAAAATAAAATGTCTGCTTTTATCATGTATAATATAGCCACGGCTTACCTTATTACCATATTGGTTTTTGGCGAGCTTTACTCATTTCAAATGGCGAACAATGACTATTCACTACAAGCCTCCATTGATCACAATACTCGAAAATATTAGAGTCCCCCAACAAGCATAATGTGATGACGTCATTTGGAATAAGCCTGATTCTATTATGCGGCGGGAAGCAGGCGCTTGTAACCATGATAACTAACATCACGTGATTGTGAAATGTGTAATTAAGCGCATGATGAAAGAAGTCACAGGGGGATGAAGTCGCTGTAGGGTTTATAGGCTCACCAACCTTTTCATCAGACATTATTAAGCTTGTGAGTAACTATAATGGCATATATATTGTAGTTTTCATATTCATCAACTACAAGTTGTAGTTTAATAATTATTATTTTCTATATAATAAAGTAACTCACTATTTGTGTGGCAGCAGTAGTGGCATGGATGTATAATAGTAGTGGCATAGCACCATGGGTATAGCTGCAATGCTGCAATATATGAACACCTGGAAATTTTTATGATATTGTTTTACTGTTTATCAGTGCTGTTTATACTGTTGTTTGTCATACGTAGATAAACAATTATTATTGGTGTGAATTTGTTGTCAGTGGCATATCTATGTTGAAAAGTGTTTAACTTTTTTCAGCTATAGTGCAACATGGTAAATACATAAAATGGAGCATGAAACAAATAGTTACATATAATGACACTGCACACATTTGATAGATTGTAATTTGAATGTGTTGATGTATGGACAGGCAGTGAATGGAATTGTTAGCTACATTGGATCTTTACTGTCAGTGCCCCCTAACATGATGATGCCATCGACTACTCAGTAAAGATGCTTTTAACAATTAGGACATTCCAAATGAGAGTTTAGTTTTCTGTCCTACCATTTAAGCCAAAAGCATGTGGGCAGGCAGGTAGGTATTAGCTATGTAGCTAAGTATTATAGTATTATTTTCAGCTAAAGTGTATGAAAATTAATGAAATCTAATTCATAATACCAGCTACATAGCTCAGAGCATATGCGGTTAATGGACAGGAAAGTCTAATTTGGAATGGCCTTATTTCCATTGTATTATCATTGGTCAGTACATTTACTTTTGATCATGCTCTGATAAATTTGAAGTGGTTGATATATTATATACATATGTTGTATATGCATGTTTATAAGATCAAACCACAAAACGTCAATGTCCAGTAGATAGTCACAGAGCTGATGAAAAGTAAAATTATTGTAGAGCACATAATTTTACATACATAGCTATGGCAGCACACAGGAAAGTTTGGCAAGTTGTGTGATTTGCCAAACGCTGGAACCAGGGATCCGGAGCTAAGAGGGCTGGAGCCCCCTTCAAGTGGAAAGGGGGAGCTTAGCTCCTCTCAAAATCACAACATACTAGCAGTCAAATACTCTAATATAGAGCAATCATTTACCACAAGTTTTGTTACTCATAAACTAGAATATGTTACAACTTAAATATATTTACATGAGCCCCCTTAAAATAATATTGTTCCTCTGCCACTGGCTGGAACTACAGTATAGCCTAATTATTTCATTTCCTGGAATCATGAGTTTAGCAGCTTAGGGAATTTTTTGTGGATTACACAAATACAGCATCAAATTTGTACTGCATGACAAAATATTCAAAAATTGACAAAATTTCTCCCTCAAAATAGGTTGTATGGTATCTGCTGTTGAAGTAATTTTGCCACCAAAGTATATGCATGGCACTTCACGTCTTGTCACAAGTCTTATTAAATCCAAGCATATATAACAATACTTTGAAGTATGCTAAACTGTTAACATTTCAGTGCAATCACTCATCTATGCATATCATAATTGATACAACATCAAAACTATCACCCTTTGATTTGTGAAAGCAATACGTACATAAACATGGCTATGCATATCATCACAACTTTAACAGTACAAGAGAATAGGTAGACCCTACATAAGAGTGTTTTCATCATTGCTGAGTAGAGTGCAATTCAGCCTACATCTTGTCTTCTTCCGTCCCAATATCTGATGGCATCATCAGACCTGTGATCACTGATGGTTCTTCGGACTACAGATACTGCAACTGCATAGTCAGACAATTCCACTGGCTCACATTGCCTGTGTCCATACGTCAACACATTCAAATTACAATCTATCAAATGTGTGCAGTGTCATTATATGTAACTTTGTTTCATGCTCCATTTTATGTATTTACCATGCGCACTATAGCTGAAAAAAGTTAAACACTTTTCAACGTAGATATGCCATTGACAACAAATTCAGACCACTAATTATCTACATATGACAAACAACAATGTAAACAGCACTGATAAACAGTAAAACAGTATCATAAAAATTTCCAGGTGTTCATATATTGCAGCATTGCAGCTATACCCATGGTGCTATGCCACTACTATTATACATCCATGCCACTACTGCTGCCACACAAACAATGAGTTACTTTATTATATGGAGTTTAAATAGGATTTAAACTAAGTTAATGTTGGAGTGAACGTGCTAATGCCCATAGTCATATTAGTCACGAAAGTACATAGTTGACCACAATCACGAGTAGGTACTAAATAGAGTATTGCACGTGAGCGACTACATGTGCTCAGACCTGTCAGTCATTTCATTCCAGGATGGTTGAAATCTATCTTTTCGGAAGAGCTGTTATATTTTCCCGCAGGAGCTGTTATTCATCGTCCAGGTACGACAGCATGGAATATTTCCGTCGAAAGGCGACCTGCGTGAGCCCGCCCGACGTGTCGTCTCGTGTATCACTGAGCCAGGACCGGCCTCCCTGAAACCACGAATCTTTTCAAGGACTTTGTATACAGCTGTGAAGGGACCAATTCAACGCGCCGGTATGGAATTGATGTCCCTCCTTTTCGCACTTCGACGTCGTGGTGGAGGGTACTGGAATTCATCATAAAAGAGTGGCACAAGATTTCTATACATACGTACGACCGACCGACCGACCTACGTACCAGACAGTTGAGGTGGATTGCTAAGGCCATCAGACGCCCGCGCACCACCGTTTATCTTGACCTGTGCCTTCGTCCCAGTTACAGCACCAAGCAACGTGAACCGGATTGCCATTTTCAACTCATAAATCAGTGTCTCTGAGTGAGCTGCATTAGAAATACCCAGCGGGTGCCGTATGTTGTATATAATTTAAAAATAGTTATTGTATGTAGCTAGTAGTTATGCACGTATTCCACTGGTCTGCATGGTTCACACTTCCGAATCTGCCTCATAACTTTGTCAAGAAGGATATACTTATGGGGATAGTAGATTAACGTCATCTTATCATTGCCAAAAAATTTGAGATCATGCCAAACAGAATTTATGGCTGATTAATCATAGGCAAAAGTGGAAGTGTGGGCTGACATGTACGTATTATGCATGTGTAGATATATGGCTGGTTGTCGTAGTTTACTATACCTTGCTATACCTGGCATGGTATACGAGTACAAATTAATTTAATGGTGTTGTTCAGTGTTATTGTTGTTGTTGTTGTTGTATGAAGCCAAGACAAAGCTTATCAGGCCACTAGCTATATGCATGGGTTGATTACCAGTTTCCTATCTGCCACCTGCATGGTTTCACTAAGCTACAATGTTTTTCCCATAATTTAGTAGTATGCAAAAAAGACATACATTAATTTTAATCTTGGAATTCTAGTGTAAACACAGTGAACCATGCTAGCAGTTATGACCAATGCACTGTTTGCTAGATGATAAACTTTTTAGTAAATTGATTGGTATAGAGGTCAATTTTAAAAAAAAAAGTTCAATTTCTTAGTCTTTATAATGATGAGCAATTTCGTGTCAGTAAACAACCCATGCTTCACAGAATGTCAATTTCATGTCAGTAAACAACCAATGCAAGTCTTCACAGAATGTCAATTTTGTGTCAGTAAACAACCAATGCAAGGCAGTTCTGCATACCAGTGAACTTGAACATTCAGGCATTTATTTCCATAGCTGATATGTACTGGTTTGTATAGCTCAGATGTCACTCTATAAGCTTCCTTTGATCTGCTTACTAAAGCTTTGTGTATACATCATTGACATATTTCATGTTGCTGACAGGTAAAGTTACCATATATACTAGTGAAGGTACAGCGGCGAGTGCAATGCAGGAGGTGTGGCACGAGGGAGTGATTGAGAGGCTAATGTGGCACGAGGCACAGCCAAGTGTTATATTTGCCTCGAGACCGCGCCAGAGTGCCGTGGTGCACGAGCATAAGCCGGTTTTTAACTGGTTTATTTTATGGTATCTGGAATTCAAGTTTTACAATGGAAAGGTGTCAAGCTGGTAGTATTGTTAGTCCTAGTGTGCATCTATAATGACGTTCAAATGTACAATAGCCACGATAAGTATTAGGAGCTGGCAAAGAATCGATAGCTTTCAATTAAATAGTTTGGCTCACTGAGAGTGGTAAGTTGTAACTCTCATGCTCGCACTTTGTAAATGGTTTAGAGATCTGGGCTTCACTTATTAGTATGCTACTTCGTTTAATACACTACTTTATTGATATATATAAGCCGGAAAATTACTTACCTGATGGCCTCACATTTAACCAGCACTGTCACATTGCTATTATGCTAGGACCTGCAATGTTAACAGCTTGTCTACAGCTCCATGTACATATTTATGTAGGTGTTAACATGGGTAGGCGTTAACAAACAATTACCTCCTGACAGGAATGCTGTCTGGGTGTGTTGTGTCACAAGTGTGCTTTATTGAAATCAAAGGGATAATATAGAACAGTGCTTTATTGTGATCACAGGGATAATACAGCACACTGTGCACATTATGGAAAATATAGCATGCTTGTTAACTTTGACTTCATACAATAAATATTTGTGATTCATAAAGGTCAATAGGTACACAATGTCAAGTACATTACTAGTTATATTGTGCTATGCTGTACTCGAAACCACAAAATAGTGTTGTACCCGATTGCCAGATTTTATGAGTACACCAATATCCGATTATTTTACATTCCAGACAGCTGATATTTCAATCCGATACCAATTATCACAAACATACAATAAAACTTAAGATTCTGTCAAAATTAGCAAATCTATTGGTTCAGTTACAAGCACAAGGCTCTTAAATTATTTGATTCTAATCAACTGATATTGTAACCTTAAAAAATCTACTGATATTGATTGTCACAAAATTCTCCAATAATCTGCTGTTTCCAATTATGATCCGATTAATCAGTACGACACTACCACAAAACGTTTCATTTTTGGCCACTATTGCTACAGCTACCACACGTATGCACTGCGGTTTACCGTATGTACTGCATATTACAATTTCCAGTTTATGTGCCGAAGCAGTAGGTACCATGGTTCAGGTACTCTCATGTAAGGAAACATCCAGAATTGGAGGGACAGTACAGTGTTGCTAACTATTATGTGATAGTTTATCTCTCTTCTTCCTTGGGTGGAAAGGTTCTCAGGAACCTTTCTGTGGCCCTTTCACCCAAGGTTTGAGAAGGTCCTTCCTTAAGCAAAAGATTGTTAAATTTGTCGTAGGGTATAATGCCCCCTTTAATGAATGTAAAGAATTGCTTTTAGAGAACCCAAGCAGCTGGATCCCTGTGCACTTACCAAACCCCACCACAATCAACTAATTGGGTGGTAGCTACAGCCTCTGTAAACCAACAGATCCAGTGGGAGCAGCCAATTATAAGGTGAGCGAACAACATTAAATGGAGTTTAAATAGGATTTAAACTAAGTTAATGTTGGAGTGAACGTGCTAATGCCTATAGTCATATTAGTCACAAAAGTACATAGTTGACCACAATCACGAGTAAGTACTAAATAGAGTATTGCACGTGAGTGACTACATGTGCTCAGACCTGTCAGTCATTTCATTCCCCTCCCTCCCATACCCCTTTATCCTTCAACCATGGCTTATAGAAGAATTAAAACCTCACTGTGTACTCTGCAAAAAATCATTGTAATATGCATTAAACCAGCTGATTATTGACTGACTGCCTTCTTGTTTGACTCTTGACTTAAATTTGACCATGATCACGGGCACAAGTCCATGAAGTGTTAGACTAGGGTGTCGACTGCCTTCTTGTTTGACTCTTGACTTAAATTTGACCATGATCACGGGCACAAGTCCATGAAGTGTTAGACTAGGGTGTCACTTCCTTGACACTTCAAACTACATAATTATGTATGTTAATGGTGTTATATTAGTTAGCCACATGCCATGTCTTTTGTGCTGTTTTTTATACATAATTAATTAATGTTATTGCAGTTAGCAATGTGCATTGTGAAGTAAGGTAGCTATACCCATAATATAAGGTTATTATACTGCGATATGCTAATCCTCCGTTGTATCATTATGTGACCGGTATTTATAAGTCCCTAGCAATTACTACTTAAATACATGTATTAACTTACGCTGTAGTTATAGAGCAGTAATTTGGATCAAATGGTTTCTTGACATGTGTTAGCAAGTTGAGTGATGATGCAACGCAGGAAACTGTGCAGGTGTTAACTAGTGGATGCAATGCTATATGATGTATCAGCGAGTGGTGCAAGTGTAAGATGAGCAATCACTGAGCCATTGTGTATCAGCTAGCTATTAGTTTTGGTGTTACAACCATGCAGCGAGTGGGGCGGTTGTGCAACTCGAGCAGTAATGCAATTGTGGAAGATGAGCAATTATAGTGCTTAGCTAATTCTCCATTCCTAATAGTTGGGAATGTGAAAGCACAGGGGTCCATAGGTAGCTGCCTTTAATCATAGATATATATGTTTATCCCATTATATATTTTACTTTTATATACAAAAGAAAGTTATGAATAGTAATCTTTATGCCCTTTCACCCAAGGTTTGAGAAGGTCCTTCCTTAAGCAAAAGATTGTTAAATTTGTCGTAGGGTATAATGCCCCCTTTAATGAATGTAAAGAATTGCTTTTAGAGAACCCAAGCAGCTGGATCCCTGTGCACTTACCAAACCCCACCACAATCAACTGATTGGGTGGTAGCTACAGCCTCTGTAAACCAACAGATCCAGTGGGAGCAGCCAATTATAAGGTGAGCGAACAACATTAAATAGAAAATAAACTGCAACTTGTAATTGATGAATATGAAAGCTATAATATATACAATTATATGTATTAGTTAAAGCATTGCCGCGAGTGCTATACGTGAAATAAAGCACGAGGCGTGCGGCCGAGGTGCTTTATTAGCAACGAGGCCGCACGCCGAGTGCTTTATTTCGCGTATAGCACGAGCAAGGCAATGCTTTAACTGTTTTATAGAATTTTCAAGACTAATGCTTCGATACAAACGCGCTCGCTGGTTAATTTAAGCTTGCTTAACCGTCAGTGGTGGTAACCCGAGTAAGTTTATTCTATTATCACATCACTTACATGTCGGTGTTTTTAAACGAATCTTGCAGCTAGATCGTGTTCTCTCTCGTTTATATTTGTGTTGTATTAACAAGATAGTTGGTTTGTACAAGACGCCTTGAAATGAATTGGAAACAAAAAGCTAGCCGCATCGCGTTGTTTACAGCCTACTGGTATGTAACACATTCCAATGAGTTGTTTACTAAGGCGTTAAGAGTTCCATGCATAACTGTACTTTATAAGCTTTGAAGCACTGTTGGTGGTTAAATAAAGCACTCTTCACACCTTAACAGTGCTTTATGGAAAATAAAGTACACTTTTGCCCTTTGATCCTCCCACGCAAAATACTATAAATAATATTATAGGCTATTATAGTTACTCACAAGCTTAATAATGTCTGATGAAAAGGTTGGTGAGCCTATAAACCCTACAGCGACTTCATCCCCCTGTGACTTCTTCATCATGCGCTTAATATTAGCTAGCTAGCTAGCTAAGCATGGGAAAGGTAGCTATTATTAAAGTCATGGATTTTCATTTATTTATCTTGTAGCTATGCATCATCTGGCTCACATAATGAGCATTCAATAATGTGACCTTGAATGGTTACATATATAATATCCTCTAATAGAACAGTCATGGTTCAACACTTTATACTTTCATAGCTATATTAGTTCAGTTACAGAGCAGATATGATAATGCCCATATATAGCTATTCATAAACTTAGTAGCTATATAACTTAGCTATATAATTAGCTATGTATAAAATATATAGCTAGCTAGCTAGCTGAACTAAATTTATGAATGCCACAAATGAGTATAGTTACGTATAGCTACGTAAGTATATGTAGATAGACACTAATCGGCATCCTTGCAGTTAGCTATCAGTACTAGCTAATTTATGTAACACATATAGAGATAACATATAACATATACGTAGCTATATATGATCATGACATACATTATGATCATATAGCCATGTGATATGCCCATAGAAACCATTGCATATTATGAACTCTTGATCCCATTCATGGATTGTGGACACCATCTTACTCCTGATTGGTCAGTTACATGCAGTATACGTAGCTCTAACCTCCATCTCTATTTAGAAATACATAGAAAATATTTTTGCCCCCTTTTCATTAGGCATCTTTGATATTTACAAGTTTCAGGCAGTAACCAAGAAACTCTCACCTATAGACTTTAAAGACCATGATGAAGAATCTGCAGTGCATACCCAAAGGCCGTAGCAGAGAAGGAGGATTAGTAGAAAGACCCAATAACTAAAGAAAATGAAGCTGGCAACAATTATTCTGCAGCACTGCATGATTCCAAACAACAGGAGGGTCCATATAAACAAGAAACTACTGCTGAGGTATCACATCAACGATGACTAAGTATTGCCTGAAAAGGCAAAAAGCAAAGCATTTGGAGGGAAAAGAATATGTCAACATTTATTGTAGACAAACTAACTATGTACAATATTAGCTAAAATCACTGTGGCTATAAGCAACATTAACGTAGACTATATTTATGGTTGTGTTGTGGTTTGTTTGTTATGTGTTGATTATATTGTATTATATGAGATGAATCATAGCAGGTTAGCTACGTATATGTCACCACAGATAAATCAAAGAAGTAGTAACTGTACAAAAACTGTTTTATTATGCATAGCTATGTATAATCTTGGACTTCTAGATAGACTTTAAGTAATTTCACACATTAACAAATAAAGCGTTTAATTTAGAAATGAAGGTTCATGACTAATTTTAGAAAGGGCATTCTAGCTAGCTATATCTCTGATGTAACTTTTATAAAAATATAGCTAGCAACTTTATCTATTGCAACATTGTTATAGCTGCACTTTTCAATTTGAATATCAGGACAAAGCATATAATTGTGTAATATAAACTACTTTCATGTGTGTGACCACTTATACATAAATTGCTCTAGTATTGCATTACATTGACCCATGCAAAGAAACATTATATAATGTTTCTTTGGGTCAATGTAATGCAATACTATAGGGCAATTTATGTATAGCTAAGTGGTCACACACGTGAAAGTAGTTTATATTACACAATTATATGATATACATACGTAGCTATTTTATCACAGTTTTTGGAAAGTACAGCAACCTATGGCTATATATTACCCTTAGCTCTTGAATGTGTTCAAGCCAACTAGCTAGCTACCAGTTATAAACATTAGCACAATACAATTAGATTAGCCATCATACCAATGACATTACTTATTTCTGTTAGTTAGCTACGCAGGTATAGAGTCATGTTAAATAATTGAGACAAATACAGATCTCATATAAATGAATACCACTGTAGCTATAGCTATTAAATATTAAATACATACGTATAAATAATAAGTGCATATGTAGGTAGCTAAATGAGATATCTACAGAGCTACAGTATGTAGGTACTAATTGACACTCTTGCAGTTAGCTATTAGTACTATGCAATAAATAGAGATAACATACAACATATATTGCTAGCTATGTAGCTATATGACACAATAATATTGTGCATGATACAATATAGCTACTTATGTTATGTGCTTTGTGTGGGCCCATGCATATATAAACATTACTGGGCTATACTATATAGGGATGTACTATAGGCTAGTAAGACATTAATTCAGAAGGGTTCATATAGTCATAGCTATATAAGCTAAAGCAATAAAATTGCTACAATAAAAAAGTTTTAATCTGATGTGACCCATTCAGTAAAATAACAATACTTTATAATTACATATTCTGTCATCTAGTCAGTCCAAATACATATGTTTGTATGTCCTTGTAGGCTTGTTTGTTTAAACTGTATTCTAGCTGATCATGGGATCAATCAAAGAATTACGTACATAAAGTTATATAGTGGTAAATAGCTTAGCTATGCAATATGCAAGCATGCACATTAGAAACCAGTTAACTAGTTTTGAATATACTGTATAGTTAGCTAATAAAACTATATTATTCTTTGGGTAATTATGATGCTTATGAATGCAGCTAGTTTCATTATTACAAATCATTTTTAGGATCTTGCACTTAGCAATTTATATTAATAGTAGCTGCTATATAAATTATTCTGCTATTTACACATATGAATATAACTATATTCAGCTTGATTATAGATGAAATAACTGATTAACTATTGAGTCATGTATTATAAAATTATGCACATAGTCATGCATGCATGCATACTGTCTGTAACATTCTTGCTCTGATCAATTTTCACACCGGCGGTTATGACTAAGTAGCTAGCTAGCTATGAGATCAGCGATATTTTAGGATTATAGGATATCTCTAAATCCATGAATTCTATTTCTGTAATAAGCTCTGACTGATTTTCTTTCCAACCCAAAAATTAACACTGAGAAGCTAATCAGCTAATAAAACATCTGATAATGCTAACTACATAACTAGCTATAACCATGATCATGACTAAATAATGTTATATACTATAATTTGAGAATATTGATCAGTTGGGTGAATTGATATATTAATGGTATAGCTATAGCAACATACATAATCATCTAAAAACTGTATTACATGAAAGGCTGTATTGAAATTTTATTTAGAACAAAAGGGTATTTTATTGTTTACCCATGACCAGTAGCTAATTACCTATTGCAATTCATATTTTATATGGAATGTTTGTCTTTTGGCTTTTGTTATGATTGAACTAACCATACACGTGCTATGTCATATTTCAAAACATGCTGTTTATTGGTTGTGTATAAAAAGTCCATGCAGCTGGCTAGATAGTGAGATGTAACATATAGCTAGCTAGCTAGCTGTATATGTGAGCTATATCCTGATGATAGTACAATGTCTAAAATTTTGTGCATAATAATAAATTTTTCGCTTATATGCTGTATCAGTGGTTTTGGTTCTGGTAAGCAAATTATTGTGTAGCTATAGCTATAGCTATGTATGTATGTTGGGTTGTAAAATGATCACTCTATAGGAGTTACCACGATAGTTATTGATGTCATTTTCAGTGAGCAAAAAAGTGTTACCATCCCTTGTGGTGGTCTGGAGCCACCTTATACATACACAAAGAGTGGAGCAGTTCTTTTAGTGGAGAAGACTAATAAATTTTATACCACCCCACAGTTGAAAAGAACAAATAACGGTGATGGATACTGCTGCCATGCCATGGGAGATACAGTTTGCTATCATCTCAATATTACATGTACGTATAGTTAGCTAAATGAGCCAGATAAACAAATAATCAGTTTATTCATGTGGTTACGCACAAATATTCACCTAAATGATGTGTTGTAAACACCAGGCAATCAGCTAGCTGAAACTGATGATAAAAGTTTCCAACAGTATAATAACACAAACTTAATTGACCATGCACGTAGCTATGTATGTATGTATGTATGTATGTATGTATGTATGTATGTATGTATGTATGTATGTATGTATGTATGTATGTATGTATGTATGTATGTATGTATGTATGTATGTATGTATGTATGTATGTATGTATGTATGTATGTATGTATGTATGTATGTATGTATGTATGTATGTATGTATGTATGTATGTATGTATGTATGTATGTATGTATGTATACATGTACGTATAATTTGATTGCATGAGTGCATAGCCAATTCATTGTCATTGCTGTCCACCCATATGTACATTCGGCAAACTCAGCTATAGGTAGACAGCTAGCTATATATGATGTGTACACTGCAGGGCCAATATAACTACATAGCTACATACATACATACATACATACATACATACATACATACATACATACATACATACATACATACATACATACATACATACATACATACATACATACATACATACATACATACATACATACATACATACATACATACATACATACATACATACATACATACATACATACATACATACATACATACATACATACATACATACATACATACATACATACATACATACATACATACATACATACATACATACATACATACATACATACATACATACATACATACATACATACATACATACATACATACATACATACATATACACACATACACACATACATACATACATACATACATACATACATACATACATACATACATACATACATACATACATACGTACATACATACATACACATACATACATATATACATACATGCATACATACATACATACATACATACATACATACATACATACATACATATACACACATACACACATACATACATACATACATACATACATACATACATACATACATATACACACATACACACATACATACATGCATACATACATACATACATACATATACACACATACACACATACATACATGCATACATACATACATACATATACACACATACACACATACATAGCTACATACAAACATGCAGTACAGTAATAACAGCATTATTATTAGCTACGTAGTTGGTTATTGTGTTTTTATAGTTCCACCATACATAGCATATGAGAAATTCATAGGAATACCTCCTTCAGCTGTGTTGGGAGAGCCATATGATATTGAATGTCCTTATGAGAGTAATCCACCTGCTCAATATGAATGGACCAGAGTACCATCTTGTGGTAGTGTTGGAGAGCCACTGGGTTGGCCACAGTTAACTATCCTCTACAACAATAACAAGACATTAAGACTGGATGGTGTTATCCCAATTCATAATGGATACTATAATTGTACAGCTACCAATTCCCTGGGCTCTGGTTGGTTTTGTCACTGGAGGAAAATTAGTGTCAGCTACAAGTGTTAGCTGTTGCTTACCTAACTGGTCACCTTATATTAGTGGAGATAATAGGAACATAATCAGTGTTTGTATAACTGTTTGAATATAATATTATTATATGCAACTATACATATACAAGTGATTTTATTAATCATGACAATAACTAGCCACGTAAATGCATAGCTACATATATGGCTATAATAAACAAGTCACATCTGACACACAATATCCATGCTATTTAAATGCATGCATGGTTATAAAACTAAACACTGTTTGCTACGTATATGCTGTATATGCAAGCATTTGTTTACCAATTTTGTAGTAGTCCAGTGCTTGACAAAATGTGGCTCAAATTTGTAACATTATAGCTAATTATATATAACAGTTGGTAACTATAGCTACGTACGTACTTAATGTTGTTTGTTATTGGCAGATATTACTGTCAGTTTCACAGCATCAGGCTCATAGTAAACTAGGGAATGTTTTTCAATAGAAAACAATAGCTGTACAGTACACATCACATTGAAAGTACTTAGTATAAACTATTTTCTATAATAAAGTTTCATGCATAACATGTGCTTGACTCAATGTACTATCACAAGATAAGTGTAAAATAGTAAACTAATCAATCATATTGCCATATATTGGACCATTAAATTTAAGAAATTTTTGCATTCCTGCTTAATGGTGCAGGCATATTTATACATGTGATGGTTGCATCATTAACTCTTCCATGTTTAATTAAAATATTCCGTTATAAGCGCCTGAGTGGAAATTAAAATCTTGGCCCCATAATATGACTGTAGTAGCTAATACTTTGATAATGCAAATTGTTTATTTATAATTATAAATAAAACCACTTCAAAGGGTACAACAGTGTTTATATAGAGTAAATCAGTTCACCTTTTTATAATTGGTAGTATATTTATCAAGCATAATGGCTAAGTTTGCGTGGCCGATAATTTTGCTACTGGCAGTCGTACTTTCATACTGTAAAGTCTCCGGTAAGTACGTATTATGAAACTATAAACTAGTTTATCACCAAAACATTTAGCCAGTTTCTAATGGTACCGTAGCAGTGTAAGCAAAAACAAGATAACCATGATATGGTTTTGTCTATATATTTGTAGGCAATGATCAAATTCTTACAGTCAACTTGGGTAAAGGAAAAACAGTTGATATCACTATACCTTGTAGTGGCAGGGACCCACCTTATACTTACATACATTCTGGATCATCTTTTGTAGCAGATAAACTTCACACTGCAGTGAATCAAGATCAATCTAACAATGGAGAAACATACTGCTGTGCTGCCATGGGAGAAACAACTTGTTATAAGCTCAATATTACATGTATGCCAAGCTAGTGTATAGTATAATGTGTGGGTGGTAATTACTTTATTCCACAAATATGAGTGCATGCCATAAGATTATTGTATTGTTTATTGCAGATCCACCATACATGGACTATGGAAACTTTGTAGGCATACCTCCAGCAGCTATTTTGGGAGAGCCATATGATATCGAATGTCCATATGAAAGTAATCCACCTGCTCATTACGAATGGACCAGAGTACCATCTTGTGGTAGTGTTGGAGAGCCACTGGGTTGGCCTACACGTACCATTCTCTACAATAATAATAGAACCTTACGATTAGACGGTGTTCTACCTCTCCATTATGGATATTATAACTGTTCTGCTACTAATGCATTTGGGTCTGGATGGTTTTGTTGGTGGAGGAAAATTGATGGTAAGTAGTTAACGTGTTCCTCTTAAAACAAAATATGAAGTAGCTATGTACGTAGCTTTTGAAAATGCATGCATGCAAATTTGAAATCCATTCAGCAAAAAGCTCATAATCATTAAGGAATGGTACTGATCTTTGCAAGAATATAAACAAATTGTATGCACACACTAGCTATGTATGCTTGAGCGAATTATGCCAGCATAATTTAACACATATAACTATTGGTTGGCAAAAGTATCAAGCACATAATTTTTATAGTGCCAACAAACACACTGCATACAAAAATGATGATCTGTAAATGTACATGTAGTGATCAATATCATTTATTATGATGATTGCAATGGTAAAATACAATAGGTTGAAGTCATAGCTATGTATAATGCTGATGGAGAGTAAAGGATTCAACAATAATCATATGCTAGCTATATCTATGAAATTTCACACTAGTACTATCAGTAGGCTAAAGCTTATAATTCTCTAGCTAACTGCTTATAGCTATGAGTGTATGTATATGTATACACAGCTACATACACATACTTCTATCTGTATTTAGATATCCTCAAACTGTGTGTTGTAATGCATCCACCTTTTTGACCAAGACTTGCACATAATTTATGTATTTTTACATAAATAGTTAGCCACATGCATGGGAGAATGTATTATCTAAGTTAGCAGTTGGATATATACTGTATACATACTATTTTTGTATGATTGCGTGCTTGTTTAACTGATATGTTGTTATAGTTTGTTCCCAGGTAGAATATTCTCCACCTGATGTTGAAATACAAAATCATCTCCCAAATATAACAGTTGAATTGCATGGAAACACTACAATAAATTGTACTATAAGAAGTATTGGAGACAGGGGACAGGTTGAATGGAAGTATAATAATAGCATCATAAATTCATCTGACAACGTTGAGGTTATCAGAAATATTTACAACCAAGAACTGTGTGGCTTTGTAAGCACAGTTACTATAAAGAATTTTACTATAGCAAACGAAGGTCTCTACACTTGCAGTGCTAACCAGCCTACTAGCAATTCAAGCAGTGACAGTGTTTATGTACTTATTGGAGCTGTTCCATTATTAGGTAAAGAAATAGTCATAAGGACAGTGTGGGTTATAGAGTAGCTAAAAATGTGTATAACGTGCAGTGGTATTTGAGGGATGCATTTGCTCACCAAACCTACTTTTCCTAAGATACAACATCTTCAAATCATAGCTATAAATTTTATCATGAAACACCTTATAGCTAGCTAGCTTTTTGGTGCCAGACCACCTGCTACAATGATCTACTATTTAGTTTCCCCCTCCCAACAAGTTCTAGATCCACCCCATGCATGTGTGTGTACTGCACTACTAGCTGTGTAACTATCAACATTCTTTACACAATAAACTATACACGTAGTTATAGTAATTATAACCAATCATTATCAACTATTACTATACCACACAGAGAAATAAAAATAACTTACAGATAAATGTGTTTAATTATAACTTGCTGTATTTTTGTTGTGATCCTATTCAATGTGAGCTACCATTTTAACTCTGTTTAACCTACGTAATAAAGCAATTGCAATGTACTGAAATACCCCCCACTGTAGTAATTAAGTGATTAAGATATGTAAATATCATGATATGTATGTGGGATTTTATTGCATAATTGGCATACAGGCATTGTATTAACTATATAGGGACTTTTGTGCTAGCTACGTACATAGCTAGTTAGTTAAATGTTTTCTTTTTAACAAATGTAGCTGATTTCCCAAATCAACTAGAAGGAAGCCGCTTTATTATTCCACTTTCAACTGGCCTAGGTGGAACAGTGATATTCTTTGTAGCAACTATTGCTGTTTCTGTATATATTCTGATTAAAAGCAGGCAAAACTTGCTTTCTCAAAAGGTGGACACTCAGCATTACACAAAACCACCTGCAGGTATTATTTTTAAATTTCAAAATGTTATTTATTAATTGGTTATTTTTGCTCAGATCACCTGCAATTTAAATATGATATGCTCCCAATCTATGCTGAGCAAGACAGGAACTTTGTTGAGAAAAATTTTCTCGTCCCATTAGATAAAAATGGATATTTGATCCTTAATCACCATCTCAATTTTATACCCGGTAATCCTATAGCAGACAACATTCTTGTTGCTATCAAAGAGAGCCGCTATATCATGCCAATCATCACTGAAAATTTTCACAAAAGCAAGTACTGTGTATATGAATTAGAGCAAAGTGTTCTGAGGATGATCAAGACTAAATCTACTTGTATTATCCCCATCACTGCAGATATAAAACTTTTACCAGAATGCCTAAAGAGTCTTTTGACTAGTGTGATTTTGGAGGATAAGTGCAGTGGATACTCAATACACGTTGACAGGATCAAGATGAACATAGGTACGTAGGTGGACTGGATCAAACTAAACGATCTTTATTCACAAATTATCTTACAGGTTCACCTATGTGCTCCAAATAAGCTTTTGCTGCCCTATACATAGCAGCCATGTAGTTAATCACATCTTCAGAATATGTTTGGACACAATTCACACAAGCATTTTAGCAGACAAATACGTAGCATTAACTGCGTGATTTAGAACTAGCCACTATCATTATTAGTTCATGTGTGCTTAGAAATTTAGAATATCATCTTATTAGAATATGTTGCTATATAGTCCCCTAGCTATGTACCTGTAAATACGATTATTCTTGAAGTACCACACATAGCTAGTTAGCTACCGGTAATTGTGACAGTTAATTGTGGGATTGAGCCTACTAGCTAGTATTGTTTGTTACCATGGTAAGAGATGCAGATCATGATGATTTATTTTATACGTATATACCATTCTACCTAAGTACGTATACCTGTCCTTTTGAACCAGATCAATGAGTAATATAGTAAACTACATAGCCATACTTGCCTAGCGCATGATATATATGTACTGTACGTATATGCATGTGTATATAAATGGATCAGGCTCATGATCATGTGTAGCTACGTACATATTAGCACAACATACTCATGCTACAATTATAACATGCAAAACCACATAAATGTATATACATAGCTATAGCATATACATGTACATAGGAAGTACATTTAAAGTTCTTAAACGTAACTAGCTATGCATATTGAAGCATATAGTGTTTTGCTATGCTAACTACATATGAAATTAAAGCTAGTAAAAGGATAACAAAACCATTATCACCAGTTTCATAATTATGTTTCCGTATAATAAACTAATCTATAGATAAACATATACGTACGTAGCTACAAAATTAATGTACTGCATCATTAAACAGTGGGGAGTTACTTATGAATGCAAACCAAACAGATACATATACTGTCAAGTATATAGCTAGCTAGCTAAAATCATATCAATACTATTCCACTGCCATAAGTCACAATGGATCCAAAATGTAGCTAGCTAGCTAGCTATATTTTAACTTGACTATAGAATTTTGTGTAGCTAATATCTTTTAAAAACAGTGATTATACACAACAATGCATTTATTGAACTATGACGGAGAATTGGATAGAATAGATGATGATAACTGTGACTATTGACGGACTATCTGTATACACAACAAGTAATGTGGTTCACTGCAGTTAATTCTTGAGGTAGATAGTAGAGTGTCCAGTGTGGTTAAGGAGGCATCTCCCTGTCCACTGTTAGATGTCCAGTCATCACAGGTCGCTGAAATTTCTCCACGTGCATTTGAACCATGCCACACTCGAAAGCTGTAGTTGAAAGCATGTAAAAAGCACATTACCTCCAACTTAATACATATCTACTACATTCAGCCATTTATAGCTACGTAGCTATATGAACAAGGCATTTTTAGTGTTATAACATCTACACTCACTCTGAATTTCTTGGTAACTCCGTTCCATCCAAGGTATATAAAGCGGTTTCCTGTGCTAATCTTCCATCAGTACCATTAACAACATCATACCATGAATTAAATAATCTTTCTCCCTATTCACCAAATAAATTATTATATCTATTGGATTAAATCCCACGGTTAAAAATTACTTACTCTAATATTAACAATTGATAAATTTCTAAAGTTTGCCCTAACAAGGCTTTGTATAGGTCTGTTCATAGCAGATAAGAATGCCAGGTAAGCTCCCGGTATTTCATTTTGAACTGCTTCAATATAACACAATCGGTCTGCTCCAGATGTGCCATTAAAACTACCATCGTGTGGCTCACTTACAGCATAGAGTAAGAGCTGCAAAGAATTTAAACGGTAATAGTTTCATCAGTGCATTAATGCATGTTCTAACCTCTGTAATGCTGCAGTCACTGGAGTTAATTCTACACTGTGGTGTACATGTGAGATTTCCAGTGGATCTGTTAATATGATATGATTATGTAAACACACTTAATTATATTAGAAAAATTTATACCCTCTAGTTTGAACATTGGCACAAGTGTAAAAAGCAAAATCAGTTCCATCACATTCCTCGGGATGTTCTCTGATACCATTACCACATGTCGTAGGTGGTGGGGCTGTCTTAGCTGGTCCAGGTTCCATCTAATGTATATGATTTATGTACATAAGCAGTTAGCCATACATTGCATGCATGCACTATGTCAATAAACTAACTTGCACTCTGAACCAGCCTATAGGGGTACAAACATACAGTGATTCATCCTCCATGACCATTACTATTGAGCCTGGTACTGCATCTGCATCTAAATCACTGACACTATCTCTGATTTGTATCTACAATTGGAGAGAATGAATGATAGTTTCCTTAACCAAATAACAGTCAAAGGTTGATGTATTTAATAGAAGAATGAGGTTACAATCTTCAATATACATAGCTATACTGAGTATAATCTCAGAGATTTTATTAAGCTACTCCCTCAAAATACAAGTGGACACATGGTAAAAGCTTCATTGCATGGCAGTAGCTAACTACATGATTGTCTTGCATTGAGAAATGTAAACCTAAGCAATCATAGAAGCCCTGAAAGATACTTTGATCTTCCACTTTGTATACAATGTATATCAGGATTTATTTCAATAGATGGTTTAAATGATGGTCACTCTTACCAGTGACAATCCAGGAAATCCTCTTGTTCCTGTGTCTCCTCTAGGTCCAGGAGGGCCGGGTGGTCCTACTTCCCCAGTAGCATTTTGTCCTGGTTCTCCTTTAGGTCCAGGTGGTCCAGTAATTTCACTAATATTAAATATCCCATCTCTGCCTGGTGGTCCGGGAGGACCAGGTGGACCAGGTGGACCAGGCAGTCCAGCACCATTTCCGCCATCACCTCTATCTCCCTTTTCTCCCTGTAATGCATACACTATATAACTATAGGTACTTACTAACTACCATATTAACACAGTGCTATAGCATGAAATTGTTGTTCTGTACAACCTTAGATCCTGCTTGGCCCTATATAGAAAATATAATACAACATGTTAACAAAATATAACCAGATGGCCAATTTGGGTACTTACTGGAGATCCTGGTATACCATTGTTTCCAGGGACACCATTAAATCCCTATACAACAACAAGCAAAGAATAAATTGTAAAGTTATTAACTATGTGTATTCTATCACATACTGTTATTCCTTGAACACCCTGTTCACCTCTATCACCCTAAAAAATAGTATAATATGGCTAGATTACATCATTCTCATGTGATAAAGAAAGCAGGATTTAGCTATGTAGCTATACATGGCCACTTTCCACAGAATTTCAGCACAATGTATACCTAGTTATGTTTCACTGGCCTGCAGTATATTGGCATGGCAAAAGATGCTTTATACTAAGCCAAGTAGCTACAGCAGGCCTGTCACAGATCTTGTGTCCTAGCATACATATGATGATATTAAATGGTTTTGTATGTAAATACAAAGCAGAAGTGAAGTATGTCATAGTCTGACACTTGGAGTTTATGTACACACATGGCATACTCTATAGCACAACCTTTTCTCCTCTTTCTCCTTGTAGTCCACCTATACCTCGATTTCCCTTTTGACCCTATTAAAATAAATGTAAAGTCATGTTCATATAATGTGCGTAGTAAGAAGAGTGTCCAACACTTGTCACTTGTAGCTATAGCTACTGCATAAAGTTATGATGAAACATTTCTGTATGTTCTCGTTTATTCTCAACACATCGTAAATGAGAAAGTGTTGATGATCAAAGACAAGTTCAGTGAGTTATAAGACATAGCTATGTACTATAGGCTAATGTGCTTAATACGGAGGTCTATCATTTTAATGCCACTGAACAATGGCTAGATTCAGTGAAGACACTGTAGAGCTGTAGAGCTGTAGCTACCTTTCAGTCTTCTTGGCATATTAAGTGATAAATCACAACTAATTATGAGCAATCTTGAATCCTTAAAGCATCTTCCTAAGCATGTGCCTAGAAAACAACAAAATGAGTTCCAGCAGCCATCTAATGTTTACACCATAACAATAAACTATTCATTGAATGTTTTCCAACCATCTGAATAGCCTTCCACATTGCAAAAGCGTGCTTTGATATATTCCATCTCAATGTAGCTACATGAATCTTCAACACAACTTGAGTGCAAGTCTGTCAAAAATTATGTGTCCGATATGACTTCAAGGTCATTAACACTTTTGCTTATCAATGGTAGTCATCATAACTTCATGCAGTGTGTTTGTACAAAGAGCGTTGGACACTTTCCCTACTCTTGATAGCATTCATACTTACTTTTTCACCACGTCTACCTTCACCAATTTCACCTTTTTCTCCTTTATCCCCAACTGTACCCTGTGGCCCTATTTCTCCTTTTGGACCTTGTGGTCCTGTTCCATTTAGTCCAGGAGGACCAATTTCTCCTTTCTCACTAGGCATACCAACTGCACCTGGTGGTCCTGACTCTCCTTTAATTCCTACTGGACCTGTAGCAAAAATTATCATAGTTGCGGCTTAATTCATTTAAAATAAAATTCTTATAATACTACAAGAATTAAAACCTGATCTTCCAAATATACTATACGTGACTTTTTATCAACCAATATAAACTCTGTGTATTATTCTGATTATCATAGTGGACAGGAATGTTTTTATTGGATAAAGTTGTGAAAAGCCAGGTGTTAAGTCACCATGGAACAATTTTACTAGTATAGTGACCATGTTTGCAGTTAGCAATCATCCATAAATGTTTCAAGTTTTTATCCTTACATGACAAGTACATATGCTATAAGTACAAAACTTGAAGTGTGGAGGCCTGGAGGGAGCGTTTCAGCTTGATCACTTGTTTCTCCATAAGGTTACACTGTAAGGAATGAGTTGAGACAATGGTATCTTAGTATATTGAAGGTTTCTGCTAATGATGACAACAAAGCATCATTGATGGTGTTCCCTTGCAAAAAGCTGGCACAGACCAATGTAAATCATCTGGAGTGAGGTACTGGTGGATCCTGTACTACAGCAGTGATATTACTGCCCTTGTAGTTTGCTTTACTTACAATATGTTAGCTAGCTAGCTACGTATGTAGCTATGTATAACTGTATGGCAGTTTACAAAAACACTTTAGCTCTCTATAGCTACTTCCTCAAATTTTGGCAAATCTTACCCATTGGTCCTGGTGGTCCTGGAGGACCTGGCAAACCATCTGTTGCGTTTCCTGGTGGTCCTTCTGGACCCTACACAAAAAGGATTACATAAAAAATCACTTTTTATGATATCTTACCATAGGTCCAGGTGGGCCAATCGGTCCCACTGTTCCATTCATACCAGATGGTCCAGGTGGCCCCTAGTATGCATGCATGTGTTCACTAGACATAATGTAATTAACTAGTAACTTACTGGTGGTCCAGCTCCACCATCATCACCAGGTATTCCTTTAAGTCCTATTGTACCAGGTAATCCATCTGTTCCTGCTTCACCGGGTGCTCCTTGTGTCCCATTCATACCAGGCTGACCAGGCAAACCCTCAGGGCCCTAATAATGCACACATTTGATGATGACACATATACGGCCACCTAACTATAGTCATCTATGTATGAGTATTTATTATTCTCCCATACAATATGACTAAAGATAAATAATAGTTTTTTCAGGGCTCAATCCGGGAGACAAATTGAAGCTAAAATGTAGTAATCTAGTAAGCACTAACACCATTCTTGACTAGTCATGGAATTTCAAATTTGTATTCCAAAACCTAAGGGCAAGAATTTCCTGGGGGCAAATGCCCCACCCCACCCCTAAAATGCAGCCCTGACTTTAGTAACTGTTGTATGCTAACCTATTACCTGTGGCCCGACTCTTCCTCTTGCTCCTCTAGTTCCATTTATACCAGGTAATCCTGGCATACCGTTCTCTCCTGGTGACCCGATTGGACCTTCACTGCCATTAAGTCCAGGCAAACCTTGTAAACCATCTGACCCATTTATACCCTACAAGCAAAATGAAGACATTATATGCATGCACAACGTGTAGACATGTCTTGCTTATAAAAAGTAACCATACAGTGAATAAAAATATGTGTATATAACACCACAGTTAACTATAAACCAAAGTCTATACATAATTATATTAGCTAACATGTATAGTTTTGAAAACCTGATTCAATGAAATACTTAATAAAAAATACAGTTCCATGCAAGTTAGAGTGTAGCTGCACAATCAAAAACACACAATAGTGTATCGGTGGCCAAGAAGTCAAACTTTTTATGTAGAGTCTGATAAGTGGGAGTTATTATGAACACATTACACTAATGCTGTTGTTGTTAAGTTAGGATATCCCTTGATGAAAAGCAATGACCCTGATGTGATTTGAACACACAACCTTCTGATCTGGAGTCAGACGCACTACCAATTGTGTTACAAGGCCTGGTGATAACAACAATTACAATTTTAATGTTTGTAAATCGCTTTTAATGTTTGTAAATTAGCAGTAACAGATTTAATGGGTTTGACTAATCATCAGAAATCTGATACAATCATGTGATCTACTGCATAGACACACTTATTGATTGTACCTGGGGTGCCTATTGCTTGCGCCTAATAACTAAATGTATCTGGAGGCCCCTGGTAGCACCTGTGTCTTACGTTAGGGTTAGGTGTAGGGTTGGGTTAGACAATAGTTCTTACAACATTAAATAGGTAATAGTACTAAGCTAGGGTTAGATGTAGGGTAGGGATGGAGTCTAGCAAACTAAGTGCCTTCAGAAATAATTAGATGCACTTTCAGAAAAATAATTAGGTGACATCATAATATCAAATCTCCGATGATTAGATTCCTTTTATTGAAGGGCTCTTAATTGTAGTGGCTTTCCTGTAGGTAAATTGTGGGTATCAATTAAGGCTGAGGTAATTACCTCAAAGTTCTATGCACTAAATCTGTCTGCATTATGATTTGAAGTTCATGCAATATTCTCACAATTATTCCTAAAAAATTAATGTGTCTTACAACCCATCATCTTTGTTTACTCCAATCACTGACTGTTCTATTAGAGTAACATACTGGTGTAAGCGTGACTACTTTAATAGAAGGTTTGATTGTTCTATTAAAGTACATCGAGCTACTTTTGTGACATGACCAAAGGCCCAGTTTCTTGTTAGAATTACGATTCCTTGAATTACTACAGCCCTGGTGGTATTGATGTTTTATACATGGGCATGCCACACCTGCCCACCCATGGATGCACATGCATACACATGTAAATACAATCTCAACTAAAAAGATGACCCTGATGTGATTTGAACACACAACCTTCTGATCTGGAGTCAGATGCACTACCAATTGTGCTACAGGGCCTATTGAAGTTAAGCATGTTTATCTTGCTATAGCTACATAGTTAACTGTACACAGCCTTTTAAAGGAAACTCATTTCTGTTTAACTCAATTTAATACTTACAGGTAATCCTGCTGGTCCTGGTATTCCATCTGTTCCATTAAGCCCAGGTGGTCCCTCTGGTCCCATTGGTCCCTGTTAGTTGGACTATAAACAAATTCAATGAAAGTTTGCTTCTTACTATTGGTCCAGGTGGGCCTGAATCTCCTTGAATACCCTGCATTCCCATTGGACCAGGTGGTCCAGGTGGACCCTACAAGAATAAGAATACTCAGTGAACTATGTACTGTTATACATATGATGCTAACCACTTGGCTATCATTATTAAGTGATCGACAGATGCCCTGTATAATGAAAAATACATAAATAAATTTATACTGTTATCACAAAGCTTACATTTTTAAATACATCAGTTTCATTATTCAAATACATCGCTGCTTCATCTCCACATAATTTCTACATAGTAGCAATTTGATCAGAGTGTCTATATTATGATGTCCATTGCTTACAATAGCAATATCTGTAATATTGCCACCCTCTCCTGGTGCACCATCTTTACCAGGTGGCCCCGGCAGACCTATATCTCCCTAATATGCAACATAATCACTATTAAACTAAGTGCTATGAGTATATACATATATGTAGCTACAGTGTTTGACTATGTATGTAAATATACACACTATGATATATGCAACATCATAAGTGTATGCTATTTGTTCATAATAGAGCAATGCCTTAATAATAATTGTCAACAAAACATGCTAATAAAACATACAGTGAATGAGTGACCTACGTACTTGTGGTCCTGGTTCACCTTGATCTCCAGGAATCCCCTTCAAGCCCAATGTACCAGGAAATCCAGATGTACCATTAATTCCTGGGCTGCCGGATGGTCCTTGTACACCTATGTTACCACGGGGACCCTGCATTGAACTACGTATATAAAATAGTTAATCCATCAATTATGGTAACATGCCCTGTTTCCTGGTGGACCCACTGGACCATCTGAGCCATTCATTCCTGGAGGACCAGGTTGACCATCTACTCCCTGTAATGATATTGTAATAAGACATACGTACCTATTTATTATAACACTCACCGGATCACCAGGTAATCCCATGGTTCCGTTTCTACCAGGCAGTCCAGTTGCTCCACGTTCTCCCGTACTTCCTTTGCTACCATTTATTCCTTGTTCACCTGGAGGACCCTAATGCATTATATACAACAGTGATACCAGCTATTCAATATGGTGAATATTATAATACCTGTATGCCTGGTTCCCCTGTCATTCCTTGTGGACCCTATCATCACACAAATCATTCATGGCTATGTAAATTATAACTTTGACTCACTTGTTCTCCATCTGTACCATTAACTCCATCTAAGCCATCAAATCCTTGCTCTCCCTTTTGTCCTTTAGAACCCTGAAAGTGTAAAATACTGATTATACTAAGATACATACAACAATATATATCAGTAGCTAAATGACAGAGATATATTTTTTGCAAGGCTACAATTTCATGGATTTTGTGGATTTTCAGTCAACATTTGCTCCTTGAATAGCCTAGTTTCTTTTATAACCACAGGCCTGGACCTTTGATGAAATATTTGAAAGTCTCCACATCAAATATTAAAAATTTTGTTCCTTAAATAATGTTGCCTTATAGTAGGCATATTAACTGTGATCAGTAATCTACCCCTTACATCTAGTGATACTTTCTTATTCATGTAGCTAACAAATTTTTTACGTAGCTATATAAGATTAATGTCATACGTTATTTCCTGTTGGTCCAATGGGACCTTCTGAGCCATTGATTCCTGGAATGCCTGGTAATCCTATCATTCCAGGATCTCCCTACAGTAAGTAGCATGGACAATGCTTATACTGATACATGTAAACACATGCATGTGATATAGCTAGCTAGTACAATAGTCAAGGATGCTTACTTTACTGCCATTGATTCCAGGTGGCCCCATTGTTCCATTGATTCCTGGTTGACCAGGCATTCCAGGTGGGCCAGTATCACCGCTATCCCCCTGAAATAAACAATTGTGTATGCCATACCACATAATACTTTAACTTACTTTGGTTCCATTAAATCCTGGGCTTCCAGGAGGTCCTACTGTACCCTGTAAGATTACAATCCATGACTCGTGACAGTGTACAGAAATTTACTAACATTAGTCCCAGGATCACCAACATCTCCTTTGTCACCCTTGTCTCCTTGGACTCCAGGCATTCCTTGAGGACCTTGTTCTCCCTAACAAGGAAAATACTGGTAAATTGTGTTTGCAATTAAGCAAAGAAAACGGTACTCACTGGCATTCCCTGTGGTCCTGCTGGGCCTACTGTACCATTCATTCCTGGAATACCTGGATCTCCCTAAAATATATATTACTATAAATCTTTAATTAAGTAACTAGCAGCAGAGTGGCGCAGTGGGAGCGTGCTGGGCCCATAACCCAGAGGTCAATGGATCGAAACCATTCTCTGCTACCTTTTATTCAGCATTCAAACAATCTTAATTTTTGACAATATCAAGACTCACAATAGTGAGTCACGAGGCCAAGAAGAAGCACAGCAAAGCGACCACTGAATGAGTTATTTACACATAGCACTGCCCTTAAACTCGCAAACGCTCTAGCTAAGCTGCCATTAAAGCTATCGCTTAGTTATTACCGACTCACAACGTTCTTACTATATAGAATCAATAAACCGAGAATGGAGGAAATAGGCGCCACCATTACTAAGTACCAGCCATTGCGAGTTTTATGGCACCTGTTGTGCGACTATGCACGACGAACCATCCCTTCCTGCCCAATTTGCCCATTTACTAAACAATTAGTACCTTCATTGTTTGAAGAATCAATATCCCGAAGTTTGTAGAAATCTATTCAGCCATTCTTCTGATACAGCCTTATAAATGCCTTCCTGTGACCACAAAAACTTTTACGCGGCAGTCGTTTTTTTTTCTTTCTTTCATCGCACACTTTTTTCGGGGGCTTGCGGGAGCTTTCGTGAACCCCGGAAGTTTTTTTCAAACTCCTTTTTATACATTCACTTGTTTGTCTAATAACTCACTCATTTCTTCATGGATTTCAGCCAAATTTGTATCAGCACTTCTCCTATGTATGCTCTATCTGTCATACTATTATCAGTCTGAAGTAAACACTTGAATGTATTTGAGAAGGACTATTACACTGCAGGTTGATAGTTGTCATAACTTGGACCCCCATCGAATGATTTGCATAAACTTTCAGATATACAATCTATATTGATGTATCACTCTGTAGTGAAAGTTTAAAAAAATCTCGGGCTTGAGTTTTTCAAAATTAAGCTTCAAAGTTTAATTTGCAATATTGTGTGCTAGGCAAGTACAAGTTATGCCCATGCAGTACTTTTTTGCTGCTTGCTAGTAATAACATCTGTTTATACTTAATTTCAAAAAAGTAGTGATATGCTAAACAAAAACACCCTGGGTGTAAAAAAAGTGCGAGGCCAATCAGAAGCAGCATTGCAAATAGGTATGTGCGACCAAAAACTTTGATATCAGTTGAGGCCAAGAAATTACTTATCAAAAATCTACTAGAATGTCACAATAGTTTATAGCATATTGTCACAACTATGATTGACTTTGTCACTTGGCCACCTTTTTCACACCATAAAGGTGGCCAAGTGACAAAGTCAATCATAGTTGTGACAATATGCTATAAACTATTGTGTCATTCAAGTAGATTTTTGATAAGTAATTTCTTGGCCTCAACTGATATCAAAGTTTTTGGTCGTACATACCTATTTGCAGTGCTGCTTCTGATTGGCCTCGCACTTTTTTTACACCCAGGGTGTTTTTGTTTGGCATACAGATATACAGATACACTTTTAAGGTTACCTGTGGCCCAGAGGGGCCTGGTTGTCCTTCACTGCCATTGAAACCTGGAAGCCCTGGTGTTCCATCACTTCCATTAAATCCTGGCTCTCCATCAGTTCCATTAATGCCTGGCATACCCATATCACCTGGATCACCTTTAATACCCTACAAGTAACACACAAATACATACTGTGCATTTATAAGGCAAGATGGTACACCTGTGGCCCAGTAGGTCCAGGTGATCCATCAGTACCATTTAATCCTGGCATGCCCACTTCACCAGGGTCTCCGACAGGACCCTAACACAAGCACTACAATAAATATATTATAATACTACCATATCAACCTGTATTCCTTGTGGACCAGGTGGTCCGATCGATCCATTGATTCCCATTTCACCTACTGGCCCAATAGGACCAGGTGGACCCTACAATAATTTGTAATAGGTAGGTCAGTGTAGTTTTGGCATACCGGTTGTCCATCCACCCCTGGTTCTCCCTTACTGCCATTTAAACCTGGTATTCCAATAGCACCTTTATTGCCAGGTGGACCCTAGTAAACACAAGTGAGTTATCTAAAACAGGCTAAAAATGATACGTATAGCACTCAAATAGTTTAATGGTGGAGTGAACAAATATTTGAACAGTTTAAATAAGCCATTTGATAAAATTACTGCATATAAAATATAAATATTCGGTAGCAAAACATGCTTAGAAAAGTCATTGGAATAGTTTCCTGTTATTATTCAATTACCAGCAAATGCCCTAATTGTCGTTTCAGTTCTATCCTACTTATGGCCCACTTGCCGACCATTTTATGAAATATATGTAATAATGTGACAATGCTTGTATACAGTGCATCATTAGTGTGCATGGATGTGTCATATAGTGCAATAGATTATTACCGGTGGACCTGTTTCTCCTTCATCACCAGGTATGCCTTTCAATCCAATATTTCCAGCTGGCCCCGGAGGACCTTGTTCTCCTGGTTCTCCCTGTGATAATCAGTAAAACATCCAAAACACTGTGATTATAATATTTGTACCTTTTCACCTGGAACACCTTGGTCACCAGGTTGGCCTATTCTTCCTCTTTGGCCTCTCTCTCCAGTGTTGCCTTTAGGCCCCTAGTAATGTTGATACTAATAGCATTAGCATTATTACAGTGCAAAGCTCAAGTTGAATACGTAACTACTATAGATATTTTAGCACATCCAATTTTATGACTTTGAAGACACACAACTCACTCAGCCTGTGGGTAAACTATAGGTACAGAAATTGACACAGCAGAGACTAAGCATAGGACTGTAAATGATACAAATTTTGGATTGTTAGCAAATTTACAAAGGGAAGTATGATTCATTCAATGTGTGTAGTTGGATGTGCAATAAGACACAAATACTGTATTTATTCAGTTGGATGCCACAGCTATGATAACTCTCACAACATAAAGGGTGTGGTGATTAACTGAGACAATAATCCAAAAATGGCATAGTTTACTTTTATTTTTTTGAAATATCAATAATATATGCTTTGACGCGTATCTGAGGGCAGATACGTAAGTACTATCAAAAGTGTAACATTTAACCAATGAAATGTGGTGCATGTGCATGACAATTACTCACTTCGGGTCCAATTTCTCCCTTTTCACCATCATCTCCTGGTGGTCCAAGAGGCCCCTACCATCATCATATATTATTACACAGTAAAAAGTGTGATCGACATACTTCAGTTCCATTGAAACCCATGGGGCCAGAAATGCCTTGAGGACCTTGCTCACCCTAAAAAGTTTGCTGGATCAAGTAAATAGGTAATGCGTGATACATATGTACCCTAGATCCTTTTGGTCCAGTTGTTCCATTAAATCCTATTTCACCTTTTGGACCAATGAGGCCCTTAGGAAGAATGTAATTGAATTACATTGAACAAAGAAGCATTCTACGTACAATAGGCCCTGGTGGACCTTCAGTTCCATTGAGTCCAGGAGGACCATCCATGCCTCTTGTACCATTGTCTCCTTTAATACCCTATAGCAAAGACAGTAAAGGATGTAATGATCAAAACAGTGAAACATACTTGTGGTCCTTGCTCTCCCTGAATGCCTTGTTCTCCTCTTTCTCCAGTTTCACCTTTTTCACCTTTTTCTCCGACATCACCTCTCTCACCGGGGTCTCCTTGTAATCCAGTGCTACCATTTATGCCAGGTGGACCTTCAACACCCTACAATAATAATTATTCATTGTTTACTAGAATATTGAATCTTTTAAAAGAAAAGGATCATGCTCCTCCACCTGGGTTAACAATTCACTACCCAATTTTGGCTTTGATTCAGGCTTACATGATTTAGCAGAAATCTGTACTTTTTAATTATAGTATTAGCTGCTTATTCTAGTCAATTAGTACACAGTAGAAATTAATCATTATAGCAGTAGCCAATTACACTTATAAATAAGCAGCTGTTTTTACATGAAGTAAGAATATAAGAAGACAAGTGGCAATCTATCAACATCTTTCTATGAATGATTCAAAGAAGAAAGCTGAATAGTAAGAGATGAAGATGAGAATAAGTCAAAAATTGTAAATTTTTTGTTGTTACCAAAAATTGATATTTAGGGATTCAGGTCTCAATTGATTGGATCAACCTTTGGTGTTTAAATTAATGTTCTAATGGTGTCAGCGGCTTCTTACATATTCAGACATTAGATGTCATACCCTGTATCTATTGGTAGTACAAAATTTTGGCAAATGTGGTTGTATTTAAAATCATAAACTTTTAAAGCAACAGTCAATCTGGTGTGTGCTTTATTAGAGTGTTTCAGTAAATTTTAAATTTTCTAGCATACAAATCACTAGAAATATCTTTTGAATTATGTACTTGGGCAGATAGCTCAGGTTATATAAAAGCATTAAAATAGTAGTTGTGCTAGCAATGTTCAGTCCTGCTAATGTCATGTACTATACATTTATTGTATTACCAATTATACACATACGTACGTAACAGAGCTCAAAATAAATCTGTTACAGGTTTTCAAATTTAAGTTATTATTATCAAGTTATGGGATAGGGCCCAAAGGATTGTACAGAAGGCAAAGCCTGTTCTAAGGTTCTCATATGAGCAATTTGGTAGGAAAAAATTATTGTACATTTCCAATGGGAAGCCATTGAGATAATCTGCAATAGTGTTTCTAATTAATGACTGACCAACTTCCAACCCTTATTTTGAGCATTGATTAAAAATGTGATACGTATTGCAAAGCATGTAGATAATAAATATCTTAATAGAATGACCACTCCATCTAAGAATGGGTGCTTACTATTTCTCCGATTGCTCCTTCTTCTCCTTTTATGCCATTCTCTCCAGGAGATCCCTATAAAGCGACATACGTATTAAAACTGTCATATAATAATAATAATAATAATCTGTCACTCACTGGTGGTCCAGCAGGACCTGGCTCGCCTGGAATTCCTTTTACTCCTGCATTTCCTGATGGTCCTTCTTCACCTTTAGCACCCTTTATTGACAATAATACAATATGAATACTGCATATTGTAATACAATGTAGTGGGAGTGTGTGTAGTGGCAGAATGTTCAGAAAATTTGGCAATTACCAAACTACATAAAACAAAACTCCAAACCTTTGCAGTGCTTATAAATTTTATTATCTCACATTTGACATAAAAATTTCTTGTGCTGGCGTTAAAATTAATGTCGCTAGCTACATATGTACTCAGTGCTTCAAGGTGAACTATATATGATATTCATAAACCTCTAGAGGTATAGCCAGACCCGGGCATACCCGGGCATCAACTTACTTTGCCCTACCATCACCAGCTCAGTAAGAGTCACGTGACTCGACGACGAATCAGACCAAAATTTAAGAGGAAGCAAATAATGACTTATCTGGTAATCATATCCTAATTTAGTGGTGAATCTAGTGCTTGATAAGCACTTGTACTGAAACACTGGATGACACTCCGACTGAATTCATTAGAATTAAAATAGCTCACGAGATATGCATTTAAAGGTTTCAAAATGGAGGCAAGGCAGTACTGGAAATTTGCGAAATGGCCATAGAAGAAATACACAATTCAACTTTTAAAGAGAGTTACAGAAATACAAGTAAGTGACTGAATTAGTTAAGCTTTGTTTTCTTCACTCCCGTTTATACAGCCCATTGTGTGATTCCAACGGCCGAACCTGTCAACAATATGCAACGTGGCTAGAAGAGTTAAGTGATAACTGCGCATCAACCGTCTTTGTCTACGTATGGAAATGAAGAAATTGTGAGACTAACCCTGTAAAAGATGTTTTTCAAGAAAAGACGTCAGGCATAGCTTTTGAATTTCTACAGCAGTAGTAACTACAACACTGGAGCACCAATTGTTGTCTTTATGTGGCTGATATCAGTGAAGGAAGGAAGTCTTGCTTGTAGCTTAGATGTATGTGTGGCACACGTGATCATCTGGATGCGTTCCCACAATCGATAGTTAATAATTCATGCACTATATTTCGTAGAATGGCTCAAGCAGTTTGTATAGTTTATGCATTAGTTAGATTGGCTGTGGCTAGTCGTGCCGTGCACTTGCTAACAACAACTATTAATAAATGCACGTATGAACCAGCTTGGTATAGATAGATAGCTATATATAGTGTATTATAAAAAATTGTGTGCCCGGGCATCAGATGAGGTCTGGCTACGCCCCTGTTCATAAACCATAAACCATTGAGAAATGTGAGTTACTATATATCCCTACACTACACAAGTCATCTTTATACCATTGAGAAATATGCACATGATCACAAATAAAGATTATGCAGTACGTACATAAACAATTAATTTATTCATCAGTCTTTTTGAAAGGTAATTACAATGTGCCTAAGGCCATGTCTACCTAAGCAAAAGGATTATCTATAAATGCAGTCTTCTCACATGAGCACACACAACACACAAATGCCCACACTGCAGCAAAACATCACCAGTTAATTTGGTTGCTAAGGAATACTACAAGGTGAGAAACCACTCTACCATTGTAGTGCAATCTGGCCTTTCTATTGCCATGACTACATAATTATGTTATGGCATGATATTTTATAAGTAATGCACCTTTGGGCTTTCTGGACCAACTGGGCCAGTCTCACCAATCTCACCAGCAGGACCAACCATTCCACGTCTTCCTCTAGGCCCCTAAACACATCAATAAATTAGACACATAATTATTATCATCATTTATAGTTTGATGTATCTATGTACTTAATAAACTTCATAATTTTATTCTAGTTGTCTGTAGTAGTACCTCAGGACCCACAGTTCCATTTTGTCCCTTTTGACCATCTTCTCCTTTAGCACCTTTATCACCTTTCCTTCCAGTCATCCCAGGTATTCCCGGTATGCCGGCTGATCCGTTTCTACCAGTAGCTCCTGGAGGACCCTAGGCAGTTACATGTGTGAATATTTTACACTACGTTATTGGGAGACATGGCGTTCTAATTGTGAATTCATTTTAGAGTGACCTCATAATTAAGAAAATGGTGCATATAGAGGACGCTAATTGGGTGGCTAGGACTTCCATTGCAATCTAGTGACCTCTTTGGCCTTGTAGTGTGATATGAGCACCTAGTGGTCAGTTATGGTTCTAGCCACCCCTCTCACTCTACTCCACTGCCTGCCCTCCCCCTATCTGATTCCTCACTACCCTGGCCTAAAATTAGTCCCCAAATGAAAATTCATCTCAAAAGCCATGAAATCCAGCCTTTAGCTATTTGCAAGGTTAGTCAATTACAGTAACTAACTGGTGGATAGTTGTAGGCAGCAGCGTGTTTTATGCAATTAATATTTCACCTCAAATGGTATTTCTCTAAATACTACTAAGTAAACATAATTATGATTAGTTTTCCAAAATCCAGTCACAATAATTTAGTCATGCTGGCATTATACTTTCTGTTTTTGCACACCCTTAATGCCTCAAATATGTAATGGTAGCATAATACGTACATATTACATCATTTATGTGCTAACGTACCATTGGACCAATGGGTCCAGGTGGGCCTTGTGTACCATTCATTCCTGGGAAACCTTGTATCCCTGGTTCACCTGGAGGGCCCTATAAATACAGTGTATACAAAGTTACTTGATACTATAAATTTACCTGTGCTCCTTCTGGCCCTTGATTCCCTTCAGGACCAACAGGTCCTGTGTCTCCCTTTATTCCTTGTTCTCCTTTTGATCCCTGTTATATCAGAAATTATGCATGGCCACATAAGCTATGCACAATTATTTATGTACACATACTAGTCATCAAACTTATGGACTACAGGCTCATACATTGTGAATAATTTTTGATATGCAAATTTTACTTCCTAAACACCATTCAATGCATTTTTATTTACAAGGTGCTTTAATACTTATGGAACAGGTGCAGACAATCTGCAAAAAATATAAAACTCAGACACTACCCACAGCATAAGTCATGTCTTGTAAAATTGTATGGCGCACACATACTATGCCATGATTCCAGTGATTACTTAACACCATAATACAAGGTTTGATATTACACTACATAGATTACTGCATATTAAACCTGTAGTCTGGGAATGCATAGCAACATAGCACTCAGGTGTAAGTATATAATAGACAAGCATTACATACGTACATGCAATAACTACAAAATGTCTCTTAACAATTTTAACAGTATATGTGTCTGTTTTAAGACCTACGTAATGATCAACCATATAAACACTTACGTATGTAGGTAATACACCAGTGCATCAAAACTCACATTAATGCCCTGGGGCCCTTGTTCTCCTAGTTCACCTTTCTGTCCTTTACTTCCATTAAGACCAACCTCACCTTGAATGCCCTGTGATGTAAGTATTACTAAACATTTGCAAATATGTAAGTATGCCATTTGTATACCATTTCTCCAGGAGGTCCTTGTGTACCATTTAATCCAGGTGAGCCCCTTGGCCCAATTTCTCCAGCAGGACCAACAGGACCCTATGCCAATACACGCATACACAAGAATATAAGATAGATACGTCGCACATAAATAACACACGAGGCTTGCATCTGATTTTTAAGCATGATGGCCAAGAATGCAGTTCAAGGGTAAAAATGTTATCATGGTTGCAAGGTACTCATGTAGCTACAGATCAAATGGACTATGTTTTGTGGATTGTGTTTGCTGCGCTTAGTAAATACATAATTATGTAGCTGCATAATAGTTTCCATCTGTAAGAATTTGTAACACACTCACTAGCAAAGCTCATCAGCTTCATTAGTCAAAAATTATTAGATTTGTAACACACTCACTCACTAGCTTTACTTCCAATGACCTCAGCTTTCATTGTCACAATTCAATTTTATTTATTTAATCAAAAGGCTCCTCCCCACTATTACATTCAAGCTGTCAGTAGTCATAGCTATATACATATCTGTGATCAATGATTGCATTAGCAAGTATCATCATGAAGACAAATATATTATACACTATAAACAGCAATATGTAATATACTTACAGGTGGTCCTTCATCTCCTTTTTCACCAGTTTCACCTTCTATACCTTGTGGCCCCTACATTTAGATTCATGATTTAAATCTTAGCAAATCTCAGTAGTTGATGGTAAGATATAAATGCATACACAAATATGTACACAGCTACATCTTTATATGTATCTAGTCATGGTATGGATTTGATTCGAGTTGCTTTAACCATTTATGTACACCTTTACGAAGTACTGGAATCGGGGGTCCGCAATTCTAAACTTCCGTCAACATGATTTGGAATCCTTTGAAATCTTGGCTTGCTTCCATAATCGATTTTGTGTTTCCTGTTTACCAAATAAGGGTATGAATATCACGTGATTCATAATATGTGGATAATTACAAAATTTGTGTAGCAGTTATGATTCCTGAATCAAAAATCTCGACGTGATTCGTTGATTCCAACAGTGAGTGATTCCTAGAGATTTCTGGAGCCATCAACATGAGATTCGGAATAGTTGTGGAGACCCCTTGACCGTTACTTTCATGGCTCATTTCAAAGCATCCTATTAGCTTCAAGTTACATTTGAATCTTTTTATTATACCACTAATTTTTACTTAGCAGCATCAGTAGGTCTTCTTGTAACATTTTGACCAGATATGTGTATTCATAAACCACCAATAATTGTGTGCACATGGTTGGCACACCTAATGCTAGTTAGTAATGAATTTGTATATAAAGCCATATGCATGTATGAGATGACTACAGCCACAGCAATTTGATCTGATTGAATAAAAAGTTACAGGTATGACCAGAAACACTTGTAGCTTTAAACCTCACACAGACAATTTATTGGATACATCATACAATGACATGACTGACCACTGGGCCAACTGGACCATCTTCCCCTTTACTTCCATTAAATCCTGAAGCACCACGATCACCTGGAATGCCTTGCAGACCCTACAAAATGTATGATACAACTTTATGTATACATACTTTAAATTTACAACAATGCATTTTGCTCTGGTAATTTTATGAGAAAAATTTAAGCCCATCAAATTGATCAATGGTTAAAAAAATCGATTCAATAATAACTTTAATCGCAATACGTAGGTAATTAATCACATACTGTAGATAATTATGTAGTATACTATGCTGCGTATATATACACTGAGCCTGTGCTATTTACATACAGTATGTTCTACTACTATCATTACTGTTAATCCACTACATCATATACGTACATACCATAGGTCCAGTTTCTCCTATGGCTCCTTTTGATCCATTAATTCCAGGCATTCCTTGCATTCCCCTTGGGCCCATTGGACCCATGGGACCCTATGTATACACATAGATATAAAATTTACTGTTATCATCACTAACTGTATCTCCTGGTAGCCCTTGTGTTCCGTTTTCTCCTTTTTCTCCTTTCATTCCTTTTTCTCCCTATAAGTTATAACAGTACAAGTAGCATAATGATTAAAATGGCTTACTGGAGCACCAGTAGCTCCTTCATCTCCTGGAATCCCTTTAAGTCCTATTTCTCCTGGTGGGCCATCAATTCCCTGCAAATTACAAATGTATTATATGTGCGTATATATTGTAGTAGCATAAATGTCAGTGGTTAATATAATTATACATGTGTAGTGCTTACATTCTCTCCTGATGGACCAACAGGTCCTTGTACTCCACGAGCACCTTTTTGTCCTTTCATCCCTTCACTACCGGGCTCTCCTGACATTCCGGGTGCACCTTGTTCACCTCTGCTCCCATTTATTCCTGGTATTCCACTGGGACCAGTTATACCCATACTACCTTTCTCTCCTTTCTGTCCTTTCATTCCCTCAGCACCCTGTACATATACATGATCAGTGTATGTAAGTTCTATATTTACAGAGAGAATGTCTTACGTCAATTCCATTTGTTCCATTAAATCCTGGTTCACCCCGTATGCCACGACGACCACTATTTCCCTATAATAGTTAAAATGTAGAACTAAAGGACATAGTACAATACATGTCCATACCCTTTCTCCAGGTTCACCAGAGTCTCCAGGTTCACCTTTACTTCCATTTCTTCCTGGCAAACCAGGAATTCCAGGTATTCCCTAAGATATTCTATTAGCATTACCTCTATAATAAGTTGTATTATTAGCAAACCATAGCTCCTGGGCTTCCTCTACACCCTTCACAGTCCACCACAATCTCTTCCATTACTTCTCTCAAACATTCAGTATCAATAACCTAATTGTATAGTCATGTTAAATGTCGTCGTTATGTAACAAGAATTTTACGTACATCTTCACAGGTCTCTGGCTTGGGTATAATTCTCTAAAAGATAAAAGTATAATAAACAGAAAACATTCATAGGGAATACGTATGCACCAATAATTTTTAATAATGGAGCCTTACGTGTATAAGGCAGAAGTAAGCAAGAAGGGTTTCTATTTTTGATCTCTACAAATGTTAGTAGTGCTGAGTTCTTCAAAACCCGCAACTCTTTATGTATACAGTAAAAATTTAACAGGTTACAAATAGACTTTGCAAAGCTTCAACTCCATAAACAAGTGATGTACAATATATTATTGCTTCTTTTATTGATATTGCTATGTATATCGATTTTTTACTTTCATAAACAATATTTATCGTTCAAATGATCTGCATGCCAATTTTTCATGTACGTACTATTGTACTATATCGATGAAAGATATTAAAATTCTCCATATAACACAACTGAAACTTCTATAAAAACATGCAATAACAAACTCTCAAGTGTAGTGTAGTGTGTAGTGTGTAATGTAGTGTAGTGTAGTGTCTTGGTAGCTTGGCATATAATAAATCAAGTCTACCTAGCCTTCAGGTTCACTGTACTAGCAGTAAGTAGCTATGCATTATGTATACATAAAAATTTGTTGCTAATTTACGACAACTAACATCCAGGCATGTTCCGTCATCTTCATTTGAGCTCATGTACATTGCAGATATCTGAAAATATTAAATTCAGAAGTTAAGTGTAATACTGCCACAGTTTGTATTCAGTATATCATATAGCGGGAAAGTTTGGAGAGGAAAAATTTGGCGAATGGATAGATTCAGTCATAATGTAATAACTAAAAGTAAAATTTGGATGGTTTTATGGACAATTCGCCAAAGCCAAACTTCCCACTATAAGGTATATACAGCTTCACACAGTTAGTTATTAGTAAAATGATCCAATCCAGTACAGATACAATATAGGGTAATTCTAGCAATTAAATTGATTATACAAAGATGTAAATAATGTTGTGATTATACTTTAATCACTGTGTGTTCATCATTCTGTAGTTATATTATTCTCCATTCCCTATAGCTCCTATGAAATGTGTGGTGCATAGTGGCAGATAGTTATTAAGTTTTTTGTTATTTTGGGCAAAAAGTACGTAGCTGAACCTATGATTTTGGCAACCAATATTGGTTTTATTATAGACACATGTATGTGTGCGCACAACACATTTATACTACATACCAAAAATGGAGTCCCATTAGGATCACCTATTTCAATCACACTTGTGTTAGTTATTAAAAATCCTAGATTTCTTTCACCAGTGGCAATCTCTGGAGTGCAATTAAAGTGAAATCTGAAAACTCGTCCGTCATAGGTTACACCATATTGCCAAAGTGCCCCTGTATTAATTACTGCATCTCCTATTAAAGTAAACTGAACATTTTCAGTTGCTTCAGGAACATTCACAATCATTCTTTGCTGTAACAGACTACCAGAGCTCTCAGGAGAATCTTCTATTCTTATAGAAAATTCATTATCCATTCCCTTGTTTATTGCTATTAGTTGGCCTGTGAAGGGATCTGGAGTAAATGGCAACCATTCGAATATAAATCCAAATCCATTATCAATGAATGTAGAAATAGGTATCCAGTCTGCACTATTAGCTTCACCAGTGATTGTTTGATTAACTAAGTATATCGGTCTTCCATCTGAAGTTGTGCGATTAATTAAAAAAGCTTTCTCTCGAATGGATACCTCTTCCAGTATATCAACTGTAAAAGATAATATAAGTAGTTAAATAAGTATAGATGCTTTCAGGTATGATTAAAAATATAATCATAACAAGATATTATAATATTATGCATACTTCTTGGCCATTTATAATGCTGCTTCTGATTGGCTTTGTAAGTATAAATTATAAATAAACATAGCAACAAAATTAATATAACTGGGTATGGGAAAATCAGCCACGTACGCTCATAGTAATATTTTGAGAAATACCAGATTGAGTATACATACATACGTACGTACCAGGGTTGAAACTGGGTCAGCATCACTGACCCGGATGACCCACTGACCCGGATAGTAATCTGGATCAGATCCAGTTTAATTAAAGTAGAGGCGTGCACCAAAACCTACATTCTGGGCACTACTAATTGGTTCTGCATTACAGCATGTAGATGCAGGCTATATATTAACCAACACAGCTTTATTCGTATGTATTCTCGATTGTACGCATAAACTGGGCGTGGCTCCTACTGGACAACTTGTGCAGCATTTTTATGTGGCATTAATCCTAATTATATCCCAATTCCCAATGAGTGATCACTGAAAAGCAGTATTTGAATTTTATATAAATAAACTTTCGAGGTGTGCGACTGTGCGCGGCGGCTTTCACTTCCAGACGCCGTTAATATCACACATGATCCAATCCGGGTCAGACCTGGATATTTTATAAAGCGGGTCAGACCCGGATGACCCGGCAAAAACGTGACCCGGTTGACCCGGATGACCTGACCCGGTTTCAACCCTGGTACGTACATAACAGAAAAATACTAATGCAAATTTGGCTGTGGGTTACTGATTATGCATATAACGGAGGTGCTAATTCAGAGATTCAGGTGGTTTGTGGGGTGTATGTAGTTGCACAGACAAACTTGCAATGGTTGGATGGCATCAATTTCTTCCATTGACGGTTTATTGATTCTTAACATGCTAAGGTCTGTTACAGCTATGTAAGTGATGGCATTTATGGGCAGCATTGTGCTACATGTAAATAATTCACTCCGTAGTTGTAAATATGTCTAGGGCTGGTAGATAAGCCCAAGGAATAGTTATGCATTATTAGTACATAAGGTATGCATATGTATAAATGTATGTAGACTAGTATCATTGGTAGATTTAAAGCTAAACAAAAACACCCTGGGTGTAAAAAAGTGCGAGGCCAATCAGAAGCAGCATTGCAAATGGGTATGAGCGACCAAAAACTTTGATATTAGTTGAGGCCAAGAAGTTACTTATCAAAACTACTTGAATGACATACAATAGTTTATAGCATATTTTCACAACTATGATTGGCTTTGTCACTTGGCCACCTTTATTAATAATGATGGTGTGAAAAAGGTGGCCAAGTGACAAAGCCAATCATAGTTGTGAAAATGTGCTATAAACTATTGTATGTCATTCAAGTAGTTAAAAAGATTTTTGATAAGTAACTTCTTCGCCTCAACTGATATCAAAGTTTTTGGTTGCTCATACCCATTTGCAATGCTGCTTCTGATTGGCCTCGCACTTTTTTACACCCAGGGTGTTTTTGCTTAGCATATCACTACTTTTTTGGAAGTATAAACAGATGATATTACTAGCAAGCAGCAGAGAAGTACTGTATGGGCATAACTTGTACTTGCCTAGCACACAATTTTGCAAATTAAACTTTGAAGCTTAATTTTGAAAAACTCAGGCCTGAGATTTTTTTAAAACTTTCACTACAGAGTGATACATCAATATAGATTGTGTATATGAAAGTTTATGCAAATCATTTGAAGGGGGTACAAGTTATGGCAACTATTAACCTGCAGTGCAATAGCCCTTCTCAAGTGTTTACTTCAGACTGATAATAGTATGACAGATAGAGCATACATAGGAGAAGTGCTGATACAAATTTGGCTGAAATCCATGAAGAAATGAGTGAGTTATTAGACAAACAAGTGAATGTATAAAAAGAGAGTTTGAAAAAAACTTCCGGGGTTCACAAAAGCTCCCGCAAGCCCACGAAAAAAGTGTGCGATGAACAAAACGACTGCAGTGTAAAAATTTTTGGGGTGACAGGAAGGCATTTATAAGGCTGTATCAGAAGAATGGCTGAATAGATTTCTATGAACTTCGGGATATTGATTCTTCAAACAATGAAGGTACTAATTGTCTAGTAAACGGGTGAATTGGGCGGGAAAGGATGGTTCGTCGTGCGTAGTCGCACAACGGGCGCCATAAAACTCACAATGGCTGGTACTTAAGTGTGGTGGCGCCTATTTCCTCCATTCTCGGTTTGTTGATTCTATATAGTAAGAACGTTGTGAGTCAGTAATAACTAAGCAATAGCTTTAATGGCGGCTTAGCTAGAGCGTTTGCGAGTTTGAGGGTGGTGCTATGTGTAAATAACTCACTCAGTGGTTGCATTGCTGCGCTTCTTCTTGGCCTTGCAACTCACTATCGTGAGTCTTGATTACTTGTAAATCAGAAATATTAGGAAGGGATGATATTGTTACACCTTTAAGTTTATATCCGAGTAAAATTAAAATGTCAAATTTTAAGTTAGTTTTCACAATTTCCAAAATTGGAATTAGCTTACATTGTGAAAACTAGCATATCACTACAATTACATAGCTACATATCTCTATCACTAATTTCATAATACTTGTAATTTTCATGCTTATTTTATGTTTCTGTTTGTAACCAATGCCAGTGATGATGAGTAGGCTATACATTCAGGTGACCAGGTGATTTCTTTGGCCCACAGAATATAATAAGTTGTAAGTGTACATACCCAATAACAATGTATTTTATAATCTGGCTCTATCAGTAACTCACCTCTGAATCGAAGCTGTCCTGGTACTTTACTAATAAAATTTACAATCCATAACAATAATGATAAAAACTGTAAAATCTTCATTGTCATGACATGTCCTACAAAACATATACATATGTATCACAAGCATGCAATAAAGGTTCCTTTGCTTAATTATATTAACAGGTAAAATTATTTAGCGCTTTAGGTTTTTAGTAGGATAAGCCTCCATTTCATTAACTATGTTGAGGAGTACACTTTATCCTATGGTTTAGTTACAAGTGATGACGTTATTGTGATTTTCTTAACATAATACACTTGTGAGAAAAACATACCATTTTAAATAATTAAAACACACTACTGCCTTAAGTTACTGGCTGCCTTGTATTAGCACCAACACAGCTAACTTTGCAAAAGGCTGGTGGATGGATTTTAATGCTTTTGCTCAGGTGGGTAGCTACTAATTATAGGTCAGCGCAGCAAGGGGACAGGTGGGATGGGTGGATGGATGGTGGGTGATGGGGTAAGGATGGAGGGTGGGAGGCAAAAACACCGTAAGGAATTATCATTTAGAGTAGGCAAGGTTGTCTATACCACACCACAAAGCCAAGGAGGTGTCTAGCTAGCAAAGTGGTCTCAGCCACCCAATTGGTGCCCTTTATAGGTGCCATTCTTCACCTATTATCCTGAGTCTATGATATACTGTACAAGTTAGCTTTCAGCTACTAGTCTGTTGTCATAAACTTATGTAAATGATTACAAACAAATTACAACAGTTACACAATATGTGCAACATTTTTATTTCACCATGTTAGCAACTTCATTTTAACTGGCATTCCTTAGCTTTAAACTACCATATAGTGGGCTTTTATATATATATCCCCATGAAATATGTAAAACAAAATAGAGAATGAAGGAATTCACTAAAATTAATTATTCATTTATAATTCAAATATAGGAATACTGTGCTATTATTAATGACAATCCAGGCCTGCATAAGTTCGCCCATTTCACGGTTTGTTGTAACAGACATATTTAACTGGAAAGCGTTTTGCTGTTTGGAAGAGGTTTTACTCTTTCTATTGAAATATTGCGATTAATATTTAATTATGAATGAAAATTGCTAAATAAGAGTTTCACTAAAATCCTGCAGTCCTGTTTAAATATCTATAGACTAATAGGTAACCAATGATATAGTGGTCTACTTTATAGCTAATTTAATTTACCAATAAATTTAATTAACTACATAGGGAATGAACCACTTTAATTAGCACTCACCAATCTACAAATTTGTGTCCTTTTATCTAGTGATTTACCTAATATAGTGGCAAAATGGTTGTACTGATTATATAGTTGAATGGTATACCATGACAGCTTAAATTGAGTGTATGCACTTTTGTTATATCATGAAGCAAAACGTACACTGGAAAAAACAATGGAAAATTCACTGAGCAAATAAACATGTGCTATTATGGTGTTTGTATTATTCAATGTGTACGCAGCTAGTTAGCTATGCACATAGCTACGTCCCATATATACGTACATACAGATAGTTATATGAATGTAAGGTTTTTAATAGTACCAACAATGATTTATATATATATACACTTTCACTCAGCTTATCACACATTGTAAGGTAAGATTCATGCAGTTTCTCATGAACCTTTTACGGTAGCTAAATTGCCTCGGGCTCGTTTAGCTAACACTGAATTATTTAAATGATCATTCTTGTCAAATACAGTACCAAGGTGTCTAATAAAAAGATACGTACCATGCGTACGGAGGGAAGCTAGGTCTAAACTCTAGTAAGTATATAGTTTCATTCTACCAACACTCAGCTCAGTAGCTATATTACCGTTTATACGTACATTCCCTTAAAACCAGCTTACAATTGTAAAGTCTGTTGAGCCTTCACTGTCGAGTGATCGGTAGGTTCTGGTTGATCTCGCCTCAAGTTGTAAACGACTTGTGGTGGGGAGAAACAAAGCAAGCATGCGTCAATTGCTTTCCCGCAACATCTGCTGCTGAAGCCACACACGTGCGCCGGGCGTAGGCTCAAATTTAGCTGTCGCCAACGAAGTTAATGATTGCATAACGTGTAATAACTGAACAAAGGTACCGTGGATATACACCAGGTGCCAATATTGGCTTGAGAAGAGTTAGTGAGTGTTATAAATTATGTATTCTAATATTTATGGGCACCAAATGTGCGAAAGTAGATCGGAACTTGAAATTAGCAGATAATCGAGCAGTTAATACTACGTTATGTGTAACACCAGGTCACTATAACATACGATTTTAGTCATAGCTGATCTGAGTTAGTTAATGAGAGCTCATAAAAGCATACCAGCGAGGCCCCTATCTGATCAGTATAGTCTTGCCTTTTACCGGGCGCTTATACTGCAAGCGATAGCGCCCTGTGATTTGATTTGATTTATATTTTAATCTCCTCACAATCGGCTAAAGCCTGTAAAAAAATTAGAGGCCTGGCTACGCGAGACTACCCTTTTATGCGGCGTCCTCCCCTCCGAAAAGGGCCAGACATATCAAGAAATTTGCGGAAGTTTGCTATAACTTACATGTACCAGCTGTACTGACCAATTATGTTAACATAAAATGTATTGATGCTGTGGCAAAACAAGTTGAATTTTACCTAATATTCATTGTAACGTTTTCTTCAAGCTTGCTATTCACTTTTCTACGCTTGCTCCATATTAAGCAACTCTTGACATTGATTCACACTACCTGTTTGCCTTGATTGCAGAAAAATTTTGCGCGTCAAATCACCATTGATCCTTCAGTGTAGCTACCTTTCCCCATACATTTTCTAATGGGAGCTTAATGGGGTCTGAATACAACGACCCAAAACTTTCTGTACATGCACTGTATTTACTTTTCTACGCTAGAAATTCATTCTCTATGAACTGGCGATTCTAACGAAGTACAACACTAAGATTTTAACTAGAATTTGGGCGCGTCAAAAAACAATAAATTACTTTATTGTATAGTAATTTGCTTGCTACACAGTGGCAAAAAGGCTAACAATTTAGATATTAGCTAGATATGATAGCTATATTTCGTCTCTATTTCCCTTAGCTTGTGCCGTGCACTGTACGAAGGGAATAACAATAATCCAGCATGTTTTAGCGGCTATAGCGCGCATAGGCGGCCTTGTATGAAACCGACTACGCCAAGGAGAGTAAAAGGAATTATCCCTCGAGTTAGCCACGGGCTTGTACCGTATCAGTATCAGTTTTGCGAATCCATTCGTCGCTGTTGGACCCGTAACCAACGTAATGTATCTTCACACGGTGTTGATGCTAGGGTTCAGTATACGGCCAGGATGGCGGTCATGGTCAGGGGCCTCAGCGGGCCTAATGACTGTGTAGCTACTTTCCATATTCGAGCAGTACTACTTCTAGTACGACCTTTTGCACAATCAATGCAGCTCAAAGTGTTCATCTTTCACTAGCTAATGGCTCGAGCTATAGCTACTAACCCCGCAATAGCTGAGTGTATGGTATAATACGTAGCTAAGTCTATATTTCAGCTGTCACATTATGTTAATTTTATGTTAGTAGAGTCAATTATAAAGGAAAACAAGTATAAATTAACTATAATGTATATAATTATTATACAAAAAGAATAGAGGCATTACGTAATAAATTATGTACTTAATTTCATCTTAATATGTGTTTGATCTTTATTGAAACAAATCACCTCGTTTGTTCCAAGCAGCTGCAGCAAAAAGTTCCGTTTTAGGCCTATATTTCTTCATATGCTATATACAGTCCCCGTACGGTATGTACCAAAGGTATGTAGCTATTACGTACGTATATATATACTCGAGAGTAGAGTATCTATGGTACTTATAAGTTATAACTATTGCCTCATGCAGCAATATCCTTCTCTCATTACATCTCATCATCACCTAGTGTGATGATAATATCTGCAGAGACTGATTGATTTAGGCATGCTTTTATCCAAAACTGTTAATGTGCACATACTGCTCTTGACCAGGCCTTTTACTTACCCAACTTAATATGAAAGAAAAAGTGGTTTGGACTTTGAGACACAATAGCACAGCATTTGATGATTTGGTTTCATCATACGTAGTATCTATATGGTTCCATTGATTAGTGAATGATGAAAGCTAGAGATTTTCAGTGTGTAAATGTACCACTCGAGTTAAATCTTATACAGGGCTCTATCCAAAATGCCCTCTTAGTACTGCTTTTTGTATTGTAACCTATTACAGTAGTATCTGCTAAGTTTAGCATTCGAAGATAACAGAAAGGTGGGACCTACATAAATAAGAGCCTATATGTTTGTAGTGATGTATCTCTTGTATGGGTTAAAAATATAAATCACACATACGTAGCTACTATTGCAATTGCTTACTAAGCAGAGGAAAAGAAACTAACAAGAATTCCCTCAGTAACAGTGAGCAAGGTGTCAAATTTGTAATCTTCGGTGCCTGCACTGGCATGAATCCCAGGCATCAACGCAATCTAGGCGAGAGCCAAAGGAGTCATGCAGCCCGGATCCGGAATGTTATGCATTCAATTTATACTTAACAGGTGTAGACAAAGAGGTTTATTGGTATTACAAAAAGTACATGTAGTAACTTGTGTATTTAACAGTTTGCGGACCAAATAATTCAGAAGTCCTTTTAGAACATACATAAATGACTGCATTATTAGAATAAGAAATGATTACACAAGTATACGTTTCTGTACAGTAATACATTGGTTATATTGCCAGGTAATTTTGTCTATACTAAGCATTATTGCTGGTGTTAACTGTGTGCACTGATAATAGTATTCCGTTGTTACCAAAGAAACTGCAGAGCAACAGATGGAGTGTGATAAAGTTGTTACAAGATCTAAGATCATTACAGTCTTATAACAGTTAAAAACCACCAGTCCTGTCTACTAGGCATGAAGTATTTGAAGTTTCTGGTGCTGGAGCATCAGTGTTGACAGGAAAATCTATAATACAGCTGTACAAATGGATTCTAAACTCTAAAGCTTTTGATGTAATGGTACTAGTGTATTCAGGCAAACTTACTTTTCATAGATAAGTGATGGATTTAGTCTGTATAGTTTCATAACTGTTGTAGATGGTACAAGTGGGTCTGGAGTAGCAAGACTCACCAGATTTAAAAAGCAAAACATGTCAAAATACTCTAATAAAACAGTCATTTATTCTAATAAAGCAGTCGATGATCCAATAGTTTTCTGTTTAAATTCTGCTGCATCTAACTGTACTTTTTCCCTACAGCACCCTTACTAAAATAAAGCATACTTAATCCCTTTGACCTGTTGATTCTGCTCACAGAAGACACTTTAAAGGTGCATTTGGTCATTTCAATTGATACAAGCATCCATTCAAGTATTAACCTCAACATGTGATTACTACATTGTTACCTACTAATCTACAGTAAGCACATCCAAAGCATGGTGGTAAAATCAATCAAATTCCCACTATGAAATGTATAGAAGGTTACCAAATAAAGGTTAAAACTAATTGTCAGTTTAGTAGTGTTTGCATGTGGTGTTATAAAAGGCCCGGACAGAAAGCAGTATGGCAATTAGACAGCTTTGATATGTATGTTACACTTGACTTACATTGCTTATTTGCTACATTGTGTTTTCTAATGTGGCACTCCTTTTATGCTATTATGTAAGTGATTCTGCCATTGCTTTATAGCTGTCTCATCGTAGCTAGCTAGCTAGCTATGTGGTAGGCAAATACATGCATGCATGCTGTACAGTTTATGACTATGTATGTAGCTAGCTATGCATGTAGGTTTTTGTGTTTCATAGCATATGGATCATGAAGTTTGGATGAAACATGCCTTGACAGTTGCTCAGAAGGGATTAAGCCAGGGAGAAGTACCTGTTGGTTGTGTGATGGTATATAAAGGTGACGTGATATCAGAGGGTCATAATGAAGTCAATGCTACACTTAATGCCACCAGACATGCTGAGATAGTTGCTTACGATAAGTTGCTAAATTATTGCCAGACAAAGGATCTAAATGTCTCAGAGGTGTCTCATCATTTAACAGTGTATGTCACAGTAGAACCATGTGTTATGTGCACATGTGCACTCCGGCTTGCTGGAATTTGTCAGGTAGTGTACGGGTGTGACAATGAACGATTTGGAGGTTGTGGGTCAGTGCTGGATGTACATAACAAACCGCTCTGCACACAGCCTACAGAGACTACAGAGAAACTGATATTGTCAACTAAAGCAGTTGAAAATCGGCAGGTAACATTGCCACCACTTGTCACTACTAGTGGAGTGTTAAAAATGCAAGCAGTTAAGCTACTCCAGCAGTTTTATGAAGGCAGTAATCCTAACACATCATCTTAACTTGATTATTATTGAGTTGTCCATACCAAAAGATAGAATCCATGAATACACATGCATTTTATTAATTTTGACGATCTAAAAATTAAACTAATTATAACCACATAGCTAGCTATAGCTACTTTGATCAAAATATCTAAAAATCATGTAACTGCTCACTATTGGGTTGGATGAATAAGCATTAGCTTCTGTCTTGTTGTTTTGACTGCTTGTTCAGTTGCTATTTTAGAGTAAGCTCTTCATTTAATTGTTTGCTTGTTAATTTGTTTATTTTAATAACAAAATCTGTAGCTATAATTATCAGTATATTATCACAAGCCTGCTAAAACTTCTGTAGCTACTTTATAGTTTCCATAGCTACGCAACCGTTAGCTATGGCTACGAAGTTGCAGTGTTGCAGCTTATAGCATGATAGCTACTAGCTGGCTAGTTAATGCATTTAGCGGCTAGCTAAAGTGACAAGCACCCTAAACTGGGTGTAACTAATCAATAGAATGGAATGTGGATTGGAATAGTTAGAATGGAATGGAATGATGATACGCAGCTACAGCAAAATATAAAATGGTCATCTATGAATAAAAAGCACCACGTGGCATTAGCTATAAGTAGCAGCTAGATCATACAGGCCCTCAGCATGCAACCATAGATATACTAACACCGGGTACCCGGTGTTAGTATATCTATGATGCAACTAACTCACCACTTGACATGATCGTAAACTTGTACTGTATGAGTATGCTGTAATAAAATAAAACATAGCTATAGCACCTATGAGCGGGGGGCCCGACACCAACAAAAATCGTGTGTAAGATTCGGAATCCAACGGCTTTTTATAAAAGATTTCAGATTCTAAACCAAGATTCCAGATTCCAAACTAAGATTCCAGCTCGAAATTTACTGAGGCTTGACAGCATGCATGAAGGTAGCTTAGCTATCTAGTTCAGTACATACATGCATGCATGCATGCTGTTTGAAGAGGCATGCTAGCAACCAGTGTAGCTGTTACGGCTATGGCTATACCATTGCTGTAATCCACCCTGATCTTGCTTCATCATGGCTTATATCAGTGACTGAGCTACTCCCAAAAGCTAAATAGTTATTACAGGCTTTACACTGCAAGATGAGAACGGTCTTCTGATTATAGCTATGCTGAGATCAGTGACTCAACTGGTGAACCGGCACTATTAGCTAGCTATTTGTGTGTTCCCATATATATACTGAGCGACAATCCGGCTCTATACGTATAATGCAGTGGATAGCTAGTTATTTGAAACTGCTTACCCCAGTATCTGTTCAGTGGATGTATGTTGACTTTAGCTGGCTGAGCTGTACTCTTTGCTTCGGTTGCTGCGAGGGCGCCGGGCGGCTTGCTGTCTAGTGTATACAGACGCGATTGAAAACCTCTCTAGGCTCAAGGGCTAAGTATAAGAGCAGAGAAGAGCTTGCCGACGAATCACTCTTTCTTACTGCCGAGCTTACTGCACCCGGCAGCTCTATAAGTGTACTCTTTTGAAAGTGAACCAGCGTCGAGCTAAATTACACCATAGATTATATATAATCTATGATTACACTTACAAACTGTATGCAGTGACAATAGCCGACTATGAAAACCAGGACAGTAAAACCGATTGGTAGCACCTGGACCTCAATATATGAGTAGCTACAGCTGCATTCAGTACAAACATCACGAGCAAGGTCACGCGAAGTCACGAGATTATGCCCACTATCATAGAATTTACAAAGTTTTACAAGAAATATACGAAAACAATCGGATTTATAATTGGTTCATTTCACTCAAGATTTCAGATTCTTCACCAAGATTCCAGATTCCAATTGGGATTCTAAAGGATTTGTGTTGGATTCCAGTTGGTGTCGGGCCCCTCGCCTATGAGCTAACTATAGCTGCGTAGCTATCAATATTAGGTAATGGTGGATCTAGTACTTACTGTATGTAAGGGGGAAGAATATGCTAGAGGGCACGCCTCATCAAACCCCGTCGTAAGTTTTAATATCCGGAAAGAATGAATTTCGGTTCCGTTCCGTACATATGGCTAGCGGTGGTCTGCGTAGCCACCCCTTTTATGCGGCGCCCTCCTGAAAACCGCATAAAAGGGGCGGCTACGCCAGACTAGCAATTGTGAGGCAAGTGAGAGATTCAGTGGCTAGATCTATCATTCAGTGAAGTAGCTACAAAGATTAGTGGATCGATATAGATTAGTCAGGAAATGCCCACGAAACTCGACACGAAGCAAAAGATCAATGTTGTTAAGAGCTCGTATGCCACCTTGGTACAGACATTATCCATCAACGAGATAATCAATCCACTTTATGCAAGAGACGTTCTTACCGCCACAGCTCTCAAGGAGATACGAGCCTTGCCTGTTAGTCAGAGCAAAACAATGTATTTACTAGATAATTTCATTTTGCGGAGTCTTAGAGTTGGTATAGATGACTACTTTGATATATTAGTAGAAGTTCTTGTAAAGAGTGAAAATGCAATTGCACAAAAGCTTGGTGAACAATTAAAAGATGGCAAGGTGGAAATTACAGAGAAGCCTTCAGTAGTAAAATATGGTAAGTTGTTTATTATTTTGTTAGCTAGCCTATATGTGTTACAACAAACTGCATAGACACTTTGTGTCACAGATGCTAAAACTTCTGAAGATGCCATTCGCAGTATGTTTGTGGTGTTGATCGATGGCCTTCCAATTGATTCCTTGATGCCAGCGCTTATAGCACAAAATGTTGTTAATATACGTACCAAAGAAGAAATGGATAAAAAGAGTCAGACTGAAAAAACTGCGTATATTTTGAATGAGATTGTCATTCGGTCACTTAAAGCAAAAGTATTAATAGTATTTGAAAAGTTTTTGGAGGCAATGGGAGAGTCTGAAGATTTTACATGCCAGTCATTGGCTAAAGAGTTAAGTGCAAAAGTAGGCAAAGTTGAGATTTCACTTCCAAAGATAATTCCACCATCTGGTAAGTATCATCACATCATAAGTATACCTTATTCATTAGTTACATGTGTTATTGCTAGATGATGATGGTCTAGAAAGGTACCTTACTGGTTCCTTACCAGAAGGGATCTCTGATTATAGTGCAAAGGAGCAGTGGATATATGCCATTTGCTTGATTGAATATGATACGGTCGTCGAGTAAGTATAGACACCTTTAATTGTATACAGTACAGAAATGCCAAGATTAAGAGTTTAAACACGTCTAAATTAGAACTTTTGTGGAAAGGAGCTAACCAAAATAGTAGCAGGGGGTGTGGTGCGTGCAACACTTTAGAAGATATACATATTTTTGTAATTAATTGTACAGAAATACTGTATAGCATAATTATTTGATGGGGGGAACTTTTGACGAATTGATAAGCTCCAAACTTCTCTTAAGCAGCTAGGGTTCTGAGGGCACAGTTCCCCAGAAACTATAAAAGGCATATGTTGTTTTATCTTATAAAGTACGGAAATGACACTTAACTAAAGATGTAGTACATTTCATACCATTCTTTTGGGTTCCCTGATATGGTTCAGGAGGGGGTCTTGGGACCCCAAAGATCCCGTGGATATAGCTAAGCATTTGACAGGACGAACTTTTGACAAATTTGATGATTTGCTACCAATTCGTCAAAATTTTACCTGTCAGATTTCCAATATCCAATAATACAAGGCAACACAGCCGTAGAGAATTCATGTAATCATAACTTTAGTTATTGTGATATCTCTGGCTAGCTAGCACGTATAGCTTTGTTCAATTTAGTGGAAATCCTGAAGTAGTAAGTGCTACAGGTTTTGTTGGCACCTTAACACTCAAAGGAGAACGTATGGTTGTGCTAGTCACAAATCACCATGTATTCCAGACTTTGGAACAAGCTCAAAAGGCATCTTACCAGTTTGGCTATCACAGTGACAGTGGAAGGTGGCAACCAGAAAAGATTAAAGGAGATGAGCTTATTGCTGACAACAAGTCCTTCTTTTTTACTCATTGTGTATGTAGCCTAGCTAACTATTAGCTATATATATATAATGTTTACAAAATTTGCACATTTGAAAACAAATTAGTCATACCTTTGAAGTTGAATATACTTATTTAAACACCTGCACACATAAAAGAGGTCATTCTGATAACATCATAATTAAATCACTAAAAGTGACTAAATAGATTAGCTACTATAAAATGCTTAAATGAGTATTTCCATTTATTGTAACAGGATGTGGTTGACCTATGTGTACTATATTTATGCTTTTGGTGATTTATTATATAGCAGCAAAACTCGACCTTGAAGTGGCTTGACTATACTGTAGTAAAGGTATATGAAAGGCGACTCAAAGAAAAAGCTAAATTTATCAGCAAGCTGGATGGAATTGAGCATACTGTTTACGATTGTATGTTTGACTTGGACAAACATGTTAAGTCAACCACGTCAACTGTCAATGAAATTGCGTCAGTATATCATCATCCACACGCTAAAGTGCTACAAAAGTCAACCCATAGGAGTATACGATGTGGTTAGTAAGAGCAGTGTGAATGTATACTAAAGGTGAATGTTTGATAATATGTATTCTATGTTTACAGAATACTTGCTGTTCTATTTGTGTGATACTGACGAAGGATCATCTGGAGCACCAGTTGTTAAAACTCAAAATAAGCATCGCTATGTCGTTGGGCTACACAGAGGATGGAAAAAATTAAATGGTAATAATTACAATTATGGTACTTTGATGAGCACCATTGTCGATCACATCGAAGGGGGACTAGATCCTATTTACTGTGAGTGTCATGTAACTACCTTTTCTGCCTTATCATTTGTCTTGTAGTTGATGATGACGATGATATAGTAAGGAAGATCAAAAGTGCTGGCATACCAATATAGCCTGCAATTTTATGGACAAAAACTACTTAGTAGCTACTGCTGTTGGTCATGCTTATTAGCTGTATCCATGTTTCCTGCTATTAGCTAGCTATATCAGTTTGAAAGTTTTGTAATAGTTATACTTTTTTCAAAAGATTAAAGCAATTTCTTAATTTATTTTATAGCCAGTCAATTAATCAGTCTTGTGAAGTTGATGCTTCTCCAACTATTTCCCTATATCACACTTGCATGTATATTATAGCTATAGGCATAGCTATATGTGCACTTGGCATAACTGCATTCATTGAATTTTGTGAGCCTCACAAAATTCAATGAATAATGTGAGCCAATGTCCCTCTGGCCCAGTTGATTCCTGTATAGCACAATGCAGATGATTAAAATGGGGAATCAACTTTTGGTTCACCCTTTAAGTAATAAAAATCTCCCTGAAAGTGCATGGTCAGGCCAAAACCTGGATGACCAGCCTGAGTGGTTCCGCCACCTATATGTTTTATACTTATAACTATACAACTAGTTATAATTATGCATGCATGCTAGCTAGCTACATGTATATACGTTAATAATACTAGCATGCATAATTATAGCTACATAGCAGCTACTGTAGCTACTGTAGCTACTGTATAGCTGCATGCATATCAGTGCATAATTGCATATTAATAATCTGGCATAAAAATTTGATAGCCAATATAGTTTAATGAAATTATAATCATAACTTGTGGTTTGTAAAATGCCCTATTTTGGCAAGAAATGGTATGTGGTTATTCACTGAAAATCACATGACAAAATCTTATACATACACATAATAAACAAAACACATAACTGTAGAATTTGTCACCACATAGCTAGTTAGTTACCATAATAATAATTAATAAATTCCTTGTGAGCAATACATATAGGTTGTGGCATGACATTTACGTGTAACTTATATTGCCACTAATTTTAAATGTCTTTGTGTGTGTTGCTTGTAGCTACACGTAAACAAGTGAAGTCATGTGATGACCTGTATTGTGAATATCATTATATATGTACAAACTACGCATGCATGCATGGGATCCGGAGTGACCAGGTGCTGGTGCTTTGGTCTAGCAGATAAGCAAAAATACTCATTGTGTCAGGGGCGGATCCATGCAGGGGAAGGTCATAGGGGCCGTCAGATGACCCCCCTTCCTGAATCATGTTAGAGAAGCCAAAACAAAGATGTATTGGTATAAAAACACTAAAGTGTACCATTTCTTGAGTTACGTAAGTGTCACTTCACTACTTTATAAGATAAAACAACCTATATACCTTCTATGGGGTTGCACCCACCACATCCCCTACTCCATATATGGCAGTTAGAAAGTTCCTTGTATTTACTTAAACTTATGCTTAAAATCTTGCATTACCCATGATTTTGGTGTTTTAAGAACAAAACAGTGAAAACACCATAGCTTCCCTGCTTCAAAATTCCACCCTATATTTTGACCTCTAGCTCTTTCAGAAAATCCTGGATCCGCCCCTGTGTGTTGTTGTAACTAGCTACCGTAGCTATAGCCTAAAATTTCGAGGGTTAAAGTTTTCATTGAATAGTGAATTTACTGAGCAGTTTCGTGGATAAAATTTTCGTGAATTGCAGAATATTTTATCGTAGTCAGAAGTTAGTCTGGCGTAGCCTACCCGAGCGCGATGCAGTTGTACAATCTTACCGAAAACTGGTGCGTCCAATCAAATCGTTGTATTTTCAATTAAAACATTTTCGTGACGTTTGCTTCCGTTTCCAATATGGCGGCTAAAGAGATTATGCTAGCAATGAATTCTGAAGTGTTATCATTGGGGTATTGTTCTTTGAAAAAGGAGCAAAAAGATATTATTTTAGATCCACAGCCTACTTATGTCCAGTCTACAGCCTACACAAATCGAAGGCGACGCCATTTTGTGTACTGACGTAAATACCCTAACGGAAATTATTAACCTTAATTGCATTCCACCTGTACAAGTGCATGATACGGCTGTCACCGGACCCTTACGCCTCGCGCTTGGGTCCGGCTACGCCAGGAAGTCTGGTGCTAAACTCATAACAACGATAGTATATTCATTTAATAAGGCTTCCGCCAAACTGAGGTCAGTATCCAAGTTCACATATTAAAATAATACCTAGCTATATATCACGTGATCAGTAACCCAGCTAGCTGGTGTGGTCGCGGAATTCCGACAATATACGGAATACGAATACGTGACAACTAGACTCGACAACTGACCAGGAGTAAGTTTCTATGTAGTAGTACTATAGCTTTGATGGCGCTATAGGCATGGTTGATATATCGGATTGATTGTAATATAGATGAACTGATCCGACCGTTATTAGCAGTATAGTCTCGTGAAGGCCAGCCCTATATTAGCAGTATGTAGCTAACGCACGACGTATATAATTCAGAGAACAGCTGCACGGTTAGTCAGTAGCTTAACTGAGCGAGGCTAAAATTTACTAGCTAGCATCAGCGTGACACTTCGGCACGATATGGGTGGGTCAATTTGGGGCGGGTCCAGGCAGTCTAAAGGGTATCATGAAAGTAACACATAAAAACTTAGACTGAGGTTATGCATAAGGCGTGTCACCGCGCAAGCGCAGTAAAGTCGGCCATTTTGAGTGGCCAACAATGTACAGGAGTAACGACAGAAAAACCCGCCAAAGTAGTTTACCTAATCAACCGACGGTAACTTAGTACAACGATAAACACCTTAATTAGCTACTCTGTTAAACTAATACACATATTGGGAAGAGGAAGGTAAGAACAACGTCACGGGCGAAATCGCCATACAACACTCCAGCTCTTAGCCACTCACGTCACGGCAATACACGGTAAATAGCCTAGAAATTTAAAGCGCACGCGCAAGGTCACGCCCTATACATAACCTCTATTATTTAATGTCGCACATTATCATAGTTGTAATTCTTTGGGCAAAATGCCCCTGGGCTTATCAGCTGTGCTGCCTGCCCAGTAATTAATTCAAATTCAAAGTCCGAGTGTCAGCCAGTGTCAGCACCATCTAAAAAGTTTATAAGCCGGGGACTCGTCACTCCACTGAAAGCTCGTACAGGCTCCTAGAAATCTGAAATCTTTAAAATCGGCAGAGTCTCCGCATTTTTCCGGATAATGCCATGATGTTACACGAATAGCGTAATGACCCAAAACATAGAAATCTAATCAAAAATTCAAAAATTTAAAATCAAAATCTCGAAGATTTGAAATCTCATACAAGACTTTTAGGAGTTGCGGGTCCCTAGACTGTAGGATATGCTGTTCATTTAATTAATTATTGGTTGTTTTCAAGGTTGTTTTACAGTAGCTAGCTAGCTAGCTAGCTATTAATAATTATTTGTATTTTGTTACTTATACTGTATGAATGCAACTCGATGTGACCATAGATGAATTGTGTTCTGAAGGAGTGAAGAACTATAGCTCCCTGTTGCATGATCCATTCCCATAATGATCATGATACGTATATAGCTAGCTAGCTAGCTAGCTAGGAGCATAGGAGGCTATTCTGACTTGTTCTGGTGTGGGGTCTAGAATTTTTAGGTGGAAAGCTTATATCTAATATTATTATTATGCATGGCTAGCTATGAAGTTGTAGAAAGAACAGCCAGTCAGTGCTACTATAAGGGTCTGAAAATTAAGTAAGCTCTGAGATTTTTTGTCTATTTATTCATTACACCGTGGCTATGTATAATATACATAGGAGACTATACTGGCTCCTACAGTCCATGTGGCTAGCTAGGACATAAACCTTAAAACCAGGAAACTTTTGTGGGAAAAAACTTTTGTGGTTCTAATGTAAGGAAAACTTTTGTGTTTTGCTAAATAAGATAAATTTTGCATATTTTGAATTACTGAGTAGGGAAACTTTTGCGATTTATCAAAAACTGCCTAATTTTTCTCTCTCAAAAGTTTTATCGTTCACATTGCATATCACACGTACAGTCCTTGATGGGGCTTGTCAAAGGTACTGAACAATTCACTGACTGAATACATTGCCATCAAATGCAAGTCCCTGATCAAGTCGCCATTCATTAAAAACACACATTATAATTATACATTAAATCATGTGTTAGAGTATTAATCCCAATGTAGCTGTATACTGCAATGTTTCTTTATTTAAGATTTCATAACTTCTTTTTCAACAAGGGGCAAAATGTCAGCTGATTGTAAGAAAGCCTTAAAGGCCATAAAAGCTCTGTATGAGGAAATACAGTATCTAAATCTGGATACTGTTTTATTAGGACAGTTATATCAGGTATGTTCAACTAGTTGTTTACCATTAAGTACAGTAATATTTAGGACAAGATGAATTCCTAGGGGCAGAGAAGGCTACTGAAAGTTGGGGGGGGGGGCACTTAGCCAAACTCAATTGATTTTCTACTGCAAAAACTAAATTCCTATGGAGAGTCTTAAAATTTAGGAAGGGGTATGGCCCCATGGCCTCCATACTTCCACCGCCTATCGGTATGCAAATTCCTTTCGATTTTGGCTGGTGCACATGCACATTTATACGTACACAATTTCTCTACACAAGTACAAGATCAATGCAAACTAAAAGTCCTACTTGACAAGTCACAATCACGACAACCTCCCAGGAGATGCATAGATAAAATGAAACAGATCTTCCATTATTCTTCAAGCTATTGCGAGCAGCTACAGATACCTTTCTGTTCTTCTCATCAAAATATTATCATGCAATAATAGCCAGCTATTAGTTCTAACACTTTTCTTCTTGGAATATTGGGGAGCTAGCTTTTGATATACAAACCTAACTGTGTGACTATAGAAAGAAAAATCTCAGCTGATAAAATCTCATCATCTATACTACGTAGTTTGCAACATTATTTTCCTCAACTTCCAGCTGCTATCATCCTTTATGAGCAGGTTCAGTATCCCTCTTTTGCTGCTTCCATCTCATATTTCTTTAAACTACCATTTATAAGTATAGCGGTTGTATTTTCCATGATTAGCTACAGCTGGAGTTGTTAAAAGTTTCTCAACGCATGAACCTTAAGTTCCCTACCCTACACAGAAATAAAGTCTTTTGGAAGGAGTAAATGTGAATGTTGCGATGAATCTATACTCTTGTCGAGACTCTGTGCATATAATGCTTCAACAAACTAGGGGTTGGGCGATACCAAAAATTCCATGTCACGATATATCATGAGAGTAATTATCACGATAATTGATAATATCATGACATCATTTTAACTAGCAGTAGAGTATAACAAGCACTAAAATTGTTAACATAGGATAGGTAAAATATTTTATTTGTGTTATAAAATATTTTACTGGTGTTATAAAATTTATGTTTTTGAGCAATAAATCTCATGATAATCACGGTATTGATGATAAATATCGTGCTTCCAATATTACGATACTGTTCGATATTGATTATTGTGACACTTTAATATCACGATATACGATAATATCGTGTTATTGTATGAAACCATCTAAGTTCAAAGTTAACAAGTGTGCTATATTTTCCATAATGTGCACAGTGTACTATATTATCCCTGTGATCATAATAAAGCACTGTTCTATATTATCCCTTAATTTGATTTCAATAAAGCACACTTGTGCTACAACCCACCCAGACAGCATTCCTGTCAGGAGGTAATTGTTTGTTAACACCTACCCAAATATGTACATGGAGCTGTAAACAAGCTGTTAATATTGCAAGTCCTATAGCTTAATAGCAACGCAATTGTTCACTGAACAGCGGTAATAAGCACATGGTGATTCGTCAGTGCTAGTTAACTATGTGAGGCCATCAGATAAGTAATTTTCTGACTTAGATATTGATAAAGTAGCATATTAAACGAAGTAGCATACCAATAAATGAAGCCCAGATCTCTAAACCGTTTACAAAGTGCGAGCATAAGAGTTACAACTTACCATGCACTCTCAGTGAGCTAAATGATTTTAATCCAGCTTCTAGTATTTATCACGGCTATTGTACATTTGAATGTCGCTATAGATGCACACTAGGACTAACAATATTACCAATGCCTTTCCATTGTAATCAGATTCTATAGCTACACACATACATAGCATTGTTACTAGCTAAATGATTGGTTGCTTCTACTGGTACCTAGCTTGTCATACTGTATTGTGCTGTAGGCAAAAGTAATTACCTTTCAGCAACAGAGAGACCTTTCAGCTCAAGGTGTTGAGGAATTATGGAATATTATTGAGGGATCACTTCGTGCTGGTTTCACCACACAATTTGTTAAGCTTTTAGAAGTTATGAATGCATGTGATAATCCTACCACTAAGGGACTTGCAAAGCAATTAAGTGAAACTGCTGGAATATCAATACCTCTTCCTTCTAAACCTGAACCTGCAGAACCATTATCTGGTAAGCACTAAAAATTGATGTAACTACGTATGCCTCATGTGACTTACTATCATATCAGCTGTATCCATATTAACAATAATACACCTAACTATGTATGCACAGCTATGTACGTATATTTTATCACAACACTATCCCATTATGAGCTATCTTATAAGGAGTTTAAACTTGCTCTACTTTTCAGTTTGCTTATTTGTTCCATATTCCTGAGTTCCTTGGGTATAACTACATATGTATCCAGAAATACTAGTAATTGTTTACTGCAGGTGTACGACCAAAAGGTGGTGTTGAAATACGTGTTGATAGGGGTAAAGGTGGAGGTGCCTTTGATATGTTTCAGTTGCTAGAACGCATGGAATGTGTGTGTCGCATAGAGAACAACTCTCAAAGGTTAATCAGTAGCTTTGCTACGTGTACATGCAATAGCAATAATTCACACAGCAGCGATGGGGGCACTGGATTTGTTGGTAATATTGTTATAGTTGATAATGAAGAAGTACATTTTATGATTACTTGTCATCATGTGATCCCTGATGAAACTACTGCCATGGACAGTTTCTTCATGTTTAACCATATTGATGATCAGTTTGTGGCTAACAAAATAAGAGGTACAGATCTCTTTGATATGAAAGATAGTAAGTGGTTTTGGACTAATGAGGTAAGGAGACCAGTAGTTAAAAACTTAATAAATTACATTACTTAGAATCTAAACTATACTGCTATTAAACTTGATAAAGTAAAGTTAAGCGATGTAAGATATGTTCGTAAAGAAGGTGATGAACAAAGGAAGATGGAGATTTCAGGGATTCCATTGCATCTGGCTAAAGTTGATATGCCATTTGATGAAGGACATATTTTTACTATAATTCAGCAAGTACCTACCATGAAGTTGTGTGAAGGAAGCTGCAAGCAGAGAAAAGGTGAGTTCAACTCGTAATTATCAAGACTCACGATAGTGAGTCGCGAGGCCAAGAAGAAGCGCAGCAACGCGACCACTGAGTGAGTTATTTACACGTAGCACCGCCCTCAAACTCGCAAACGCTCTAGCTAACTGAAGCCGCCATTAAAGCTATCGCTTAGTTATTACCGACCCAAAACGTTCTTACTATATAGAATGATCAATCAACAAACCGAGAATGGAGGAAATAGGCGCCACCATTCCTAAGTACCAGCCATTGCGAGTTTTATGGCGCCCGTTGTGCGACTACGCATGACGAACCATCCTTTCCCGCCCAATTCACCTGTTTACTAGATAATTAGTACCTTCATTGTTTGAAGAATCAATATCCCGAAGTTGATCGACATCGTTTCAGCCATTCTTCTGATACAGCCTTATAAATGCCTTCCTGTAACCACAAAAATTTTTACGCGGCAGTCGTTTTTTTCTTCTTTCTTTCTTTGTTTCTTTGTTTTATTTTCATCGCACACTTTTGTCGGGGGCTTGCGGGAGCTTTCGTGAACCCCGGAAGTTTATTTCAAACTCTCTTTTTATACATTCACTTGTTTGTCTAATAACTCACTCATTTCTTCATGGATTTCAGCCAAATTTGTATCAGCACTTCTCCCATGTATGCTCTACCTGTCATACTATTATCAGTCTGAAGTAAACACTTGAATGTATTTGAGAAGGGCTATTACACTGCAGGTTGATAGTTTTCATAACTTGGACCCCCTTCATATGATTTGCATAAACTTTCAGATATGCAATCTATATTGATGTATCACTCTGTAGTGAAAGTTTTAAAAACATCTCGGGCTTGAGTTTTTCAAAATTATGCTTCAAAGTTTAATTTGCAATATTGTGTGCTAGGCAAGTACAAGTTATGCCCATGCAGTACTTCTCTGCTGCTTGCTAGTAATAACATGTGTTTATACTTCCAAAAAAGTAGTGATATGCTAAACAAAAACACCTTGGGTGTAAAAAAAGTGCGAGGCCAATCAGAAGCAGCATTGCAAATAGGTATGTGCGACCAAAAACTTTGATATCATTTGAGGCCAAGAAGTTACTTATCAAAAATCCTTTTCACTACTTGAATGACATACAATAGTTTATAGCATATTTTCACAACTATGATTGGCTTTGTCACTTGGCCACCTTTTTCACACCATCATTATTAATAAAGGTGGCCAAGTGACAAAGCCAATCATAGTTGTGAAAATATGCTATAAACTATTGTGTGTCATTCAAGTAGTGAAAAGGATTTTTGATAAGTAACTTCTTGGCCTCAAATAATATCAAAGTTTTTGGTCGCACATACCTATTTGCAATGCTGCTTCTGATTGGCCTCGCACTTTTTTTACACCCAAGGTGTTTTTGTTTATGTAATTGACAGTAATTACAGAATAAACTGTAGGGGTAGGTGATTTGCCATTTTTGGCATAAAATTATTGCAGCTAAAACAAAAAATCATGTATAACTTACGTACAAATTGATCTGCATGTTATCCATATGTGTGTACAGATGAAAGTTCTGCAATGCTGAAGTACAGATTGAATACTTCTTTGGGTAGTGGAGGATCTCCCGTTTTCAAGGAACGTAATGGTGAATTATGCCTGATTGCTATACATGTTGGGAATCAAGGTTCAAGGAAGTTCAATTTTGGTGTCAGGATGTCAGAGGTTTTGAAAGACATCAAAGGGGAAAAACACAGCTTAAGTAAGAACAGCATTAAAATCATAGTGTAAATACAACTATATACATAAAGTTTTTAGGCATCAATATATAATTTAGTAAGGAATTTTTTAATATACATATAGTGCCGGTGGATGTTAAGGAGTTTATACTGGAGTGAAGTGTCTGGAGAAATGTCACATTTACTAATATATATACATACTAGCTAACTATAATCATTTATTTTTGTTGCTAATGTTGATTCTTAAGGATTTTGCATCATCTACATAAATGGATATGTCTCCTGTCAGTTTATAAAGATGAATGTATATTAGCATTATATGTAGCTAGATGTAATGTACGTAACATTTTAAATTGTTGTCACACCAACAAGTGGGAAAGATTGGGTGGCTAGCCACTCCCTCCACCATATGTACTGATGCACATCTAAGTTAAACACGAATAAAACAAGTTGATGTTAAAACCAGGCGCCATCATATACCTAGGCCTATAGCTACAATTACTATTAATCTACTGGCGACATCATGTGGAAGTCACGTCGACAAAGTACCAAGTACCACATAGCAATACATGCTAAAAAGTTATACCGAAAGCTAGCCTTTAATACTTTGCTACCAAGAGCACCCGCAGGCATGCCCACTTCATAAAGCACTTAATCTTAATAGTGATTTAACTACAACCAGTGAGATGCTATATATATAAATGTAGCACATGCTAATCTATATTGGTATATATGTACTAACAATATAAGACAACTATTTTGTGGCATGGTATCCTGCCTGGACCATTAGCCATTAACTACATCACTGGAAAATCATAAATACTATTCCTCTAGGGATCTGTGAGTACTGTATATAGCTATATATAATATAGCTATAGCTTGGCACCTTCCATTCTCCCATATACCCTGCCCTGCCTACTCCATTTGGTAAAAAACAATACTATTTATTAATAGAACCATCGAACTCCATTAATGCAGTCATAGCAACTAATAGTAGAAATTGCTCTATTAGAACATATCCTCTGCATGCCATAAAGTAAAAAGTGGAGTAGGGATTGATCAACCTCTCAGTGTTACAAAAAGTGAAGAAACAAGAGAGAGATTTTGGCATGACAGAACAGTAAAGATTGTGGTATGAGATATTTTATATAATCCTCACATTTGGCAGTCATTCCTTAATCATGGAATGAACCAAAAGTAGGGATTAAACTTTTAGTATCTCATGCCAGAATCTTTACTATTCTGTCATGCCAAAATGTCATTTCTTGTTTCCTTTTTGTAACACTGAGAGATCGATCCCCACTCTTCTAGTTTGGATGTTTGCTATTAGCTAGTCAGGTCAAATTATGTGAATGATAAAAGTGATACGTTTAACAAAATAGAAGTCAAAATGTACAGCTTAGCCTACGTACTGAGATGTATCAACTTTATTCTATTAAATTTCACATTACCACTGAATAGTTTACGTTTGATTTTAAGAAATGCTGAAAGTAGCTATATATATTTAAATAAGAAAGTTTAAAAGGATAATTGACTCAAGCCTACACTATTAGTATAAATTCTGTCCTAGCTTCCAGGTGCCTAGCAGGTACTTACTACATATATAGCTTGTTTACAGGCCATTGTTTAGAAAATGAATAAAATTTAAAGTTGAGCTATCGACTGTTCTATTAGGGTAGTGACTTGACTGTTATACTAGACTATTTTAACATACACTGACTTATTTTTGCCCTTGTATTTCAAACTTCTTCTACCACCATGCACTGATATAAGGTATGACTTCCGGGCCACCACTAAATCCACCCAAATGTTTAATTAAGAATGTACTTATGACTGCCCAGTGCTATAAAGCACATACGTAGCTAGCTACAGTTCAAACGTAGTTATAAGATAAAACAAAAATAGGCATTTTATTACTAATAAAAATACAATAATGTAGTTACTTTTCATATCATTTAACTATAAATTAAAATCCAGCATGTCAAGGTTGGTCCATTCATTACAAAGCAGTCAGGGCGTTAATAATTAATCTGTTGAGTGATGTGTACAGTCGGCAATTCTTGTCATCATAGTTCAGTTGTGTAACATCGAACTTTTTATTATATTTATTGTATTGTGTCCAACGTGTACTTAGTTTAAGATGTGTCAAAACTTTTTCAATATTGTCATCATTGTTTGCCACACGTACACGGTAAACCTTTTCTTGCTGTCCAATAAAATCACGACAGTAACTTTTCTTATTCTGATACTGTAAAGATAAATGTTCATGTAAATAGCGTGCATGATCCAGCACACCATACAAGCTAGCTGGCAGCTAGTGCATTTTTATTCTTTACTCACTTGGATTGTTTGAAGAGACTCTCCTGCATTTTGTAATAAATACATAATTGATAGGATTGTAGCATTTGATATGTTGCTAGTATTTTGAGTACCAAGAAATTGATGCAACATATACTGATAGCTTTTAATCTCAGCATAATATTTACATGTTTCAGTAAGTTCTTTTAGCTCTGGTAAGCTACAACTATTATCACGGGTGGTGTTACGGATTAAGGATGTGGGATTATAGAGGTGTTTCTGTAGTAAAAATATCTGTGGTTATACTGTTTAACAACTAATAAAAATCCAACTCACCATATTGTTTACTGTAGACAATGCAAGATCACTAGTACAATAGTACTTAAATACTGCAACATTTTTTGGTATTGCAAGTGCAGTATCTTTAAACACTTTGGAATGATAGTACAGTGAATTGTCTTTGGATTCTGGGGAACTATTGTCATTAATGATGACTGGAGCAGAATTCACAAGTATTGAAATGTCTACAATGACCAACAGCAAAAAGCTCTGTAGAACGCTAGTAATGTTATACTTCATCGTGTGCTTAGAATCAGATATGAGTTACTTAGCTAATATGCAACTGTCTTGTTACTGCCTCAAAGTTTTTGTGTTTTATATCAATGGTACAGTGCATGCTGAGTACTGTTGCTATGGTATTGCTTCCTTTCTTAGTTTTAAACAACAAATTCAAAAACTCCCAAAAACTTTATATAGCCATAACCATATTAGGCAGAAGAATTTCTATAGCTTTACATTTGTTCTAAACAGATGTACATTTTACTGAAAAAGTGTTTTCCATACACAATCACTTATAACTAAAGGAGCAAGTAACTATTGGGCTAAAACTCTGAATAAGAAGAAGTATTTTCTACATTATAATTAGCTAGTTAGCTAGCTATGTATTTATAGTTGATATTAAATACTATCCCACTAGGGACCTGTAAGAAGTATAGTTCCTAATTTTATAAGTAGCTATAAATGTTGTGATCAAAATTAACTAGATAGCTATATAGCTAAGTGTTCTATAGCTATATAGCTACTTGGCTATAGCTGATAATTTTCATTATGTATAAGAATGATATTAATGGTGCAGACATTATATGACATTCCTCATAGAAATATTTCTGTTTGGTCACATAATAACTAATGATCGGCAACTGCTATAATATACGTACATATAATATGTATAAGTACTATATATGCATAGCTATTAGATAGTTTAAGTTTACAAACAAGATCATAACAGTTAAAATGATATTATTTGTAGCTACAGCTACAGCAAATAATATGGATGGTGTACAATACATGACTAAACCTCCTCTCATAGCTAGTTTGTGTACTGTACATTTTAGACAACACTCCATGATGAACAAATAGCTATCAAAACAGTTAATAGTTTTGAATCACGTATAATAATTCATGATTGTACGACGACATGTTTCGACATGTTTCGACATGTCACGTATTAATCATCAACGACATGTTTCTTTTCAAAGATGACCAGCTATATGTCTGTAACATCACTATATAGTCATATGTAGATACCACATCAGAAGATAAGTCATTGACTACATAGTATAGTTTATTTGATAGGACAGTTTTACAGCCAACTCAGGATATATAATATAGCTATGTATAATGAGATACATACGTAGCTGTTATGTATGCATATGTAGCAGCTATAGATTTTGTGTGTTCATATGCATGATTAAATAGAAATGTTATTTTATATGGCTTGAAATTTCATATGAATAACACCACCTCTACATAGCTATAGCTATCAACCTGATTAAGCTTGCTACTGTTTTAATTTTACAATAAAACACTGTGATGATTACTGATTTCAAACTGCTAGCTTGCTACTTTCTATGCATTTGGATATTCATATTGGATTTATGCATAGTTAATCAATTGTTCAATAAGTATTTGCATGACTGCTATATACATATGGCTTGCAATTGCTATACATAAACAATGTATATGAATGACTGAAAACATATCCTTACTATGTAGTTATATGGTTAGAACTAAATACTAAATGGGAGGATTTCCAATTGCTATGGTTATCAAGTTACTAATACAGCAATGCACATGTAATCAGAAATTTTTTGAACAAGGTTAGTTCTTGATTGTAGCATTATCATTGCTGATCTGATATATCAAATCAACCATGACAAATAAGTATGTGTGTGTGTGTGTGTGTGTGTGTGTGTGTGTGTGTGTGTGTGTGTGTGTGTGTGTGTGTGTGTGTGTATGTAGTGTGTGTGTGTGTGTGTGTGTGTGTGTGTGTGTGTGTGTGTGTGTGTGTGTGTGTGTATGTAGTGTGTGTGTGTGTGTGTGTGTGTGTGTGTGTGTGTGTGTGTGTGTGTGTGTGTGTGTGTGTGTGTGTGTGTGTGTGTGTGTGTGTGTGTATGTAGTGTGTGTGTGTGTGTGTGTGTGTGTGTGTGTGTGTGTGTGTGTGTGTGTGTGTGTGTGTGTGTATGTAGTGTGTGTGTGTGTGTGTGTGTGTGTGTGTGTGTGTGTGTGTGTGTGTGTGTGTGTGTGTGTGTGTGTGTGTGTGTGTGTGTGTGTGTGTGTGTGTGTGTGTGTGTGTGTGTGTGTGTGTGTGTGTGTGTGTGTGTGTGTATGTATGTATGTATGTATGTATGTATGTATGTATGCATGTATTTGTATGTATATATTTACACATTATTATATAGTTGTCCCAGCAATTGACAGTAAATATGTAACTAATCAGAGAATATTGAACTACACATGAAATATAAATACAAAAGTTACCATAGCAGCTAAAGATATCTACTAATCATCTCAGAGTTGTAAATTAGAAAGCAACTACTACAAGATTTGTAGTAACTTTGAAACCATCAGCATGCAATGTAATAATTACATTATAATTATATAGCTACGTATATGGTTACAATTATATTTACTAACCTGAATCCATTTTGTTATGCATGCATGGATGGATATGAACTATAGTTGTGATTCTTTTAACTGCATGCATATTTATGTATCAACATTGTCATGGTTATACAGCCATAGGATAATGCAATACACTTGACTGTATTCTGTCTAAGCTGTTAGTTACCTTGGTAATTATGTCATAGAAAAAGACATCATTAAAATTATTTGGATTAGCTAGCTATGTAGCTATTTGTAATGCTCATCAGCAACTGATAACTACTTTTATAGCAAAGCTACATATTAGCTACATATAATGAATCTGTCTTGCATGACATTTTAAATTACCCATGATAATGAAATCAAAGAAAGAGTGGGTTATTTAAGACTGCATACTAGTGCTATTAACTAAAGTATGCGGCTGTACAACTGAACAGTAAATAAGTAATTTTATATATATAGTTAGCTTACATACACAATGATCCCATGCCAGTTCCTAGCTATGCTTTAGCATAAAAATTGTTCATCTTGCTATGCATTAGTCACATTAAGGCTAAAACAAATAGTTATTTTAGTATTCCAATATTCCTTTAGTTTTCAAACGAATATATAGTAAAAATATTCAGAAACAGTAAAATGGTAATATTTTCTGGTAATAAAAATGATGATAATTTCAATTTATTGATGACTATTACCTTATGATCAATTACTGCTCTTATAATGACCTAAAATTAGCAAAAATGGTATATTATTATAGTTGAAATCTTATCAATACACATGCACCACTGAAAACAGCAAACAAATAATTGATTGCCTATTTTAGCATTCAAATAATGATAAAACAAATACTTTTCCGAATATTCAAATATTCATTTGAGCCTTAAGCCACATGGCTTGCTTCTATTAATTACAATGAGGTAACTATAGATACAGACATATAACTATATATGGCTTCTTATTCAAGATGCCATTTACTTGGAAATTAAAGTTCCCAAACTTCATAGCATCCTAAATACTTGGAACTACATATATGTATTCTATTTCAGCTAGGGCAGCCATATTCACTGTACAGTAAGGCTTGCATTAATTAATACTACAAGGAAATCTACTACAGTTAGTTAATTAATTTGGTTGAGATGTATTGAGCTGTTGTATTATGAGTCATTGCATTTATTCATGTATATACGTAGCTGTTATAGAGCTATGTATGTAGGTAAGTAGTATACTGCTATTCTGAGACAGTTTACAAGTAATTTAAGTATTTAGATAGCTGGCTAGTAAAATTTGGCCATAGTAGCTATAATAGTTAACTAGTTAGCTATCTGACTAACTAACAGCTAGCTACATACCGGTAGCCGTATTAGCATGCTTGTATAATCATTATTAACTATCAAGTTTAGAAACATACTTATAGCTATATAGCACATACATACATACATACATACATACATACATACATACATACATACATACATACATACATACATACATACATACATACATACATACATACATACATACATACATACATACATACATACATACATACAGTACATACATATATACATACATGCATACATACATACATACATACATACATACATACATACATACATACATATATACATACATGCATACATACATGCATACATACATACATACATACATACATACATACATACATACATACATACATACATACATACATACATACATACATACATACATACATACATACAGTACATACATATATACATACATGCATACATACATACATACATACATACATACATACATACATACATACATACATACATACATACAGTACATACATATATACATACATGCATACATACATACATACATACATACATACATACATACATACATACATACATACATACATACATACATACATACATACATACATACATACATACATACATACATACATACATACATACAGTACATACATATATACATACATACATACATACATACATACATACATACATACATACATACATACATACATACATACATACATACAGTACATACATATATACATACATGCATACATACATGCATACATACATACATACATACATACATACATACATACATACATACATACATACATACATACATACATACATACATACACACACACATACATACATACATACATACATACATACATACATACATACATACATACATACATACATACATACATACATACATACATACATACATACATACATACATACATATATACGCACATAAATACATACACACATACATACATACATATATACATACATGCATACATACATACATACATACATACATACATACATACATACATACATACATACATACATACATATGTACATACATACATACATACATACATACATACATACATACGTACATACATACACACACACATACATACATACACACACACATACATACATACATACATACATACATACATACATATATACATACATGCATACATACATACATACATACATACATACATACATACATACATACATACATATGTACATACATACATACATACATACATACATACATACATACATACATACATACACACATACACATATATATGTGGTGTGCGCATGCTTAGCCTATTATAATTTTACATTCTGCTTCTTTCTATATAGCTAGCTATATTGCTACACATGGGACTTGGCATGAGAAAACAGGGCTTATGTGCACATAAAATTGGACCATATTTTGAAATTAAATACTTAACTGTTACATATAAACATACGTAGGATTCTCACCATTAATTTATGTATGCAGCTTTTAACAGGGAATCTATAATGTAGCTTACAGATATTGTAAATCTTATACAATTCATAGTAAGAAGTTACATATACTAGTACTATAATATGAATAGGTGTATTTTGTGTACTGGCATAAGCCCAGTTTTCTCATGGCAGGTCGCATATCTGCCTGCACTAATTATATGTAGTGTAGAAATTTAACATTATAAGTAGATACGTATTTCAGTTGGCATATGTATGTATGCACCATGGTTACTATTTTGGGTGAGACATTTTATGCTATGTAGCTACTCTCCAGTCCACTGACACTCTACACTACATGATTCTGTTATGTTTACACTGAATAGTGATTTCATTATAACATCTGCTAAGCTTTAGTCGCTTCAACAGAGAGAACAGCTTGATCATCAATACATAACATGATAATATTATGGTTAGCTATTTAGATAATACATGTGCCTTAATAAGCACCTGCGTAGATATGTGCACATATACGTATAGCTACGTACATAGATGTGCATACGTATGATGTCAC